>JAHLJT010002630.1:106339210-106361699 GCA_031308135.1 Acheta domesticus | reverse complement strand
ATAAGAAGATAGATAATAAGAGTAGATTTAGACATAAAAAATAGGGCAGTACTTGTAACCTTTCTACAGAATTACGAATTTTAGAACCATTTCCCCGAAAGTTGACTTTTTGGCTGTCTTTTGAAACCTCAAACATCATATCTCCGGTTCTATGTATGGTATCACGGCAATTTTTTTTGTTATAATTGAGAAACATGTAGCTAGTGTATGAACCAAAACTAAACATTTGAACCAATTATTTCATAGAAAATTTAATTTCAATTTTTTTTTATTTTTTAACTTCCTGATACAAAAAATGTTTTAATACGTAAATACTAATTGTGCAAATATTATTTTGGTTTAGGCACTAGTTCAAATCATTTATCACATAAAAAAAATTAAAGTAATAGAGATAGTTATTCTAAAGTTATGATGTTTATGTTCAAGGCCTATTTCTATACATATAATTGCGTTATCTCTCCCAAACAAGTTTTAAAAAATTTTCTTAATGTTTTAGTTTTCATTATAGACCTATTTATTCACTAAATACGCGACAAAAATGTATTAATCTATATTTCAAATTTTTGCATGTTTGGGTTATAATATACCTTACGCAGACACATAAAACTAAATTCGTTCTCAAAATTGCTCTGGTGGTACGCACAAATTAAACTAATGGATTTATTATGAGTTTAAATTTTTTTGCAACTTCGGCCGAGAATGATTTTTCTGGGGAAGGCGCCGCCCTAGAGCCCTTAAAGAACAGCCGCCACTGGTAAATGTACTTTTTAAGAAAATAGGCATAAAGGGAAAATGTTTCATTAAACTGGGTTTTAAAAATGAAATTTTAATTCCAGTTAAGTGTATTTACTCCCATTAAAAACATAATTGTGGTTAACGGGGTTATTCCATATAATAGAGACGTAGGGTCTCTTAATAAAAAAAAATCAGCTCTCAAATTTTGTAATAGTTCATTGAATTACTTAAGTCATACTTGAAAATATCTGTTTATTCTCAGTTATAGAAAATCCTACCTGAAAGTTTGCAATGTAGAAGAAACCAAATGGGAAAGCTCCTATTTGTCATTGCAACCTATATGATCATGGTTTCTTTGGCGGTACACAAATTGAATTTATAAAATGAACAGATTTGAAAATCAAGCACCTATCTTATTTGAGGCGCGTGTGCTCTCAGCAAAGATTTGATTAATGCAAACTAGATAAATGATGCCTGGCCGTATTGTTGTTGATTAATTTATTGGATGTATTGTATACATTGTGGTATGATTTTTATGTCGCAAAAACAATGTATTCATTCTCAGGAGTAACTATGTAAAAGGACACTTCACTTTTTTCTTGAGCTCCTAACTGGGTTGAATAAATGCTATGTGTTGAATCGAATGCCTGCGCATTACTCGAACGTTATCCGTAATTAGTAGGAATGGTGCAGATAACTAGTAAGACATATTTCAAGACATTAGTAACACAAAGACGTAAAAGAGGTTTTAATTTAAAAGAAATGTCAAGAAACAGATTTCGGGTAAGGGGAAAGCAACTCAATTTAGACAAACTTCACAGTTATGTGTAATTAAAGTTAAAAGAATTTAAATTAAAAGAAATGTCAAGCAACAGTTTTTCGGATAAGAGGAAGCAAAACGTTTGGACAAATTGGAATTACCTTCCGGGCTGAACGGCCGTCTAGCTTTCGAGGTTATTCAAATTGTGAATCCAGCTGTGAAAGCCTAAATCACTTATAGACAAACTTCAGAATAGGGAGACAACATCTATTTCAAAAGAAGGGCACTTCAGGAAATGCACAAAAGGATGGTCAAAAGTAGGGCGTAAAGAAAAGATAGACGACTTGAAATCAAATAATAGCTCTGTCTTTAACAATTTTTTAGACGAATTCGAATTATCTTATCTCCCTTGGAAGGTAATTCGAATTGTGAATCCAGCCGTGAATACCTACATTACTTTTAGACAAACTTCTGAATAGGAGACTACTTATATTTCAGAAGAAGGGCACTAAAGGAAAGGAAGTGCACGAAACGAAAGGCAGGGCATGGAGAAATGATAGACTTGAAATCATATAATAGCTCAGTCTTTATTGCACGAGTATGTCAGTCGGTTGTTGAGTCGCTCAGTTTACTCAGATGACCAGAGGCGAGCCGGTTCGTCGTCGGTGGGAGCTGAACCATGAGGGCTCGTGCAGCCGTGGAGGGGGCTCAGGCCTTGTTGATCTCCTCCTGCTTCTTGTGGAAGACGGTGACGTCCTTGTAGAAGATGTTGGGCACGAAGAACTCCGCCTCGCTCTTGATGACGCGGTCGAAGGGGTAGCCGTAGGGCTTGTTGTCCACCACCTGGTAGCCGAAGCCGGCGCCGCACGCGATGTAGCCGGTGTGGGTGACGAGGGAGTCTCCGCCGTAGGGCGTGATGACGACGTACAGGGCCAAGGGCAGGCCCTGGCGAGAGCCCTTAGGCAGCAGCAGGCGCTCGGGGAAGCCGCAGTGGCGGTGGGCCTGTGGGCAAGGCAGGGCACACGTTATTCTACGCTCTCTATTCACCGCTGCTCTGGGGGAAGTAACAGGACGCGAACCGGAGCCCTGAGGTACACCTCAAGTGCCTTGGGCGTGTGGGGGGCGCGGGTGAGGCGAACACTTACAGCGTCCACGTAGAAGGGCTCGCGGCCCTCGATGGCGTCCTCCACCTTCTTGAGCAGCACGCGGGTGATGGTCTGGTCGGGCACCACGGCGCTGGAGTCGCGGGAGCTGCGCTCGATCACCGTCTTGCCGGCGGGCACTGCGCAGAAGAGCGGGCGGCGGTTGGCGCGGGGGGCGAGAGGGGGCGGGGCTCATGACGAGGGAGGGGTTGATGAGCTGGTCAAGCGAAGGTGATGGAGGTGTGCGATAGTGAGGGGGCGAGCGGGGGTGAAAGGGAATGAGATGGGATGGAAGGGGTGTTGGGGCGTGAAATAAGGTGAGTGAGTGAGATGATGAGATAGGCAACTGTGAGAATGTGAGCCTGTTAGGCTTGAGAGGGATAAAGAGGGCTTGACAGGTGGCAAGCGGGGGTGAAAGGGGATGAGATGGGATGGAAGGGGTGTTAGGGTGTGAAATATGGTGATGTGAGGTTATGAGACAGGAAAGTGTGAGAATGTAAGCCTGTTAGACTTGAGAGGGAGTAAGAGGGCTTGAGAGAGGGTAAGCGGGAGTGAAAGGGGATGAGATGGGATGGAAGAAGGTGTGAGGACGCGAATGGTGGTGAGGTGAGGTGATGAGACAGGAAAGAGTGCGAATGTGAGCCTGTTGGGCTTGCGAGCGAGGGCGATTTGGTGAGGGGAATCGTTTGAGCGAGGTGCAGCACGGGCGGCGGAGGCGAGAGATGGAGGCGAGAGGAGGAGCGAGGCAGCGGGCGCGGGCGGTACTCACGGTCGTAGACGAAGCGGTCGATCTCGACGAGGTACTGGCGGCGCTCCTCGACGGAGAGCGGGCGGCCCAGGTAGTTGTACTTGGGGCCCAGGTAGAAGCGCACGGCCACGCGCGCCGCCTTGTCGCTGTCCACGGACACGCGCACGCTGAAGGGCTTGTGGTTGAGGCGCGGCTGGCGCACGCGGATGTCCAGCTTCTTGGCCGCCTCCACGTCGGGCACCTCCACGGCGGAGTTGAGGTCGAACACGAAGTCGTCCACGTACGTCACCAGCTTGTCCACGTCCACGGCCTCGATCTTCACGCCGGGGAAGGTGAGCTGCGGGCCCGGAGCGAGCGTTCGTCAGCGTTTGCGCCTTGGGGGTGTGGGGGTGAGGTAGGGGGCGGGGCACTCACCTCCTCGCGCGTGTACGACTGCAGCAGCGACTTGTAGTGGCGGAAGAGCTCCACCACGCGCGCCACGATGCGGTAGTAGGCGGGGTCGCGCAGCGCCGTCTCGAAGTGTTCCAGCACGCCGGGCGCCACGTTGTACTTGTGGTAGGGGTCCACCACGTGCCCGAACAGCGCGCGCAGACCGAGGTACAGCGAGCCGAAGTACTTGCGGTTGATGGAGTCCTTGTTGCCGGCGACCAGGTTGCCCAGGATGTCGATGCCGTCGTTGTCAGCCAAGACGACCTTGTTGATGTTTTCCTGTGCACGAAATAAAAGGTGTAGTAAGCTGAAGGTCGCTTTATCGTGAGGGTTTTAAACAGTATGTTTATGTTGCTTAACGAACTTGTTGCTACGAAATTGCCTTTCAGTTTAGAAACAATTCCAGTGATTTTTCATCAATGGTCGACAGAATATATGTTCGCATGTCTCTGTACATCTGTTGTAAAGTTCGGGAATGTTACCTTTGATTATTACAAGATCGCATGAAGATTTTGTTAAATGTTTTTTTTTAGAATTTTCACTATAACATTATCTACAAAAAAATAGTTTTACAATACTATTTTTGTAATGCATCTTCCACTTTGGTAATTTAACCCCCTTCATTTTAAGTCATTTCCTTATACAACACTATTTAAGTATGATAAATTATTTAAATCTAATTAGGAATTAATTCACAACTCATTTTTGACACGTGTGTAGAACGCATTTTCTGGGTACTCGTCGGTCCTGCCGCTAGACGTCGCATTATAGCAAGCAATGCTTGATAAGATCGCTATCATGGGATATCTAGCGGCACGACTGAGAAAGACGGGAAATACCGTGAAGTATTCATCGTGAAAACGGGTCTTGAGGGGCAAATTTATAAAAAGCGCACTACAGTTGGAGTGATGTAATGCAGAGAGAAAGTGTGGTTACTCACGTCGAAGGCGACTCCAAGATCGATGGCGTCCAGCAGGCGGCGTTCGAGATTCTTCACCACTTCGATATCGACGATGTCAACATCGCTGACGATAATCCCTTCGGGGCGGGAGGGGAAAGGGATGCCGTTGTGGTACGTCAGTTGAGGAGCGTAGCCAGTCTGGGAAACAAAATCGAGAAATTAAAAATCACTTCAACGTTCCGTTGGTAATCTAGAATTATTTTAGAAATACTTATATATATTTTTGGTGACCTAACTTTCTTCTAATCTCAATTTGGGGTGGGGTAAAACAAAATTCTTCGAGTAGATATGATTAAAAAATTTCTCTTAATATGAATATATCTAGAGGTAAATTTAGTAAAATGCACATCTTTTGATAATCAACAATTTGCGTGGTACATTGTAATTTAATTCGGATTCGGTGTTATAACGGTCAGCTTATCGGGCCGTTGTACTCAAGACTGCGAGTTCAAACTCGATCGAAGCCGTGGATTTTTAAGGGGGAAAAAATTCTCGTACGCCATCCTTCGGAGGGGAGGTAAAGCCGGCTGTCCAATGTAGTAGATTTAATGCATGTCAGAAATCCTCAAGCCTAAAAGAAGCCTCTGAGCTAAATTCAAATTGCCTGTTTCGTCGTCCGAGTTAAAACCTTCTTTCTCCCCTTTCACCGTCTGGTGAAAGGGGCGTAGCGAAATTTGCATGGTCAGACGGAAGAGCGTGCCTGATGGCCCGAGTCTCGCCACGTACAATAAGGCATTGACTTAATTATTTCAGAATTAATGTAGGAATTAGAAAATGGGACATCCCGTTGTAGATCGTCGGGAGCGTCGTCCGACTAGAGAAAAGAAAAACAGCACAGTTTTTCGTTATACATGAAGGATGAAGGAAGGAATTTCATTTAGTGAGATATCTCCCAAACGAATTAGTAATATATCGTTAAAACGGAAAACACAAGAATAGAATGGTGAAAATTAATTTTTGTGCCAAACCTAATGACAAATTGAGTGTATGAACTTTTGAAACGAACATTTTGCTATTTAATGATATTTTTAAAAGAGTTCATATTTAACATCTGAAAAACCGAAAAATGAAAACAGCATAATGGAGATATCAATAAAAGATCTTTATTGTCTCTCCTAGCATCAAGCGAGATACGAATTTCCTATCGTATCTCAGATAGTTATTTCAATTCTGAAACTGAAATAATAAAACACGTGTTAATTATTTTCAAAAAGTTTGTTACCTTAAATAACGTGATCAAAAAGGTTTCGCGCAGTTAGTTTTTCAGCGCAGTTTCTTTGCGGGAACCTTGCTTTGCGACCTTAATCATTTTCTACCAATGTCCTACTACACATATTCCAACGAAAAACGCACAATAGTTCTAAAACTAAAAATAATAAACGTTGCTTTAATTTAATCCTTTATGTAGTCTCAAAAAGGGGATTATGTGTTTCCTGTATCCTTTTATACAATTAGGAAAAATAGAAAAATTGGGCCTGTGTTTCAGGTGCAGACATGAGGGTGGAAATCCATTTAGCGCAGACTGCGTGAGCCTTGCTTTGCGTTGGTCAGCAGGGGTTTCTAATTCTTTTGTAATCCCTATTCTCATTGTATACATTTCTAATGACACTAATTTATGAAAAAAAACTAGTTTTGAAAACCAAATTAAGCTAAATTTGTGATAATTGAGCAGGTATAAACTAACATAAAACATAAGATTATTATTTAAGGAATGCAATCAAACCTATGTACTGGCTATCTTGTATATAAAAGAGTATATAAAATAATACATATCTTCAAAGATATGTATTATTTTATATACTCTTTTCTTTACTTAAATGAAAATTGAATTAACTTTTCTCCTATGCTCGTACTATAGAAGAAGTTAAAAAATGAAAAAAGAAAAAATGTAGTCCTAAAAATCGGACAAAATCGATTGACGGAGATGAGGGTGAAAATGCGATTCGTGCCGACTGCATGTGCCTTGCTCTGCGAGTGCTCACCAGGGGTTTGCCGTGGATGTCGTATTCGATGGGGTAGACCGGGGGCAGGCCGTTGGAGAGGCGCTCCAGCTGGTAGCGGTTGAACAGCTGCAGCAGGTAGTAGTAGAAGACCTCTCCGCGGCGGGGAGCCACGCCCACGCCGTATTTGGAGGCGCTGAACCACACGGGGTACTCGTAGTTGAAGTAGGTGTGGAAGGAGCTAAGGCCGATGTCCTCGGTGAAGTAGTTCAACAGCTGCTCATGATTGGACACCTAGAAGCGACAAGTCATTTGTGTCATTACAACTATAACGAAATACTTTACAGATTGTAGAAAAATACCATAAGATCAATTCAATTAATTTTAATGATATTCCTTCACGTTGTCGGGAGTATAAAAACACTGAATTTTAGGGGTTGGCGGAAAGTTCAGTTATTTTTTTAACTGCCAAAATACGAAAAATGCAGAAACAAAAAAGAGGAAAAACCGCACATTTGTATATACAGCGAAAGTGAACAGAAATGTAATTAAACAGAAAAGAAAATGTGTAAAAATACAAAAAAAAACGATTTTTGAGAAGATTGAAAAATGATCCCCTATATCTTAAGTTTACATAATAATTAACAAAATAGGTACCTAATCGAAAGAATGAAATGAATTACATGAACATATTAAAAAATAAGGTGGGTTTTAACTAGAATATTCCTCACTAAAAACTGGTATCACTAAATGGTGTAATTTTTAAATTCATAATAAGAAAAAACATTAATTATGTCTTGTAAAATGTTCGAAAACTTGCTTCACTGGACTACAGAAACTATAAAAACTATTCTACTAAATACTTAGAGAAAAATTTAGATTTTAAATAACATTAGATATCCATAAAATTATTAGATATAATTACATTACTAAATAATTGAAAGAACACCAGAAATATGCATAATACAAAAGCGTGCAAAGATAAAGAATTTCTAAATTTTGGCCTCAAGCATTCATTGTCATCTACCAGCATTCAAAGCGAGAATTCTGACGTGCGTGAAAAGCCTTGCCACTGGCGCTCGAAAGCCCGAGAGAGCAGCGCCTTACCTGCGGGTAGGTGTAGTACCAGGCGCTGCTGTTGGTGTAGTAGGCGGCGTTGACGGTGATGGGCAGCTGCTTGCCCTGCAGGTACTCCTCGGTGGCCTCGTGGATGATCTCCGAGTTGACGAAGAACTCGGGGTAGATCTCGTAGGGCGGCGGCAGCACCACGTCGTGCGTGTCCTGGCGGTGCAGCACGGCCACGCTCAGAGCGTAGATGAACTGGCCCTCGTTGACGCGGTCGCGCAGGTACGCGGCCGTCTTGTAGAAGGTCTGGTAGTCCACGGCGTTGTAGAGCGCGTCGAAGACCAGCACGGCCTGCTTCACGTGGCGCTTGTACACCACCGAGAAGGGCTTGTGGCGCGGCAGGAGCTCTCCGGCGCGGTACAGCGCCAGCAGCTTCTTCACCGCCTGCGACACGACACGCGACGCGCCGTCAGCACAGACCACGCCAGCACGCTCGCAAGGCGCTCGGGCAACGGCGCCAAATACTCGGATTTATTAGTTTCTCTTATCGCTACTCGGGGTCACGTCAACTTAATCATTCAAAAAATAAGCATTGCTTTTCTCAAGGAGGGCTATTAAAATCTAATTTCGCCATTACAGTGATCTTATGTATCAAAGATTATTATTTCCAAACGCAACATTCATGAGGGTTGTATCAACTATAATAGATCTCCAAATTTGCGCAAATGTTTCGGACTAATCTGACCGGAGAGGGTGGATGCCGGAAGAGAAGCTCGTGCTTTTCCTTTCACAACACTCGTCAGGGTGATCTTCTCCGCTCACGAATTTAACCATTCAAAAAATAAGGATTGCTTTTCTCAAGGAGGGCTATTAAAATCTAATTTCGCCATTACAGTGATTTTATGTATCATTTCTTACCAAAAATTATTTATTTCCAAACGCAACATTTGTGAGGGTTGTACTAAGATCTCCAAATTTTCGCACGGAAACTAACGAGAGAGGGTGGATACCGGAAGAGAAGCCTAGGGAAAGAGAGGCTTTTAAGTGTCCTCGTGACAAACGGGGGTGAGTGTTGACTCAAGGTATCGCGAGGGATTTGCAAAGAGAAAGCGGCGCTGTGTGCGTTGGTGCCCAGCGAGGGGGTAGACGCACCTCCTGGTCCTTGTAGAGCTCGAGGTGTTCCTCAGGGTTGAAGGCCTGGGCCACCTCCAGCACCTCGGCCACGTAGCTGGGCTGGTGCACGCGGATCAGCAGGTTGAGGATGTCGCGCTGCTTGTTCAGCAGCTCCTTGTCCGCTGCAACAGACCACACTCAACACCACGCTCAACACCACACTCAACACTAGAGCTGGGCAGGTGAGATTAAGCACCGCGCATGTGCCGCTTCGTGTGTTGGTGCTGAGAGGGAGTGAATGTGTAACTGCCTGTGTGTGGGTGAAGGGTGATGAAAAGTGATCTCACCTACGAATGTAAGATGGGTGTGAACCATCTCAGTTCTGCTTGGGCTGCTGAGTGTCCAACTGTTGGAAGATGTAAAATGTGTTGGAGGGTGATGGCGGGTGAGGGGTGCGGCAAGGGAGGTGATGGTTGGGTGAGCACTCACCGACTTTGCGCGTGCTCTCCGGGATGACGGAGGCGGCGGCGACAGCCGCGACGAGCGCCAGCACCAGAACCGTGGCCGTCCTCATGGCAGCTCCTCTGGGGCGAAGTGTGCCCGGCCAGGGCGCGCACCGCTTTTAAGGCGTCGCTTATCTCGGACTCTGCCTCCCCGCCCCCTCGCCCCGCCCCCCACACGCCCCCCGCCCGTGCTGCCCCCGTGGGGCGATGCCGTTGCGGGCGAGTGGCTACGGCTCTCACAGACGGTATTACAATTTACAGTTTTTGGGGTCACTTGCCAAATATTAGTTGTTTTTTGAATGTCCGGTGCTAGGGATAGTAAGGAGATGATTTTCTTTAAATCATTTTGATTTAATTCAATACAGCAGTTATTTGATATAGGTAACCATTTACGTGATTTGGGCAATTTAGTAAAAGTTAGTTCTTTTTACTCTGATGCGAGATTGGCATGGAAATCCTGCCTTGTAAAACATGTTAATTAAACTGAATATTGCAATTACTTTATTTTAGATATAGGTAATTATTTTCAAATTTTCGACTCCATTCAAATTGTTTAACAATTCATTCATTGATTCGTTACCTCGTAAAAATTTTAATAAACCATTTATAAATCGTAAATTTATTGAATGTTCGTAAAATGAATATAATTATGTGTTTTGAGCGAAATTTCTGCATAAAAGCCTCCGTATTGTTATTTCTTACATTTATTGACTAGTCGACTGTGTCCTTTAATAGGTTAATATTACGAGATCACTGGTTCATTTTGATTTGATACACCACTGAATGTATTATCGTAGTTCATAAGGGCATCAAAGGTTTGGGCCTATTGCACAAATCGTTGCCTATTCCGTGTAGATATTGAACTCTGTTAAAAAGCGATTCTTTAATATTCATTCCTTTATTTCATTCTCCGAAATTCATTTTACACAACTGCATGTTTTACATCGCCAGGTTGCGGGCAAGTATTCCTAATTAGTAGGAAACTGATTTTCATGTACTCTCGCCCATGTGTCGTCTACGATGGCGGTTGCACGGTTTGTGAGAAATTTTTTCGTCCAAGCCTCCTTCCTCCACTAAAAATTGTCCCCAATCTTATTGTTAGGTGCACTCAGCATCGCCAACTATTTCTGACTCTAATTTTATCATAAACTGTAATATAAAATATGTATAAAATTGACGCGCACTGATTTTACTCTTCATAATGTATTACTTTCCTGTATACATGCATATATACGGAGTATTATACGTAGTATAGGGTAAGTTATGTAAAGCTGCGCGAAAAAAAGGGCAGATTTTCGTCAGAAAAAAATTACTGCCAGGCCCTGATAACGGTGAAGTGGATAAATCCAGTTGCTAAATTAAGAACAAAATCCTCCGACACGTGGTGTAGCTAGAATCCCTGTTTGCGGGTCCTTGATACCAAAACACCAATTGACGGCAAAACGTCTGTTTCTGCATCCATTCGTCTGTTTGGTGTGTGTGAACGACACTAGCGCCTAAACCAAAAGTACGATTTGTTCCAAATTGAAAAAACCCCTGTCCTTCTGGCCTGAGTCGAAGCTCTGCGATTTAATATTAATTAATTTTGGGAGTACTTAACATGAAGCCTCCGGACATTTTCAATTTTTTTTCAAAAACGAATCCATTTTTTATTATTTCTCGTAAGAATATAGTAAAATACACTTTTAAAGGTGGCATAGGTCTGATTTTCACATTTAACTCGATTTTCGAAAATTGCAACATTTTGATTTTTTCGGCGTCTTCCCGCAACTACAGAATTAAAGATAGAGGTTTTTCCTTCAAATACAATTTGTTCTCCGTAGTGAGTTCTTTTATTGTCATGTACACTTTTTGAAAATTTTTGTAATTTTTGCGCAATATTGCTAGCAATATATGCAATTAAAAAAACGACAAAAACAAGATTTTCAGAAAAACGTCTCCAAACTTTTTCTTTAAACATTTGATAGGGATAGTGCTAAACTCACTCCATGAGATAACATAAACGCCCAATTGCTCTACCCTTTGTAATTTTATAAATAACAAACAAAAATGTAATTTTGTGACTTGTCGCTCACGTCGTTAAAATTTACATTAGCGGCGATTTGTTTATATCATTATTTATGTGATTATATGTGCTTTAAATAATGTCGTATAAAGTTTCTCTAAAATTCAACTGTTTTCGGTGAAAACGAACTCAAAATTCAGAATCGCTCAAACTCCATTTTCTCATAAAGGTTCCAATTTCTTCTTCAAACGTTTCGTACGGATAATGCTTATTTCACTGCTTAAAATGATGTAGAATTTTGCAGAATTCTTTCTTTTTTAAAAAAAAAAAAAAAGTTGTTCAAAATCGCGGCGCCGCGAGTGGAACCAGATCGACCTGTGGTTATCCATTTTGGAAGAAATCGTACGTATAGTTTATGCGTTAGTGGTGTTCACATACTGACGGACGGACAGACGGAAGGACGGACAGACGAAAGGACGGACAGACGGAAGGGCGGACAGACGGAAGGGCGGACAGACGGACGGACAGACGGACGGACAGACGGACGGACAGACGGACGGACAGACGGACGGACGGACATTTTGAAAAAAAACAACATATTCGATGTCAGGATACCGCAAAACGTATTTTTCCGTTGAAATCTCGAAATCGATTTTTCGCAGCATTTTTAACTTTCCTTCCTACGTGTATTACACCGTATATACGTATGCATACGGGAAAGTTAAAATAGGCCACAATGTTTCGCGCGACGAACGTTTTCACAAAAACGAAGTTGTTAATCCACCTCTGCCTGGTAGAGAAGGAATTGTGTGGTGTTGCACAAGGGCCCCAGCAACGCGCCCCACGACGGCCATGGCAGCCCTTCCGCGCCCCTCCGCCTTCTAGTGAAAGACTTTCGCTTTTGGGGCAAGTGGCCGCTGCCCGAGCCCTCAGTGGGAGGAAAGCCCTGCGGCTCTTAAGACGGAAATGTGTTGAATTATGTTGAACTAAAACTTGAAATAACGGCTACAGTTTCTGGAGAGGGGAGGTTTTATATACTATTATTTCAGAATAAATTGCTCGACAACTTCCATACATTTCACGGTCAAGCTTTACTGTTGCAACTGATTTTGAAAACATTTGTATTATAAATTACAAGAACAGAAAATTTAATTATTTCTCATTGTTAATAATACACACTTCATAAATTTAGTTCAGAAATTTATGGTTGTAATATACGTGACCATACTTTTTTAAATGTTTATTTTACTTTTTGCTGTTACTCTTTCTCCAACACCATCTTCTGACATACGAGACACGTCGTTGCTCCATTTCTCTCCGTGAATAAAAATTCGAGCTCGCACTTAGCATTGAACCGACGATTCTGATCAGTAAAGGGAAGGGGCAGCTCGGCCGTCGGGGATTATGCAAACTTTCCTGGTTCTCATGGGGCGCGGGCTTCCCGGCGCCCCAAGAAGGAGCTCAAATGCGGCGCTTGTGCACCTGTTGTAGGCCACGCAGGGTTACACCACTACTGCTCAAATCGTTTCTCGCACTTACTAAAGTAAGAAGATAAAGTATTGTAATCGTGCGTCGGAAAACGGCGAACTTTCGACACAAAAACTGTTACTGCAGGGCCCTGGTAAGAAAAAAGTGGATAAATCCTGTTGCTAAATTTAGAGGGAAAAATCCTCCAAGTCGTGATGTAGCCAGAATTCGTGCAGCGTTGTGTGTCCTTCATACCGAAAAATCGATTGACGGCAAAACGTTTGTCCGTCTGTGCACAACGCTAGCACATAAACCGTTCTGCCGATTTTCTCCAAAATTTATATTCCCCACGCTTGTATTTGGATGTTTGCCTGTTTTTTAAACATGTACCCACCCTTATGGTTATCTAATTTACGTTTGATAAATTCAATTAAATAGTTATAATTTCAAAGCAATACATTTACAAATTGTTCAATCTTCAATTTTCCCCATTCCTCCCTATTCTAGTAGACCACTTCGTTTATCCCGCTCTTTGAAAAATACTCGTGACTCTTAGTTTCCATGCCATTGTAAGCCTTGTTCGTTTTTCCTAAATAACACCCAATACAATTGTTATATAAATTTTATTATATTATATATTATATGCTGATGCGAATAGATGAAAGTATGTTTTCTTTGTTGCATTCGTAGTTATATCTGAATATTTCAGCTTCGTCTCACTTTTAGCACGAATGCCAAGACGGGACGGAACGGGGGAAGTAAATGAATAAACTTTCATTTTACTCCAACAATAGAATTCAAGAAAAATAAATGCCAAAGCAACGCCGGGTTACTTAAGCAAGTTAAATATAAATCTCTCCCTCCCCTTGTCATTTTATACGCAATTATTTAAGTTGAATCATTAATAGATGTATTTTAAATCCGACAAAATAAATGTCCAGATAAATAATTAAAGTGCATGCCCAGATCAAATCAGGAAATTAATAGGACTGAAAATACCGTTGTTTTCTTCTGCAGGAGAAAAGTGAATAGGAAGGTTAACAGAATGTTGACGTTCTTAATAAAAATCTGAAATGTTTTTGTAACATGTATCTGTTGTTGTAATGAGGATCAAAATTTTCAATAGCATAGAAATTTCTAATTTTTCGTAATTTTAAATATCTTTAAATCACTTCATAATGGAAAATTTCAATTCTGAACTCTCACGAGGTACTAGAAATTGTCAGAAATATAAGTAGGGAAATTATTTTCTTTTATCTTTTTGCCGAAAATGAAATTTGCGTTGACTGGTGTGTGCGCTAGTCCTCCGATATCGCAGCTTTATGTATTATCTTTCCACGTCTTATCACGTATTACCTTTTCTTTGGGCTTCTCTACAACTGAACGTAATATACATATAACCAACAATAAATATATGAGAGCTAAACTCCGACACCGTTGGATCGATCTCCATGAAAGTCGGCACTTCTATGTGGGTTTTATCTCACCCAGAAGGTTTATGTGTTGTTAATTCTGTTGTAACTCCACTACACGGCGTTGTTGAACAAAAGTAAATTTTCGCGTCAAATGCAACCCGCAACACACTCGGCAACATTTTTTTTGAATCTATATAGTTAAATAACTCCTAAACGAAGCGTTTTAGAACCATTAAAACTAAAATTTTGAGAAATATTTCTCACACCGTAATCTACAGAATGAGCTGTTTTCGAACATTCAATTACATTTTTGTTGGTCCGGCGCTCCCAGATATTACCTCACCTTCTCAGAGACGTGCAGAATCTGCAAGAAAATGTGATTGAGAGGGACAGAGAGCGGCAAAGACAGAGACAGACAGACAGGCAGGCAGGCAGGCAGGCAGGCAGACAGGGACAGGGTGAGGGACGGAGGGAGAGGAAAAAGGGAGATGAAGGGCAGAACAACATCTGTTGGGTTTTCCCAGTCACCCAGTCACCAAAGAAGATTATAATTGTTAGAAGGTTCCTTGTCAACGTTTATCCTTTGGTTTTTATTTCTTGGCGCGCGGGGGCTTGTCTTCACGATGGAATATCTCACGGTATTTCGCGTCGTTCTCGGTCTGCCGCTAGGAGTCGCATGATCGCCAGCACTGCTCGATACAGTCGCGATCATGCGACTCCCAGCGGCCCACGCGCCAAGAAATAAAAGCCCAAGTACAGTCATCGTGTCAGATATAATTGTTAATCCATTTGGGAGAAACTCGTGTGTGAGACATTTATACAAATTCAAAATATTTTCGGCGTCTTCCAAAAACTACAAATTATGAAGGAAGAATATTTTCCTTGGATGAAATCTGTTCCTTAAAGACAGATTTTGAATTAAGTTCATGTACAATTTTTCGGATATTTGAGTATTTTTCGCGTAATTTTTCCGTGAAATTACGTGCTGTTTTAGCACTACTCAAAGCACAATTCAAAATTTTAATAAAATTATTTGAAAGCAAATTTCATTTGTTAAATTATTTTTTAGTACAAAGGTTAAAAACTTCAACCTCAAAAATATTTTAACTTGTTTCGTAGCCAGTAAGCAGGGAGTCCTCAAAAAGATTTCAACTTGGAGCCTCGAAAATGATAAAGCCGCCGCTGCTTCGGTCTCCCGTGTCGCAACTAGTCACGGTGTTGCTTTTTTGTTTTGTTTTGTTCATTGAGCTCTTGGACGATCTTTCTTCTCTTTGGCGTCGCGTGCCGCGCAGTCTTCCCGGGCGGTTGCCGAGGGCAAGGCCGTGGGGTAAATGACCGCCAATCACGGCCAGATGCGTCTGCGCCCGCCAAAGTCAAGGCGACTTTCTTTTTTTACGTCTCGTGCGACGAACGTCTCACTGGCCAAGAGAGCGTTTCCGACGACCGTTGCCCCCGGTCGAAAAAATCATACAAGCAAAAGTAATGTCTCCTATATTATTTCAGTAGTATACATTCCCTTTGCGGCTCTCCCACGCAACCAATCCTTATAAAGGAGGTCTCTAAAGAAAGACAATTTCACGGAGACGTGACGAATTTCACTTTGACTTCAAAAATATGAAGGATTTGTTTTAAAAACGCATCTAAATATTCATGTAAAATGCAACCCGCAACGCACATCAGGATTCTTGCCTCTATATCGTTAAATAACTCCTAAACTAATTTTGTTGTAAATTGGCAGCAAAAATTACGCAAAACGACCCGTTTTTTTCTCAGGAAATTCTACATAACCTCTTTTAAAGAGCTACTTTTTTACAACAGATCGTGTCTGAGGTTAAAAAAAACCTACAATTTTGTAGTTTAAAAAAAATTTTTTTGCAATTTTCAAAAGCCCTCATTACGTAAGTAAAGAAAATTTAAAGACAAAATTTGGAGCGGTTTTTGAAGGGGGGAATGTAAATTTGAAGCGCAATTTACGCAAAAACTACACTTTTTCAAAAAAGTGTACATAACCTTATATAAAATGTTAATCTTGTACAACCGACTTTGTCTGTGGCAAAAATCCCCATCATCAATTTTGCAGTTTTGAAATTGTTTTTTGCAATTTTCGAAAAATTGGGGATATCAACGAAAATGATACCTATAGCATTTCCTTAAACGTCCTTCGCACTATTCAACAACAAAATTTAATCAAACAATTTGGAACCATTTCCAACGGGCTTCATGTAAATGTACCCCCCACCCCAAAAAAATTAAAATATCGGTTTCAAATTCCAGGAGCCTTGACATCAGTGAAAACGATTAGGGAATATCAATTTTAAAGAAAATCGGCTGGACTGTTTAGGCTCCAGCGTTGACCACAGACGGGCAGTCAGATGGACAGACGTTTTGCCGTAAATCGATTTTGCTGTATCAAGAAGCAACAAAACATGGATTTTGACAACACCACCAGGTAGATGATCTTTCCTCTAAATTTAGCAACTGGTTTTATCCACTTTTTCGTTACCAGACCAAGCTATAAGAGTTTTTCTGGCGAAAATTCGACGTTTTCCGGCGCACGATTACGTAACTTTCTCTTCTTACGAAGTATTCGTAAAGTGAGAAAGTAAAAACAGTAAGAACTCAAGCTAAATGGCGATTTTCCTTGAAACATTTGGAGCCGTTTTTAAAGAAAATGTCGCTTAAGCACTACTGTAAATACGAAAATATAAATTTTCTCAAAAACTCAACCGTTTTCAGTGAAAACTATCTCAAAATTCCGCATTTTCAGAAACGCTCAAACGCCATTTTCTCATAAATGGCTCCACATTTTTACTTCAAACTTTTCAAACGGATAGTGATAGCTGAACTCTTTAATATGACGTAAAGTTCATTTTTTTTTAGAAATGACACAAATGTAAATTTTTTTAAAACATCTCTCACTCCGTTAATATGCACATTTTCGGCAATTTGTAAACACTCTTGTATTTGAGAGTACAAGATCTTCAAATGACTTTACATGATGTTTTCCGAAAACTCGAAAATTTTCTGCGACAAAGAGCTTCAAATTTTGCATTTTTAGTAGCGCTTAAACGCCATTTTCTTAAAAACGGCTCCACATTTTATAAACAATATTGCCATTTAGGACGAGGTTTTAGTGTTCTTTAATATTCTAAAATTAATATTTCCGTTCTACCATTAGGAAACCGAAAAATTAAGAAAACGTCAAAAAATGTCGTTTGGACGGCGATAGATGGCAGCTGGCACGAGTATATGGCAATTCTGAATAGCTAGCCCAGACCCAAGGAAATAGAAATCGAATACAGAGAAGTCTGTGCCATTCTGTAGCATCACTAGTTTCTTAATGAAATGTGATCATCATAAAGAGATCTTCAAATGAAGTCCGATTTTTCAAAAACATGCAGATTTTTTGCGAAATTTTGTGTCAAACATAGGCAATATCTTTGAAACATTTTTTCTTAAAAATCGCACATTTTTTTATTAAATGGGGATCTTAGATAGCATAAAGAATGCTTAAGAGAATGGTGCAGGTCTTACGTTCGTTGAAATGCCTGATTTTCCAAAAATTTCATAAATTTCGGTCTCTTCCCACAACTAAAATTGTGAAGATACAATTTTTTTCTTAATGAAAGGGGCGTCGAAATTAGTCGCTCGCTCTGAAAATCCTTCGCTTTTTGATCGTAATTTCAGAGGTGTTTAGAATAAGGTGGATGCTACGTATGTTACACTGTGTAAAAATAAAGATTGCTAACTTTCAGTCGCTCGCTCCCGAAGTACGCAGTTGGATGCTTCGTAAGTCAGAATTTGTATATTATTTCTTATTTCATTTTATTATTATTTATATTATATTTCAATTACTTCATTTTAAATTGCGCCCTTTAATTGTGTTGAATGTGGAAACGAAGAGATGAGCTGTCATTGTCGGTTGTTGAAATGCCGCACTGATAAGGCGACAATGAAGGTTGAGTTTTGTTCGCGTTAATATACATTAATACTTCAATATATTTGTAGAATATTAACATACTATAGTGTTTAATAATAGCTATTATTAGTTACTAATATACAGAGTGAGTCACATAACTTTAGCACCTCCTGTAACTTTTGAACGGTTGAAGTTAATGCAATGCAGTTTTCACGGACGTGTATGAGGCAATGGGGCTAAATGATACGTGTATTCGTTTCTATTTTAGCACTTTTTTTCGACATAATTGAGGTAACTTTGTTTTTTCAAATGAAACATACATAGTTTTCGGTCTATCATTACGAGCATAAAAAGACGAATCCAATGATATAAATATTGTCATATGTTAGATAGGCATTTTTTTTAGTAATTTTGATTTTTTTGCGACTAGTTTTCAACGGATATTTTCAATGGAACCTTGTGTGGTGGACTGTTCCGTTGAAAACTTGTCGCAAAAAAATCAAAATTACTCAAAAAAATGCTTATCTCACATATGACAGTATGTAAATCACTGGATTCGTCTTTTTACGCTCGTCGTGACAGACTGAAAAAATATGTATAGTTTCCATTTGAAAAAACAAAGTTCCCTCATATATCTCTTAAAATACAATAAAATAGAAATGAATACACGTATCAATTAGCCCCATTCCCTCATGCACTTCCGCAAAAACTACATTGCTATAACTTCGTTCAAAAGTTATAGGAGGCGCTAAAGTTACGTGACTCGCCTGTATATTCGTTAATACACTTCTTACCTTACTATTAAAAATACAATGAATTCAATGCCAGAAATTTATTTTTACTTTCTCGCGCTTTTTCATTTAAAGTTTTGAATAAAAAACGACTGCTTGAAACGATTTAATTTTTGCGCCAAATGTTCTACGATTTCAAATAAGTTTTACAAAAAAAAATGATGACTGAGATGTGTTAATACGGAGAGAAATTATGGTATAAATAGTATTACGTAACCATTACTAATGGCGAGAAAGTACGTGCTATTTAGCACCACTAGTTTCTTAGATGCCACAGAACAAACTGTACTAATTGGTAAAACTGCGATGGGTGACAGTTACACTGTGACTGACGAGTAAGTCCCTATGTCTCCTGGCGCCAACAAAGGCTGATAATTTCCCTGAAAAGCATTCCACAACAGTAAGCTTGCGAACCATTACTTAAAACTGTAGAAGGGAAAGGCACAAGAATCCAATTTTTTCCAATAATTAAAAAAAAAAAAAGACATACAGGTATTTGAAGCTTCGCGAAGTCGGACGAGTCTCAGGGACTCCAAGTCGGTAGCAGAAGGTTAAAATGAATTATTGTAAAAAGAATTATACACTTTTTATTCTAATTCTACAATTTACGACTAAGGAAACAATATTTTCTTAGTAATCTTCATTCCACATGAGATATGACCACCCGGTATGGTGACTATGAATTTGTTTTATTCGCGACCCTCTCTTCTAAATTATATTGTGGACTCCCTTTTGAATCTTGAAATGGCATACAGTAGCGTGGCCGCTCAAGGTCGTGGTCTCAGAACTACCGGAAGAGTTCATTCCTCAAGCATAGCTGTTTTGGGGGAGCGCGTCCTTTCCCAGCACGTCTCGACAGTCCTACTCCAGTTGTGTAATGATTGACCCTGACTGTCCGTGTCTGCGAGGTGCATGCTTCCAGTTGCGTTTCCTACTAGAGTGGAGCATTTGTACGTGATTCGGAAGTTCTTTTAAGTGATTATTGTTATGATAGTGATTATTGCAAGGTTCAGAGCAAGTTGCATATGGGAGAACTTCACAGTCAGAAACGTAAAGTAGTTGCGAAAGTATGTAATTTTATGAAGAGGGAAGCAAATGGTGTAAAAATGTCACAGCAGTTCTTCAGAGAGTGGCAGATGCTACGGGTGTTTCGGGATGACGTATTCGCGGGCTTAATAAGAAAATAAATTCTATTGAACTTAGGGAATCGTGTTTATATTGAACTTCTACTAAAGAGAGGAAAAGGAAGAACGTGGAATCTGCTCTCGAGGGTTTCAACGAGAGTCATTCGCCGCACAATTATTTAATGCACTATACTGAGAAATGGTTATTTGGATAAGGCTCAAACGATAGAAATGCTAGTAATGATAGTGAGGAAACGGGAAACAGTGGAAAAGATTTAAGATGATGGCGGCAGAGCCGCGCCGCTCACGTGAATTTGGGTGCTTCTCCACTATCGAACGAAGACACTACAGCAAATTAATTTCCCAAGTAAGTTCGCTAGCACGTGCGGTGCGAATGTTTTTGGAACGGGCAGAACGCGCGAAAGTCGCCTCCTGGCTCCCTCCCCACCACTTTCAGGTGCCCCCTCTACTCGCGAATCCCAGCGGCCACGCAGAAAAATTTAGCTGTAAGTAGAAAAGAGATTATATTTTTCTTTCTTCGCACTTGTGTAATCGTCAGCACTGAGGTCGTGACTTACACAGAGCTGGTCCTCAAAAGGGATTTGAAGCCGTACTCAAGAGTAAATAGGATGGGATTCATGAGCGAAAAAATCTGTTGGCATCAATGAAAAAAATCAAAAATCTTGACTGGTATCAATCTTCCATTTTCATTTTAGATTTTTTAATAAAGCCTCTGTTTCCACAGAAATGCAAAACATGGACTTGCTTCGAATTCTCCAATATATTCTCCGGAATAAAGCCTTCATAGAGATAAAGGGCAAACTGTCCAGCAGATAAAAAGCAATTTAATGATGTAAAAGGCAAAACTAAAACAAAATTGCAAAAATAGGCAAAAAAAAGAAAAAAAGAAAATCTACTAACACAACACAAGACGTTACAATGAGTGCGAGTCAAAAACAAAAACTCATGATCACCACATATAAACTGTTATTATCAGCATTAACAATATTAGTTATAATTGAGTTCTTAACGAATGTCTGTATGAATGTATTGAGGACTATGATTGCACAGCAATTCGTTTAAAATACCCTGAGTGAAATATGTTTAGGATCATTGAGCCTAATGTTAAATAACAATATATATGATTAGAATGTACCTAATTATATGAAGAAGAAAACTGAAGTGGAGAAATGGGACCTTTGTCACAAACGCGTACATGATTGGTGGAAATGATGTAATTTATCACAATCTGTACATAGTTGTTCATAATACGCAGACTTCAACATTAGGAGACTTTTTAACTTTCCCGTATACGTACGTATATACGGAGTAATATACGTAGTATAGGGAAAGTTATGTAATGCTGCGCGAAAAAGCGCATTTTCGCTAGAAAAAAATTCGTTGCCGGAGCGGGTACGAAACAAGTGGATAAATCCAGTTACTAAATCAGAAAAAATCCAATACGTGGTGTAGCCAGAATCCCTGTTTTGTAAGCCCTTGATACCGAAAAAATCAAATGAAAGCAAAACGGGACGGGCCGGCCGGTGTATGTGAACAAAACTAGCACACGATTTTTTCCAAATGAAGAAACCCCTGGCCACCTAGCCTGAGTCGGAAGGTCTAAGACTTTGAAAATATTCAATAATTGTTGGGGTACTTTACATGAAGCCCCCCCGGACATTTCCGAAAATTCTCAACAACCGCTTCAAATTTTTTCTTTGAATTCCTTGTAAGAATATAGTAAAATACACTTACTAATGGTGGCATACGTCCGATGTTTCGCGGCTAACTCCGAATTTTCGAAAATTGCAAAAGGTATCAAATTTATCCGGTGGTGCTTCTACTACAAAATTCCATATAGGGATGTTTCCTTGCAATTAAATTTGTTCTTCATAGGGAGTTCTTTCTTTAAGGTCATGTACATAGTTTGTAAAATTTTAGTAGTTTTCGCGGAATAATGCGTGCAATACGTGCAAATACAAAAACAAGATTTTCACAAAACGGCTCCAAATTTTTTCTTTAAACTCTTCGTAGGTATAGTGCCTAATGTACTCTATGAGATGACATAAACGCCATATTGCTCTATTCTTTTATTTCTAAAATTGCAAAAATGCAATGTTTTTACTAGTCTCACGTTTCGTAAAATTTACATTAGTGGCGATTTCTTCACATTATATTTATGAGTAGTACATGTGTTTTAAATAATGTCTAGTAAATGTTCTCAAAAACAAGATTTTCTGTGAGAAACTACCTCAAAATCCGCATTTTCAGAAACATTCAAAACGCCATTTTCTTCAAATGGCTCCAATTATTTTTTTTCAAACTTTTGGAACAAGATAGTGGCTAATTGCACTCTTTAATATGATGTAAAG
>JAHLJT010002630.1:106160640-106338210 GCA_031308135.1 Acheta domesticus | reverse complement strand
AATCTCTATCTTTAATACTGTAGTTGTAGTAAGACGCCGAAACAAATATGACCTTTTGCAATTTTCGAAAAATCAGGGCTTCTAACGAAAATAAGATCTGCACCAGATCTTAGCGACTTTTACACTATCCGAGGGCAAAGTTTAATTAAAAAATTTCGAGCCATTTTTAATAAAAGTTTGACAATGTTCAGGCTTTACGTGAAATACCCCCAAAAATCAAATATTCGTTTCAAACTCCTAGGGCCTCGAGTTCCATAAAATCGATTATCAATTTTGGAAAAAATCATCTGAACGATTTAGGCGCTAGCGTTGACTACAGACGAACGGAAAGACGGACATACAGATCGTCGGACAGAAAAATCGATTAACGGTTTTGCCTAAGCTCTAAGCTCCCGACTGGCCTTCCGACATATCCACTTCAATTCAGTTCAATTATGCGTTAGTTTCTCCGGCAAGATTCAGGCCATCAGGCTTGCTCTTCCGCCTTACCACGCAAATTCCGCTATGCTCCTTTCACCGTCAAGCAGAGAAACGAAGTGTCGCTCGGGCGAAGAAACTGGTGATTTTGAACTTCGCTTAGAAGCGTCTTTTAGCCTTGAGTATTTTTATATGTCGTAAATCTACAACATGGGACAGCCAGCTTTACTTCCCCTCCGAAGGAAGGCGTACGTTTCTTGAAAATCAACGCATTCGTTCGGGTTTGAACCCGCGAGCTTAACTACAACGCGAACTTGGCTACGATAACCATTATACCACCGAAGTCACACGGCAGTATGTGTGGTAATGTGGAGTATGAGAATGTGTTTGTAAGTAAGGGGTGAGGAGAGGGGATAAGATAGAGGAAGGAAAAAAACAGCGCGGTTCGTGGCTCGTTTGTTAGGGTAATGGTCCAGCATTCAGCTGATTTGGATCTGAGAAACCTCGAAAACTGCCTATCAGAAATACCGGCCCCTCAGTAGTCTAGTCTAGGGAAACGTTTTCTGTTATAATAAGGTTTTTGACCGGAAGAGATGGTTCAGGGCATTAACTGTTGTCGCTGCAGAACCACTGACAGGGAAGTTCTAGGTCCGAGGTTCGAGTCCCGATGGGGGCAGGTTTCTTTACACTAGCTAGATAGCTAGGCCGAATTCACCCGAAGAACTCTACCGACCGGCTGCTCTGATCGGTAGTTTTCCGTGGTTTCTCCGTTCAGTACCAGGCGAATGCCGGAGCGGTACCCTAACAATCGGGCCAGGGGCTGCACGCAATCTTTTCCTTCCTCATTCTCGATCTATCCTCACTCTTTACTTACATTCACATGCACTACACTGCCACACATGCCGGGAGATCGGTCGGGAGCTTAGAGCTTGTCGCGGCTGGGGAGGTTCCCCGCTTGTGGGAGATACCTGGTTGGGGAAAACGCGACTAACCGACGGTAGATCGGCGCCGAATCTCACCATCCAGCCCCCGCTAGCCGAGGAAAAAACATGCACTACACTTACGTGACTAACGATCTTAGCACTTGACGCGTCAAGAACCACCAATCATTCAATCAATAAGGTTTGGGGTGAAAACAAGTTTTTGTGTTAAAATAAAGTTCTAAGATTAAAAATGTTTAGGTTTTTAAAAGGTTTTAGTTGAGACCATTTTGTTTTGGTTTGAATAGATTTTCATATCTAACTCTGTTTACAGTAGTAGTTAGATATCAATTTTCCTTAAGTAAATGACATACACGTCGGACACCATTGATTTTGCGTTTGGTAAAATGATCAAAATCAAAATCTTCTCTGTTTTTACAGTAACGAAAACAACTCCTTCTTTCAGAAACAAGGTACATAGATATAAGTCCAATAATAAGTAGGACCTAAAATTATACTGAGAAACAAGAAACATTTCATGAGGGAACTTCCTATTCTATTATGGACAAACACTTGAACGGTCAACTTGAATAACTCCACAGCGCTTCATGGATATACAGCAAACTAACTGCATTATTCTCTAACAAAATGTTGGTCGCTTTACTCAAGTTTTAACATTGTTGGGATCACAAATAACACATTATACTGTTACTTTATTGATTTTCATGTTAAACCCATAGTTTTCTTCTACTTATCCCATATTTTCTTAACTTTTAACATCGTTATAAAGTACCCGAAATACGAAAACATCGTTCGGTATGGCGCTACTCATTTCTATAAGCTCATTTACAAACACCATTGAATTCCGAGTCCATGACAAACAGTAGAGCGATATGAGCACAAACCCAATATAAGAATATAAAAGGCTCTGGAGACATTGATAACACGGAGCTTAAAAATATAATTAGTCTCCTTCCTCTTTAGTGACCCTGGGTAAGGTCAAACATGACTTTGTTAATTGATTGTAAGTTGTAACTGTCTAATAAATATTATTATTATTATTATTATTATTATTATTGTTGTTGTTGTTGTTGTTGTTGCTCCATATCACGACTACGGATGTTATGAGTCGACTGAGTATAAAATCTACTCCAGGTTGCAGCCAGCTACCTAAGGAGCAGATCTAGGGACTGTAGGTGCTTCTACAATACTTTGCGCAAAATGTGGACTGTGCCAAATAAATGCAATTTCTTGCACTTCCCAGTCCTTTGAATGACCTGGGAGTTTAGACAAGTTCTTACACAAATTTTGCGGAACAAATCCCAGAGCTCCGATAACTATCGGTACGACCTGTGCTTTTACGCCCCACATTCGGCTGATCTCAATTTCCAAACTCTTGTATTTAAGAAGTTTCTCTGCCTCCTTGGTTACGACATTTTGATCGCAAGGCACAGCAACATCCATAAGTAGACACGCTTTTTTCTCAAAATCCCGGATAACAATATCCGGTTATTATTATTATTATTATTATTATTATTATTATTATTATTATTATTATTATTACATTATCATAGGTAATCCAATGAGTGCTTTGGAAATTGTCGATAAAGATTTTCTGGAAAGCATGTAGTCAGTTAATAAGTAGATACCAAGGCAACCTTTTCATGTCAAATTTATTTTCTGTCAAACAAAAGATTCATATAGATTAACTTTATCGTCTAGAAGTTTTTTTAAAATTTAATTGAATAACAGTGAGTCTCCCAAAATTCTTTTGTTAAATAATTCCTATATTACATACTTTCTAGAAAATCTTTTAATGTGGAAAATATTTGTATTAGAATTATGTCAATTACTTCAGGTAAGCTAAAAAGAATTTGAGCAAATAAGTACATGGAAAAATGTAAAGTATTCAGTTAAAAGTATCCAGTTAAATGTTTATAATAATTATTTTAGTACGTGAAAATGACGAATGTCGTAGAAACTGACAAATGAAGTAATTGAAAAAATAAAAAGAATTTATAATTAAATGTCTTTAAATTTAATGAAATAATTAAATAATAATAATAATAGTAATTGCTAATAATAATAGTAATAGTAATCGTAATAATAATTATGGAGATCAGCCGAATGCGGGGCGTAAAAGCACAGGTCGTACCGATAGTTATCGAAGCTCTGGGATTTGTTCCGCAAAATTGTGTAAGGAATTGTCTAAACTCCCAGGTAATTCAAAAGACTGGGAAGTGCAAGAAATCGCTTTATTTGGAACAGCCCACATTTTGCGCAAAGTATTCTAGAGGCACCGACAGTCCCTAGATCTGCTCCTTAGGTAGCTGGTTGCAACCTGGAGTAGATTTTATATTCAGCCGACACATCACATCATTAGTCGTGATTTAGAGGAATGAAAATAATAATAACAAACGTACACTCGTACTCTCTCGTATAAGCGTATTTGAGAAAACTTTCTCGTAAATATAGGACAGAGAAAGCCATGTGCAAATGTCATTCTGATGAAAATATTCGTTTTGTGGGTCTCTGATATCGAAAAAGTGGTTTTATAAAAAACTCTCTCCGAAAAATCCTTGCGCCTAAACCTCGCGAGGGTTTTTCCCAAAATGAACATTTTTCAATCGATTTGTCTCAACCCAAGGATCCACGAAATGTTGACGGATCTCTTTATTTTTGAGAGTAATTGATATGAATCTCCTTGAACATTATCAACATTTTCTCGAAAATCAAAATTAATGTAATGTCTGTTCATGTAATCATAATTAATTCTATGTTAAGTTCATTTTCATACTGGCATCGCTGCATCTAGCATCAGTTATGATGTTTCTGAATAATTAATACGTTAAATTAATAATAATTTCTCAATAATTAATATGTTACAGTATTTTATGTCACAAATGTTATTCTAAACAAAACTTTTTGAATCACATTTGTTATATCATGATAGTTTATTATTAGGGAGAGGATTTTTATGCTTAAACAATCTTGAATTATGCTTTTAAAATATGCATTTTTTACCCAAATATTCTGAAATATGCACTTTAATATGCAAATAAAATGAACAGTAGTTCATTTCTTCTATAAAACTTTCATGATAAAATTCAGGAGAAGCATGCATGGAATCAAAAGATATATTTTTGTACAAACAATATAATTTACCCTACTTCGCGAGAGAAATAAATCAAGTAAATATTCACCTTAGTGAAGTACATGGCTTGTCTTGTTGTTTTTCTTCTGACTGGGTTTATGTTATCACGAAATGTTCTATATTTGCACAAGTGTTTTATCATCTATAGAAAACAGAAGAAAGAAAAGGACACTATGACAAGCTCTTTTGAATCAATGAACGCTCACAAATAAATAGATTCTATGAAAAGATGAAACGTTTTGTAGAAAAGCCTCCATTTAAACGAAATATGCAAAATATGCGCCTAAAATTAAATGAATATGAACCAACAGGAAAAATCGGCCAAGTATGAACAAATATGCACAAACATATTAATCTATATACCATCATAGTCAAACAAAATGTCAAGAAATTTCACTTACCTATGCGCTGAAGCAACGGACAAAAATACGTAAAACATAGAAATCCGCTACCTACTTATTACGTTGTATTCAATTTGCTCACTCTCATTTTATTGAATAATTACATGCCTTTGGCCAGTTAGACCTTTGGCAGCAGAAGATGAACAAATTGAATAATAAACAAAGAAAATGAGTAGCTACAAACATGCAGCTCACGCATCAAGAACAAAAGTATTTCATGTGATTAAATAAGATTTGAAAGGAGGTTATGGAGGATCAAAGAATTGCTTTGGTAATTTTCGTTTTAGCCGTTTACAATGGGAATTATGTTTACCAAGTTGAAAATGAAGTGCAGATGGAAGTTTATTAATTTTGCTGAAATATGTAGAAAAAAGTTTTGAATTGGAAGTACACCAGCGGATTCGATGGTGTAACGGTTAGCGTACCGGACTGTCATACCCAAGTTCAGCCGTGGATTTTTAAGGGCGAAAACATGCTTCGTACGCCTTCCTTCGGAGGGGAAGTTATCTGTCCCATGTTAGTAGATTTACTTGCATGTAAAAGATCCTCAAACCTAAATGACGCCTCTGAGCTAAATTCAAATCGCCTGTTTCGTCGCCCGAGATAATACCTTCTTTCTCCGCTAGGTGGTGAAAGGAGCGTAGTGAAATTTGCGTGGTCAGACGAAAGAGCGGGCCTCATGGCCCGAGTCTCGTCACGTAAAATAAGGCCTAACCTAACCTAACTCAGAATGAATTTGTATGTTTGAAGTAAACCAAGAGGCTAGGGTTGCCACCTCTCCGGATTTGACTCGGAGACTCCGGGTTTCATGAGCGATCTCCGGATTACTTTTGAAAATCTCCGGGTTAGATAAAAAATGAAATTAAATATCTTTTTTTAACTTTTTTAAAATATAATCTGAGTTTAATAGTTTAATTTTATAAAATAATTTTCTTGGTAACGACACTATATAAACAAAACTTGGACTGCGCGCCAAAATCAGTTCGCCATCTCTAATCGAAGAATCTACTTATTGTTATAGTAATTAATGCGTTATTATCATTATAAATGTATTACTGTTACGAAATAATTAATCGTAAAAAGGTGTATATTATGTTTTAATAAATAGTGACTAGCGTACCCGTTCGAGAACTCTCGCATGTTAAACCCCACCCTTGCCCTATCCATTTGTCTATCCTTTCCATAAAGAAGGAGAGGAACTACTAATGTACTTACAGAATATCAAACAAAATAACAATGCAATTGATGTTGGAAACAAATTTTCAATTAAGGTTTATTCAGCATTATAGAGAGATGTTCTTGGAACAATTCATAACTCACCCCCCCCCCGATAATTAGTGGTCTCCGGGTAATGTGATTTTCGAAGGTGGCTGAATCATTGCGCTATAAATATTTAATTTAATTAGTATACTTAGTGAAGAAGAGTATAGAAGCGTATTTAACCAGAAGAAGTATTTGATGCCATCGATTATTAACTAACGAAATTCTGTGAACGATATTATTTCGCTAATGGAGTCTTCTGTCCATTGATACTCCTAAATGTTTTACTGGTTCGGTGGATAAAAGCCATTTTGTTGGTTCATTTTGATTTGTTAGAGAAGGTAGTTCATTATACATACGTAAGGAAAAAAAATTTGCATTGGATTTTGTTGTATTCAATTTGATATGCCACTTTTCAGCCCATGAATTTAAGCTTATTCTTAGTTCTGTGAAACAAGAATTGTGAATTGTTTGTTGCATTGTTGATTGAATTGTTGATTGCATACGTTCTAAATCCCAGAATGACGTTGCATGACGCTGCGAATCATGTCCATCGTCATTTCGTCGTCCGAAGTTTACATTTTCATTATCCTGATTGCGTCTTCTCTGATTCTGCATAGGCCTGCCTCAGGAGCAGGAACATTAACAGTGAACAATGCTGCATATTCTTACAAAAACCAGTAATAATATGTACTTAACACTTGTGCTACTGTTTCAATACTTTCAAAACCGTAATGGGAGCACATCGTAATTCTTATCATCACTCTTTATGAACTTTCGAGTCATGATCTACATAATAATACTGTTCTCACGTACTCTGAACAGAACAGTAGCTGAAGTAACTTAATAGTAGGCTCGTTAATTTATTTAATGAACACGTTCATTATGCTGGTGCTCATTTCTGCTAGAGTCTTGTCTATTGGAAGCTACCACCTCAAGAGAAGTTGCAAGTTTAATTCGTATTGTGTTACACATTATGTGATTATCTGCTCAGCTCTTTAAATATTCTATATCATTTACAATAATTATCTAAGCTTCAAATCAAACTTGAATTATTATCAATTATACATATGACAATTTTTATTTTATCATGTATATACGTAGAGTAGAGAAAGTTACCAAATGAAACAGAAAATCTATTTCGAGATTTAAATGGATATACACGTTTGCGGGCGCCTGATGGCTAACAAGATTTTAAAAAAACGTCCGTTCGCCCGTCCCTCCGTTCGTCCTTTCGTCCGTCCGTCAATCCGTCCGCCCGCCAGTCCATGAACATTTGTGCCTGAACTATTAAGATTTTTTCCAAAATGA
Source organism: Acheta domesticus (assembly GCA_031308135.1). Taxonomy (NCBI): domain Eukaryota; kingdom Metazoa; phylum Arthropoda; class Insecta; order Orthoptera; family Gryllidae; genus Acheta; species Acheta domesticus. Next base: position 106,330,747 of record JAHLJT010002630.1, on the reverse strand, counting down.
ATATTTCCATATTGATCAGACCCGACTCGAAGCATTGGCAATCTGATAAGAATTCTTGAAGTTTTGGTCACAAACACATTTAACATGAAGCTCCTGAGTCATTTTCAAAATTTTTCAAAAAGGATCCAAATTTTGTCCTATTTTTTCTCTAATAGAACAAAAAACGCTTATAAAAATTGTGCATGTATCGTTTTCCTTGAATTATCTGAATTCCCGAAAACTGCACACGTTCAAAATGTTTTCGATGTCTTCCTACAAGTACGATATTAAAGATAGACTTTTTTTAAATAAAATACCCCTCCTCAAATAAAATACCTCCACAATAAGTTCTTTAATTAACGTGAGTGTGATTTGGAAAATATCAGTAGTTTATCACGCAATTTTGGGAAAAATACAGGCAATACAAAAAGATTTCCTCAAAAACCGCCTAATTTTTTCTTACGTCTTTTTTATGGATAGTTCTAAATACATTTAATACGCAAATTTGACGTATTTTTTGATTTTTCAAAAATTATACAAATTTATTTTTTTGAAATATTTCTCACGTTGTTAATATTAACAATACGAGCCTTTTATCCCTGACTGTATTTTAGTACAAATTTTTGAAACGATTTCTGATGAATTTTCTCGAAAAGTCAAACGTTTTTTGTGAAAATGAGTTCAAAATTGCTCTTTTTCAGAAAAATAACGTTTTCTTCAGAACGGCTCCAAATTCTTCAATGAGATATTTGGTTTGAAATATTTACAATCAAATCAAAATGTTCTATTCACTCCACGTTTGAATAATTTATCTGGAACGTATGTTTCCACAATCTTGTTCCGTCATAGAGCCGATTCGACGTGATTCGTAAACAAATTTCTGAACGGTACCGTTATCGGACGCGCAGCTCCAGTAAGTAGTCGAAGCGACCGTTTCTTATAACCTGGAAATATTCCAGCATTTGGAGATAATTCCCACACAATAATGCTTTGTTTATGTTGGTTGTCATCCATGGAGGTGACCTATGAACTCACGATGCGATTCTGTGTGATACTGAACTGTTCGTCAATTAAAATACCACACTTAACGACTTCTACAGTCCTCATGAAGCGGTACAAAATTGCTTGTTGCTCGTAAGATTCCAATAAAATTAATTAAAGAATGCTGACAACTCATTATTTCTGAGTAAATTTTCCGTTACAAAGATGTCATTTACAATGTGAGCTATACTCTTCAAAATGAGTTTCCCTTCCATATTTCACCATAAGTTAACGCGCTTCATTCTGCACACACTTCGCTCTGTAACAAATATTTCCATTTGGGGCGCGTTATTGAAATCGAGAAATCCATAATTAAGAATATGAATTATTACATGGAAAATCACTGCATGTTATGGATTTGTTATTTCAATAGTAGACAGCATTATTTCAGCCAGTTATTTCAATAGTATAGTATAGCGACTATCAGAACCAACCAATCTTAATAGTCAGGTGACAAAGAGGGAGAATTTCATGGCGAGTTAACGAACTTGGAGTGACTTTGAAAATACTAATCAAAATCAGATAGGCGCAAATGGAAATCCCATAAAGAATTCGCTAAATGGTTTACTTCTTGACAACGATTGGGGATAAAAAAAAGTTCGGTACTTAAGGCTTTACTTACTGATGTTCAGTAACGTTGCTTCTACTGTTTAAATTAAATATTTTGGGACCTTCTATTGTATTTTTAGAAGTTCTACTTATCTGGCATAGCCTATTGTAAGTTTAAGGAGCTGAATCTCGAAGATTCAGAAAACAAATACACAACCTGAGATGCAATATCTCAAATTTTAAAACATGTTACATTAAAATATGTTACGCCAACGAATTACTTTCTCGTTACACAACGCAGGTGAGTAGTAGCAGGTATATATCACAATCATCATTTAGGCAGGAAAAGGAAAGTATTCTACCTTTAAAATAAGGCGAAAATAATAAGGAAATTTGTTTTCATCTCTGCCATCCCCGCTCCACCCTTCCCTGCCCCGCCCTGCCCTTCTTGCCGCGGCTCCGCCCACCCTGCTCATCTTCCTACTCAACCTCGCTCCCCTCCGCCCCGCTCTGCCCCGCCACGCTCCGCTCCGCACCGCTCCTCGCCGCCTCACACCTCCCAACCCCGCTCGCCCCCGCCCCGCCCGTCCCCGCCAAGCCCGTCCCCGCCCACGCCCGTCCCCTCCCCGCCCGTCCCCGCCAAGCCCGTCCCCTCCCGGCCCGTCCCCGCTCCGCCCGTCCCGTCTTCACTTTGCTCCGCCCTACTCGTCCCCGCCCCGCACGTGCTCTCCGCGCTCGTCACCGCACCGCTTGTCCCCGCTCTGCTTGTCCCCCCCGCTCGTCCCCCGCTCGTCCCTCGCTCGTCCCCCGCTCGTCCTCCCGCTCGTCCCCCCGCTCGTCCCCGTCGCTCGACCTCCCCGCTCGTCCTCCCCGCTCGTCCCCCCCGCTCGTCCCCCCACTCGTCCCCCCCGCTCGCCCCCCCACTCGTCGCCCCGCTCGTCCCCCCAGCTCGTTCCCGCCCACAAAATGTTAATTACATTATTGTAATTAATATAAATATTAATTACCCCGCCCAGCTCGTCCCCTCCCCCCCCCACTACCCCGCTCTGCTGCTTCTCGTACCACTTACCACCGCTTCACCCTCACTACTAAATTTCAGGCTAAATTTCAATACATTTAACTTAAAAATACGTAATCGGAAACCAATCAATGTAACACACGAATTTGCTTAAAATGAATTTTCAAGAGTGAAATAAAGGAATGAACATTAAGGGTATTTCGCTTTTTATTAGCCTCCGATTTCCACATGGAGTAGACAATGAAATGTGCAATGGGCACAAACACGTCGATGCCATTATGAACTACGATAATACATTCATTGGTACATCAATCCAAATGAACCAGTGATCTCGTAATATGCACCTATTGTCAACAATACAATAAATGTAATTAATGACAATTAAAAAAGGTTTATACACAAAAAAATCCCTGAAAATAAGTCATTATATTTATTTTACGAACTTTCAAAAATTAGTAAATACAAGTTTCTCCAAAATATTATAAAGAAACTAATCCATCAATGTATTGTTAAACAATTGAAATGGACTCGGCGTTTTGGAAAGAATTTTCTATATCTAATGTATTATAATTGAAATATTGAATTGAATCATAATAATATAATGAAAATCATCTCCTTACAATCCCTAGCATTGGAGTTAAAAATAATATTTTTAGCAAATTACCTAAATCACACAAATGGTTACCTATATCGAATGTATTATAATTGCAATATTGAATTGAATAAAATTATTTAAAGAAAATCACCTCCTTACCATCTCTAGCACCGGACTTTTAAAAAATAACTAATATTTAGCAAGTATTTTATTGAAATTAGCCCGAAATCTGTAAATCGTAATACCGGCTGTGGGAGCCGCTGCGACTCGTCCACAACGGCATCGCCCCACGGGGGCAGCACGGGCGGGGGGCGTGCGGGAGGCGGGGCGAGGGGGCGGGGAGGCAGAGTCCGAGATAAGCGACGCCTTAAAAGCGGTGCGCGCCCTGGCCGGGCACACTTCGCCCCAGAGGAGCTGCCATGAGGACGGCCACGGTTCTGGTGCTGGCGCTCGTCGCGGCTGTCGCCGCCGCCTCCGTCAACCCGGAGAGCACGCGCAAAGTCGGTAAGTGCTCACCCAACCATCACCTCCCCTCGCCGCACCCCTCACCCGCCGTCACCCTCCAACACTTTACATTTTCCAACAGTTGGACACTCAGCAGTCCAAGCACAAAGGACACGGTTCACACTCATCTTACGCACGTCGGAGAGATCACTTGCCATCACACTTCACCCACACACACACACAGTCACACGTTCACTCCTCCTCAGCACCAACACACGAAGCGGCACATGCGCGATGCTTAATCTCATCTGCCCAGCTCTAGTGTTGAGTGTGGTGTTGAGCGTGGCGTTGAGTGTGGTCTGTTGCAGCGGACAAGGAGCTGCTGAACAAGCAGCGCGACATCCTCAACCTGCTGATCCGCGTGCACCAGCCCAGCTACGTGGCCGAGGTGCTGGAGGTGGCCCAGGCCTTCAACCCTGAGGAACACCTCGAGCTCTACAAGGACCAGGAGGTGCGTCTACCCCCTCGCTGGGCACCAACGCACACAGCGCTGCTTTCTCTTTGCAAATCCCTCGCGATACCTTGATTCAACACGCACCCCCTTTTGTCACGAGGATACTTGAAAGCCTCTCTTTCCCTGGGTTTCTCTTCCGATATCCACCCTCTCTCGTTAGTTTAGTCCAAAACATTTCCGTGCGCGGAATTTGGAGATCTATTATAGTTGATACAACCCTCACGAATGTTGCGTTTGGAAATAAATAATTTTTGGTAAGAAATGATACATAAAATCACTGTAATGGCGAAATTAGATTTTAATAGCCCTCCTTGAGAAAAGCAATGCCTTATTTTTTGAATGGTTAAATTCGTGAGCGGAGAAGATCACCCTGACGAGTATTGTGAAAGGAAAAGCACGAGCTTCTCTTCCGGCATCCACCCTCTCCTGGTCAGATTAGTCCCAAACATTTCCGTGCTCAAATTTGGAGACCTATGATAGTTCGATACAACCCTCATAATGTTGCGTTTGGATATAAATAATTTTTTATAAGAAATAATACATAAATCACAGTAATGGCGAAATTAGATTTTAGTGGCCCTCCTTGAGAAAAGCAATGCTTATTTTTTGAATGATTAAATTGACGTGACCCCGAGTAGCGTGAAGAGAAACTAATAAATCCGAGTATTTGGCGCCGTTGCCCGAGCGCCTTGCGAGCGTGCTGGCGTGGTCTGTGCTGACGGCGCGTCGCGTGCCGTGCCGTGCCGTGTCGCAGGCGGTGAAGAAGCTGCTGGCGCTGTACCGCGCCGGAGAGCTCCTGCCGCGCCACAAGCCCTTCTCGGTGGTGTACAAGCGCCACGTGAAGCAGGCCGTGCTGGTCTTCGACGCGCTCTACAACGCCGTGGACTACCAGACCTTCTACAAGACGGCCGCGTACCTGCGCGACCGCGTCAACGAGGGCCAGTTCATCTACGCTCTGAGCGTGGCCGTGCTGCACCGCCAGGACACGCACGACGTGGTGCTGCCGCCGCCCTACGAGATCTACCCCGAGTTCTTCGTCAACTCGGAGATCATCCACGAGGCCACCGAGGAGTACCTGCAGGGCAAGCAGCTGCCCATCACCGTCAACGCCGCCTACTACACCAACAGCAGCGCCTGGTACTACACCTACCCGCAGGTAAGGCGCTGCTCTCTCGGGCCTTCGAGCGCCAGTGGCAAGGCTTTTCGCGCACGTCAGAATTCTCGCTTTGAATGCTGGTAGATGACAATGAATGCTTGAGGCTGATATTAAGAAATTCCTTATCTTTACACGCTTTTGTACTATGCCTCTATTTCTGTTATTCTTTCAATTTTTGTTTTCTCGCACTTACGTAGATATTTCGTAATCGTGCCGGAGAATGGAGAATTTTCGGTAAAAAATTTTCTAATGCAAGCCCTGCTAACAACCATTCTTTAGATTTAACAACTTTCTCACATTAAATTTACTATTTTTGGACTGTTTGAAAGCGTATATCTGTTGTTAATATTCAACACTTTTGCTTTTAAATATCCGTTAATCATTTATATTATTTTGATATATTCGGAAGATCCGTAAAATTATTTGATTTAGATTCAACTATTTTTTTAAATTTCTGTAGAATAGTACTTTTCTTGCTTCGATTATACAAGTAGTTTGAGGTTTTAATATGTATTTCATAGTGTTTTTTTGCCTAAGGTTAATATTTCTTCCTTTTAGAACCTATCATATTTCTTAGGCGTTGTGTAGAGAAAAGCAATTGTACATTCTCAATTTTCATGTTACAGACGTCACTGTTTGAAACTAAAAATTATTATTGTACTCGTAGCGCGTTCTTGTTTATATTTTGAATATAGGAGATGTATTATTTTTACGCTGTTAACGCAATAACTCACTCGTTGCAGGTGTCCAACCCTGAGCAGCTGTTGAACTACTTCACCGAGGACATCGGTCTTAGCTCCTTCCACACTTACTTCAACTACGAGTACCCCGTGTGGTTCAGCGCCTCCAAATACGGCGTGGGCGTGGCTCCCCGCCGCGGAGAGGTCTTCTACTACTACCTGCTGCAGCTGTTCAACCGCTACCAGCTGGAGCGCCTCTCCAACGGCCTGCCCCCGGTCTACCCCATCGAATACGACATCCACGGCAAGCCCCTGGTGAGCATGCGCAGAGCAAGGCACATGCAGTCTGTGCTAATCGCACTTCCACCCTCACCTCCGTCAATCGATTTTGTCCGATTTTTAGGACTACATTTTTTTCTTTTTTCTTTTTTACTTCTACTATAGTACGAGCATAGGATTCAATTTTTCATTTAAGTCAAGAAAAGAACACATAAAATAATACATTCCGTTCCCACTTTCAAGATGATGGCCAATATTTAGGTTTGATTGCATTCCCTCAATGATAACCTTATGTTTTATGTTAGTTTATACCTGCTCAATTATTATGAATGTTGCATAATTTTGGCTTTCAAAACTAGTAAATTTTTATAAATTTTCCCATTAGAAATATATACAGATAGAATAGAGATTTTCAACTGTACCTTACTGGTAGAAATTTCTGTACTCCCAATCTTTATTACTGAAATTGAAAAAACAAACATGAAGTCACGCAAAAGATACACGTATTTCGAAGATAAGTTTAACCTATCAAAAGGAAGCTGAATTTTTTTTATATTTCCGCATTTTACACGACTTTTTCTCTTGCAAGAAATCGTTCATAATCGGAGGTTTTACGGCACGGATGATGACGTATTAGATTTTACCGCAAGAATGATTCATGAATGAGAATGAGTCATCACACATTCAGCCAATCGCAGCGAGAGATTCGGGTGGAGGTAGAGCTAAACGGAACAGCAAATCACCATTTTTTCGCATGGTTGTCAAATTATGCGAGACATCACAGGAAAGTTGTTATGCAAAATTAAGTTTGATTCTCTTATTCATTTATAATGCTGTCATGCAAAAAGTAGCGTGCATAATCCCTTCATTTATAACGTTGCTTTATTGCATTCATACAAATTTGAAAACTCGCTCGTAAGGTCGTTCGCTTTCAAAACATGCACTCATGCAATTAAGCTTAAAATTATAACTTGTTGCATAAACTACGATTTTTGTTTTCCAGCCTGGCTACGCTCCTCAACTGACGTACCACAACGGCATCCCTTCCCCTCCCGCCCCGAAGGAATTATCGTCAGCGATGTTGACATCATCGATATCGAAGTGGTGAAGAATCTCGAACGCCGCCTGCTGGACGCCATCGATCTTGGAGTCGCCTTCGACGTGAGTAACCACACCTTCTCTCTGCATTACATCACTCCAACTGCAGTGCGATTTTTATAAATTTGCCCCTCAAGACCCGTTTTCACGATGAATACTTCACGGTATTTCGCGTCTTTCTCAGTCGTGCCGCTAGATATCGCATGATAGCGATCGTATCGAACAGTGCTTGCGATAATGCGACGTCTAGCGGCAGGACCGAGAAAGACGAGAAATGCCATGCGATATTCCGTCGTGGCCATAGGGACGTGAGGGGTCGTATCAACATATAGGTCATTAGCGACCACTATTGTTTTTAACGTAGTGTGATGATAACTGTGAAGATGACATGATATGGTGATGATAGGGGGTGAAAGGACGAACACAAATACACCCAAGCCCATGGGGGGACTCGATCCCGCAACCCTTCAGTCCGAGATCGCTACGACACTACTGACTTAGAGATCTCGGCCTCCGGGCCGGCCACTAAAATTTTGTTGTCTTTCATTTCGTTCAATCTTACAAGTTACTTAAATGAAGTCGAAATCTGCCTCAGTCGATACCCAACGTCGCTATTGATCTACTTGCTACTACGTCTACGCACCGACTCGATTAAAAATATGGAGCGTAAAAATATTGAACTCAACATTGTCTAAAACAAGCAGTAAATTCAAATAAGGTAGCAGATCATATTTTATAAATAAATTTCTAGGAAAATAAATAAAGCCAATAAAAATCGAAATTAAAAAATGAAAATCATAATAAAGTAAAAAGTAAATAAACAGAATGTTTGAAATAATATTAAATATAAAATACAATTATCCTAATATTAATAACTATTTAATATATTACAAATTTTACATCAATAAAACAAATATATAAATCTCCAAAAGGAGTACTTCTCGTTTGCTATATTACTCTCGTAATATTAAGAACTTCAATGTTAAATATTGTATGCCAGTCAGAGCACTAAAATTTCTGATTTCACACAAATAACTCTAAATTGTTGCAAAATGAATCGTTATAACGTTTGTTATATTTTGATTACTATAATAGGCCTATAAATAATATTTTAATAATAATCTTTATATTCGGCACAATGTGGAGTTGTACTAACCATAAAAAGTTTCCAATGGGATATAGAGTTACTTTTAAATTCATAAGAGGGCTCACTTGGTAACATTCTTAATATAAAGTTTTTATCATGAATACTATTAATCCTATAACCATTAGTAAATTCTATTACAAATCTAATTACATTAAATCCATACAAACTTGCGTGTAGTAATATTAAGAATGAATTAAAATGAACCTTAATTAAAAGTAGCATACACAAAAGGAGAAAAAGGAATTGTTTGAATTATAGAATAAAATTCAGAATACATCTGAAATACTTGCTATATGAAAATGGTATTGAGAGAATAAAAAAGACAAAATAAATCAATAATTCGCGACTCCTTCAAAATCAAAACGAGGAAATATTTAGTTTAACCTACATCCCTAAGTAAACAGTTTCCATTCATTCCAACAGGAAAGCATCAACAAGGTCGTCTTGGCCGACAACGACGGCATCGACATCCTGGGCAACCTCATCAGCGGCAACAAGGACTCCGTCAACCGCAAATACTACGGCTCGCTGTACCTCGGTCTGCGCGCGCTGTTCGGGCACGTGGTGGACCCCTACCACAAGTACAACGTGGCGCCCGGCGTGCTGGAACACTTCGAGACGGCGCTGCGCGACCCCGCCTACTACCGCATCGTGGCGCGCGTGGTGGAGCTCTTCCGCCACTACAAGTCGCTGCTGCAGTCGTACACGCGCGAGGAGGTGAGTGCCCCGCCCCCCTACCTCACCCCACACCCCCAAGGCGCAAACGCTGACGAACGCTCGCTCCGGGCCCGCAGCTCACCTTCCCCGGCGTGAAGATCGAGGCCGTGGACGTGGACAAGCTGGTGACGTACGTGGACGACTTCGTGTTCGACCTCAACTCCGCCGTGGAGGTGCCCGACGTGGAGGCGGCCAAGAAGCTGGACATCCGCGTGCGCCAGCCGCGCCTCAACCACAAGCCCTTCAGCGTGCGCGTGTCCGTGGACAGCGACAAGGCGGCGCGCGTGGCCGTGCGCTTCTACCTGGGCCCCAAGTACAACTACCTGGGCCGCCCGCTCTCCGTCGAGGAGCGCCGCCAGTACCTCGTCGAGATCGACCGCTTCGTCTACGACCGTGAGTACCGCCCGCGCCCGCCGCCTCGCTCCTCCTCTCGCCTCCATCTCTCGCCTCCGCCGCCCGTGCTGCACCTCGCTCAAACGATTCCCCTCACCCAGTCGCCTTCGCTCGCAAGCCCAACAGGCTCACATTCTCACCCTTTCCTGTCTCATCACCTCACTCATTCACCATATTTCACACCCTAACACCCCTTCCATCCCATCTCATCCCATTTCACCCCCGCTTGCGCCCTGTCAAGCCCTCTCAATCCCTCTCAAGCCTAACAGGCTCACATTCTCACTCTTTCCTGTCTCATCACCTCACCCAACCGTCTTTCACGCCCTAACACCCCTTCCATCCCATCTCATCCCATTTCACCCCCGCTCGCCCCCTCAGCATCGCTCACCTCCATCCCCTGCGCTTGACCATCTCATCCCCTTCCTCGCCATGAGCCCCGCCCCCTCTCGCTCCCCCGCGCCAACCGCCGCCCGCTCTTCTGCGCAGTGCCCGCCGGCAAGACGGTGATCGAGCGCAGCTCCCGCGACTCCAGCGCCGTGGTGCCCGACCAGACCATCACCCGCGTGCTGCTCAAGAAGGTGGAGGACGCCATCGAGGGCCGCGAGCCCTTCTACGTGGACGCTGTAAGTGTTCGCCTCACCCGCGCCCCCCACACGCCCAAGGCACTTGAGGTGTACCTCAGGGCTCCGGTTCGCGTCCTCTTACGTCCCCCTGAGCAGCGGTGAGTAGAGAGCGTAGAATAACGTGTGCCCTGCCTTGCCCACAGGCCCACCGCCACTGCGGCTTCCCCGAGCGCCTGCTGCTGCCTAAGGGCTCTCGCCAGGGCCTGCCCTTGGCCCTGTACGTCGTCATCACGCCCTACGGCGGAGACTCCCTCGTCACCCACACCGGCTACATCGCGTGCGGCGCCGGCTTCGGCTACCAGGTGGTGGACAACAAGCCCTACGGCTACCCCTTCGACCGCGTCATCAAGAGCGAGGCGGAGTTCTTCGTGCCCAACATCTTCTACAAGGACGTCACCGTCTTCCACAAGAAGCAGGAGGAGATCAACAAGGCCTGAGCCCCCTCCACGGCTGCACGAGCCCTCATGGTTCAGCTCCCACCGACGACGAACCGGCTCGCCTCTGGTCATCTGAGTAAACTGAGCGACTCAACAACCGACTGACATACTCGTGCAATAAAGACTGAGCTATTATATGATTTCACGTCTATCATTTCTCCATACCCTGCCTTTCGTTTCGCGCACTTCCTTTCCTGCAGTGCCCTTCCTCTGAAACATAAGTAGTCTCCCTATTCTGAAGTTTGTCTTCAAGTAATGTAGGCGTTGACGGCTGGATTTACAATTCGAATTACCTTCTAAGGGGATAAGGTAATTCGAATTCGTCTAAAAGTTTTGTTAAAGACTGAGCTATTATATGATTTGAAGTCTATCATTCCTTCATGCCCTGCCTTTCGCTTCGTGCACTTCCTTTCCTGCAGTGCCCTTCCTCTGAAACATAAGTAATCTCCCTATTCTGAAGTTTGTCTAAAAGTAATGTAGGCATTCATGGCTGGATTCACGATTCTAATTACCTTCTAAGGGAGATAAGTTAATTCGAATTCGTCTAAAAGTTTTGTTAAAGACTGAGCTATTATATGATTTGAAGTCTATCATTCCTTCATGCCCTGCCTTTCGCTTCGTGCACTTCCTTTCCTGCAGTGCCCTTCCTCTGAAACATAAGTAATCTCCCTATTCTGAAGTTTGTCTAAAAGTAATGTAGGCATTCATGGCTGGATTCACGATTCTAATTACCTTCTAAGGGAGATAAGTTAATTCGAATTCGTCTAAAAGTTTTGTTAAAGACTAAGCTATTATATGATTTGAAGTCTATCATTCCTTCATGCCCTGCCTTTCGCTTCGTGCACTTCCTTTCCTGCAGTGCCCTTCCTCTGAAACATAAGTAATCTCCCTATTCTGAAGTTTGTCTTCAAGTAATGTAGGCGTTCACGGCTGGATACACAATTCGAATTACCTTCTAAGGGGATAAGGTAATTCGAATTCGTCTAAAAGTTTTGTTAAAGACTGAGTTATTATATTATTTTAAGCCTATCTTTTCTTTACGCCCTACTTTTGCCCATCCTTTCATTTTGTTCATTTCCTGCAGTGCCCTTCTTTTGAAATATATGTTGTCTCCCAATTCTGAAGTTTGTCTAAAAGTAATGTAGGCTTTTACAGATGGATTCACAATTCAAATTACCTCCAAGGTTAGACGGCCATCCAGCCCGGAAGGTAATTCCAATTTGTCCAAACTTTTTGCTTCCCTCCTATCCGAAAAAACTGTTCCTTGATATTTCTTTTAATTTAAAATTCCTTTAACTTTAATTACACCTAACTGTTAAGTTTGTCTAAATTGAGCACTTTCCTGTTACCCGAAATCTGTTTCTTGACATTTCTTTTAATTTAAAACCTCTTTTACGTCTTTATGTTACTAATGTCTTGAAATATGTCTTACTTGTTATCTGCCCTAATTACTGATAACGTTCGAGTAATACGCAGGCATTCGTTTTAACACAGCATTTATTCAACCCAGTTAGGAGCTCAATAAAAAAGTGAAGTGTCCTTGTACATAGTTACTCCTGAGAATGAATACATTGTTTTACAACATAAAAATCATACCACAATGTATACAACACATCCAATAAATTAATTTACAACAATATGGCCAGGCATCATTTATCGAGTTTGGATTAATCAAATCTTTGCTGAGAGCACACGCGCCTCAAATAAGATACGTGCTTGATTTTGCGAATCTGTTCATTTTATAAATTCAATTTGTGTACCGCCAAAGAAACCATGAACATGTAAGTTTCAATGAGAAATAGGAGCTTTCCCATTTGGTATCTTCTACATTGCAAAATTTCAGGTAGGATTTTCTATAACTGAGAATAACCAGATATTTTGAAGTATGACTTAACTAATTCAATGAACTTTTACAAAATTTAAGGGCTGATTTCTTTTTATTACGAGACCCTACGTCTCTATTATATGGGATAACCACGTTTACCACAATTATGTCTTTAATGGGAGTAAATGCACTTATCTGGAATTATAATTTCATTCTTAAAACCCAATTTAAATAAACATTTTCCCTTTATGCCTATTTTTTTAAAAAGTACATTTACCAGTGTCGGGGGTTTAAGGGTTCTAGGGCGGCGCTCTCCCTAGAAAAACCAACCTTGACAAATGATGCAGAAAGGATTACACTTTTAATAAATCGATTTGTTTAATTTGTGCATACCACCAGCGTAATGTTGAGGACGAATTTAGTTTTATGTGCCAGCTTAAGTGAAAGATTAAAATGTTTTTGGAATGGGTCGCGTCGTGGACTACCGCGAGTCCGTCAGTAGCTGCTACATGCGAGGCAATGGATGCTTTAGGAAGAGTGGGGGTACTGGAAGTTGGGTGGAAGACATGAAGTCTACAAGGAGGAGACTCAACTCCGGTGGTAGGGGTATGTACGAAAAACGTCGGCAGCTGCTTGAAAAATAATACAAAAAAAAACGAGTCCCTTCGCCTTCAGCGACCTCACGTGGCAATTGAAAGAACTACGAAGGCTTTCAAAACAGCCAATGGCAGCAAAGCATCGTATACAAAATTTAATTCAAACATTTTTTCTACAAAATTATTTACTACTTACTACTTCCTTTTCAACTTATTGTCTTCGGTTAAGCACATCCGCACACCGCCTGGTAATCGGCGCCAACTGACCCACTTGGACCAAACGAATTTTGACGATTAGTGGCCCAGAAAAGCCGAGATAAGTTCCTTCTTTCCCCGCGTGATGTCGCTGAAGGCGAAGGGGCTCGAGTTTTTTTGTATTATTTTTCAAATAGCTGCCGACGTTTTTCGTACATACCCCCACCATGCCTCCAACACCGGAGTTGAGTCTCCTCCTTGTAGACTTCGTGGTGGAAGAGCTACTCTAGGTTTTTGTTCGCCAGAGTCCGTGCCTAATATCTAAGCTAAGAATTCGGACTTTTTCATCTGATTTCATAAATTCCTGTTTGGTTGCTGGAAATTGGTTTTAAATATTCTATTTTCACGTGAGCGCAATTGTATCTTTCATTATCAACAAATTATCGTAGACGAGGATTAAAATACCGAATCTTGCAAATCGGTGGTACACTATATGCTACAGTTTTAGTCGGTTAATAAATATTTTGGAGAGGTAAAATGTATGTGATAGTTCGGACATAAATGCTGCCCTTCCTAAGTCGCAAACCATCAGCCGCCAATGGCATTTCCCAATTGTTTCTTAAAGGTAACCTCTGAACTAATTCATGCATTTGTTCCCAATTGTCAGAAAGTAGTACTTGGGTCAATATGTACAATATGAACGTAAATAAATCGTTATATGGTATAGTTCCTCATTTGTGTTTTTTTAAGATTGAAAAAGTAAGTAATAGGTATTTGATATGCAATATGTAATATAAAAACATCTATAATTTACTTGTTTGTATGAATGTAGTTGCGTTGATCCTACGTTGCAGAACGTTGAAGCTACTTTGCTCAACGGTTCCCAATTACGAAAATTGAAGCAACTTGATATTACTGTTTGATTAGTTAAACAGGAAATAGCAATATATTTGATTAGTTCGAATCAAATTAAAAATGTTATTATTGCAAAAATTTTTTCAATTCAAGCTATTATTTTCTATTAATGAGAATACTCTAAAACATAAATGTATTATATAAAATCCTTTATTGTTGAAAGATCAGGAATTTTAAAAACAATTGAAATTTCCCAGGCCGTGAGTGTATCTATTCCCTTACAAAATAAATTCAAGACTAATTTTCAAATCTTAATTTTTATTGGTTTTATAAATATCAACTAAGCAATATGATTTATTATGCATTAAATTCGGAAATAGAGACACATTTTAACTTTTAAACCCGGAAGTAGAGACCAAGTTTAATTAAATATTTTTTCTTATAGCAAAATCAATGTGTTTAGATGCTTTATTTCATACTATGTCGCATTTCGGTTCTTCACATATCTCACAAGAAGGCGGAAAGTAAGACTTAACTGTACAGTGTACCGTAATGAAATATCATACCAACTTATGAACTAGGAAATTTTGTACCAATGTTCCTGATTTCTTCTCATGGCCAACACCAACGATGTAGTTTATTACAACAATAAGAAGGAAACTTGCATTTATTCCTGATAAATGTAGATAACAGTATTATATGACAAAAATAGAGAAGAACGTTGATAAATACGCCGACGTTCAGTGCTAGGAAACATTTATTGTCAAACAGGAAGAAATAAAAACAGTAATCTAACATTACATCCTCATTAACCAAGTTAATGTTATTTGTATTTTTCCAGGAACAATTTTTTTCGTATTCCTTTTTTATATCTTCCTTCCGATTTCTGAGATATTAATTATTCATTTGTTTCATTGGATTCTTCTAATATCGATGTCCGAAGAATCTCTTTATCTTTGCATTGATGTTGACATTCTATAACATATTTTAAAATGTTCAGAGCACTGAAATTATTTCACGGACATGAAGAGTCTAGGGGGCTCTGGCACATCGAACAAATTCTTCATTGGCACTCGTAGGTCGTGAAATATTGCAATGTGAAATTAAAATAAAAGTAAGGAAATGCCACATCGTATAACATGAAAAGGTGTTACGACACATGGAGGAAAATGTTACATTACTCGTTAGATATTCCAGCCTCGACTCCAAACTTCACCACGACTGGAAATATCTCACTCGTAATGTAACAGTTTCCGTTATGACGTAAGTTACTATTTCCGTCTTCTGTTCCCATTTACATCCGTGACAATCTCCAATGATCTACAAAAGATTCATCTTAGTATCTGGAGGTCGTCGGTGAAAAATCGACACATAATGGTTTGAAATGCAGAGAAAGTTGAAGTAAATAATTTTGTTTCTCTTTCTTTATTACCAAATCATGGATCAAAATTACTTTATTTACTTTGTACATGCAAAGTGCAAGTGTCTGAGTTTCTTTGTGATGTTCTCTTCAAATTTAGAACTTACGCACGTTATTTTGTCATAACCACCTGCAAGCATAAAAATACAAATTAAATAAATTATTATAGTGTTCTTGCCTTTTTGCTTAATCTGCTACTAAATATCATTGACCGAATAGGTCGTGTAACTTCACTCTCTTCCCTTCAAGAAACTTGAAGAGGTATTTTGAAAGAATTGAATTAATTATTTATTTTCCTTAATTCTTATTTAACGTTTAGAAATGCAATTATTAATTGTGAATTTTATTATGAATTATTTGATCATTCACCATTTATTTATAATTCAACCAAAAAATATACTAAAACAGAGGGGGTAGACATTACGGAGCTCACGAAAATATGCACAGATTTTACTTCTCCACTCTTATACGTCACATAAGTTCCTGTTGTTGTTTTTTTTTACATTAAATAATGATTTGTAAGCAGTGCAGTAATGTATTTCTCTTTATGCAATTCTAACTTGTTAAAATGATGGTTGACGATTATGGTAACAAACAAGGATTTCACGAGTTAAAATTACACTCGTACCTGATCCCATAGCTAACTGCTGTCACCACTCTCAGCTTGAGGGGCATAAAGGCATTTCGAGACATCAAATAACCTATTTCTAGTGTGTGGAGGCAGCCTCACCAGCCTCTTTCCTAATTTCTCGACGCACATTTCTCGCAATGCATCTCTCGGTGTAGTCTGTTGCGTGCCTTACATTCTTTCATAGACTTCTTATCGTTTCTCTGAACCGACAATGGCTCCGCATCCCTTGGGACCTAAGAGGTGTGGAAAATTTCCTGAACGAAAAGTCAATTCAATAATTACTCGAGATATTAGGGATAATTTTTACCAGGATAAATCAAAGAAAATATTGCTTGTATAACTTTGAAAAAGGATGTAAAATAAAATTTGATACCAATTGAAATGCGTTCATCTCGTTTTAGTTTCAACAAAACTCAAGAACTTATAAATGAGATTCTTTTAATCATGGAATGTTAACAATAGTATTACAAACTTGTTGTACCCTTGTTACAAACTTAAGACTTCGACTTGTGTCCGCATAGTGCGTCAATCTTTATGTTATGAAGCATCAGTACATAAACATTTATCAAACAGCTCCATTGTACTGAAGCATCAGTACACAAATCTTTGAAGTTCAATAAAACATTGTATTTTAGATTATTGGGGTGAACATTATTGTTATTGTTATGGTGAGCAGGGCTTGAGACTCTTGCAATTGACAGGACTTACACCAGAAATAAAAGAAATAATTTCCAAGTAGGAACTTCTAATATTTTAACTATCGCACACGCAAATCTTTTCAACAAACTGCCTGAAACACAGCAGACCGTGTCCACTATCTAGTATGTTCAAAAGCCCAATTGGTAATTATAATTGACTATTTATTGCTTACACGACTAGTAATGTGCTTAACAGCACTAAATCTATCTCTCTATAACATTTTGCATTGTTTATTGCCGTAGCAGAAATGTTTTGAGTTCATTTTGAGGAATTTGTTGCAAGAAATTTGAAGCCATTTTTGGAGAATATATCACTTGACTGTATCTGAAAATGGATTATTTTGAACACATTTAGACTAGAAAGTCTTTGAGATTGCGAAAAATTTCATAAAGAGATCATTGGAACCATTTGTGTCAATAAATGTATTAAATTATAAAACTAGTGGTACTACAGACAGGCACAGAGAAGTTAGTTCTTTAATCTCTTTAGTATATGTTAGCCTTTCGATATTGCCCCACCCCCTTCCTAGCTGCTTCATATCGATATCTAAAACACGTTTTTACACATTTTTTCGATTTTTCCCACACCTCATGATACAAATTAAATACGACTTCAAGAATATTTTAGAATCGGAAAACATGGTCCGACATTCACATTTTCGTTGTAAACTTTGGAGCCCTTCTTGAGAAAACTTTTCTGAAAACGAACTCATTTTTTATCTCATTTTCATAGAAAACTTCGAATTTTCTAGAACCTTCATTATAAATTATTTGAAGCACTTGTGTTCACAAATTTAATAATGTATAAAAATGCCTACACTATTAATATTAACGACGTAAGCAAGTAGTATCAAAAATTAACATTAATGTAATATTTGAAAATCAAAAGAAAACAACAAAGTGGGTTGACCACATGTCATTTGGTGCATTTTGGTACTATGCGTACGAAAAGTTTAAAGAAAAAATCTGCAATCGTTTTTGAGAAAATCTTGTTTTTAAATTTGCTTAATTGCCGTTTTAAAAATTCATTTATTTCACGAAATTTTCACGAAAAGTACTTGTTAATAATTCAGCATTAGCACAACGGACACTATCAATTTCAATTCGATTCAACAAATAACCATATTTCCACACATATAGAGAGTTTCCGTAGATTGAGGCGACAAGAGAGAAGAGAGGACAAGACGGTAAGAATAAATTGGGCTGAGATCATCTAAAAAGATGAGAGAAGAAGAGAGGAAAGGAGATGTTAGAAAAGAAGACGAAGGGAGAGAAAAGAAGACAATCAACTCTTTCAGACAAAACAAAGAGCTTGGCATTAGAGTAGGGTTTCATGAATTCTCCTACATAGAAGGGAAAAGCTCAAAAGGAAGTATAATAAGGGAAGGATGGCTACGAGTACGATGTGAAGAAATTATAGACTTGAAATTTTCGGGTAAGAGGAAAGCAATTCAATTTAGATAAACTTCACAGTTAGGTGTAATTAAAGTTAAAGGATTTAAATTAAAAGAAATGTCAAGCTACAGTTTTTTCGGATAGGAGGGAAGCAAAACGTTTGGACAAATTGGAATTACATTCCGGGCTGGATGGCCGTCTAGCCTTGGAGGTAATTCGAATTGTCAATCCAGCTGTGAAAGCCTACATCACTTTTAGACAAACCTCACAATAGGGAGACATATATTTCAGAAGAATAGCACTGCAGGAAATGCACAAAATGAAAGGATGGGCAAAAGTAGGGCGTAAAGAAAAGATAGGCTTGAAATAATATAATAGCTCACTCTTTAACAAAATTTTTAGAAGAATTCGAATTACCTTATCTTCCTTAGGTAATTCGAATTGTGCATCCAGCCGTTAATGCCTACATTAATTTTAGAAGAAACTTCAGAATAGGGAGACAACATATATTTCAGTAGAAGGGCACTGCAGGAAATGCACAAAATGAAAGGATGGGCAAAAGTAGGGCGTCAAGAAAAGATAGACGACTTGAATAATATAATAGCTCACTCTTTAACAAAACTTTTAGACGAATTCGAATTACCTTATCCCCCTTAGAAGGTAATTCGAATTGTGAATCCAGCCGTGAACGCCTACATTACTTGAAGACAAACTTCAGAATAGGGAGACTACTTATATTTCAGAGGAAGGGCACTGCAGGAAAGGAAGTGCACGAAGCGAAAGGCAGGGCGTGGAAAAATGATAGACTTGAAATCATATAATAATTCAGTCTTTAACAAACGTTTTAGACGAATTCGTATTAACTTATCTCCCTTAGAAAGTAATTAGAATCGTGAATCCAGCCATGAATGCCTACGTTACTTGAAGGCAAACTTCAGAATAGGGAGACTAGTTATGTTTCAGAGGAAGGGCACTGCAGGAAAGGAAGTGCACGAAACGAAAGACAGGACATAAATGATAGACGTGAAATCATATAATAGCTCAGTCTTTATTGCACGAGTATGTCAGTCGGTTGTTGAGTCGCTCAGTTTACTCAGATGACCAGAGGCGAGCCGGTTCGTCGTCGGTGGGAGCTGAACCATGAGGGCTCGTGCAGCCGTGGAGGGGGCTCAGGCCTTGTTGATCTCCTCCTGCTTCTTGTGGAAGACGGTGACGTCCTTGTAGAAGATGTTAGGCACGAAGAACTCCGCCTCGCTCTTGATGACGCGGTCGAAGGGGTAGCCGTAGGGCTTGTTGTCCACCACCTGGTAGCCGAAGCCGGCGCCGCACGCGATGTAGCCGGTGTGGGTGACGAGGGAGTCTCCGCCGTAGGGCGTGATGACGACGTACAGGGCCAAGGGCAGGCCCTGGCGAGAGCCCTTAGGCAGCAGCAGGCGCTCGGGGAAGCCGCAGTGGCGGTGGGCCTGTGGGCAAGGCAGGGCACACGTTATTCTACGCTCTCTACTCGCCGCTGCTCAGGGGGACGTAAGAGGACGCGAACCGGAGCCCTGAGGTACACCTCAAGTGCCTTGGGCGTGTGGGGGGCGCGGGGGAGGCGAGCACTTACAGCGTCCACGTAGAAGGGCTCGCGGCCCTCGATGGCGTCCTCCACCTTCTTGAGCAGCACGCGGGTGATGGTCTGGTCGGGCACCACGGCGCTGGAGTCGCGGGAGCTGCGCTCGATCACCGTCTTGCCGGCGGGCACTGCGCAGAAGAGCGGGCGGCGGTTGGCGCGGGGGAGCGAGAGGGGGGCGGGGCTCATGACGAGGAAGAGGGATATGCTCGGTTAAGCGGGGGTGATGGAGCGTTGGTGAGGTGGCAAGCGGGGGTGAAAGGGGATATGGGATGGAAGGGGGCGTGAAAGATGGTAAGGTGAGGTGATGAGAATGGAAAGTATGAGAATGTGAGCCTGTTAATCTTGAGAGGAAGTGTAAGGGGATGAGAGGGACTGAGAGGGCTTGATAGGAGGCAAGCGAAGATAAAAAGGGATGAGATGGGCTGGAAGGGGGTGTTAGGGCG
The DNA here is from genome assembly GCA_031308135.1 of Acheta domesticus. Taxonomy (NCBI): domain Eukaryota; kingdom Metazoa; phylum Arthropoda; class Insecta; order Orthoptera; family Gryllidae; genus Acheta; species Acheta domesticus. The sequence continues at coordinate 106,310,404 of JAHLJT010002630.1, read as the reverse complement.
TGAAAGATAGTAAGGTGAAGTGACGAGACAGGAAAGTGTGAGGATGTGAGCCTGTTAGACTTGAGAGGGAGTAAGAGGGCTTGAGAGAGGGCAAGCGGGAGTGAAAGGGGATGACATGGGATGGAAGAAGGTGTGAGGACGCGAATGGTTGTGAGGTGAGGTGATGAGACAGGAAAGTGTGAGAATGTGAGCCTGTTGGGCTTGCGGGCGAAGGCGATCGCGTGAGCGGAATCGTTTGAGTGAGGTGCAGCACGGGCGGCGGAGGCGAGAGGAGGAGAGAGGAGGAGAGAGGAGGAGAGAGGAGGAGAGAGGAGGAGAGAGGAGGAGAGAGGAGAAGAGAGGAGGAGAGAGGAGGCGAGAGAAGGAGCGAGGCGGCGGGCGCGGGCGGTACTCACGGTCGTAGACGAAGCGGTCGATCTCGACGAGGTACTGGCGGCGCTCCTCGACGGGAGAGCGGGCGGCCCAGGTAGTTGTACTTGGGGCCCAGGTAGAAGCGCACGGCCACGCGCGCCGCCTTGTCGCTGTCCACGGACACGCGCACGCTGAAGGGCTTGTGGTTGAGGCGCGGCTGGCGCACGCGGATGTCCAGCTTCTTGGCCGCCTCCACGTCGGGCACCTCCACGGCGGAGTTGAGGTCGAACACGAAGTCGTCCACGTACGTCACCAGCTTGTCCACGTCCACGGCCTCGATCTTCACGCCGGGGAAGGTGAGCTGCGGGCCCGGAGCGAGCGTTCGTCAGCGTTTGCGCCTTTGGGGTGGGGGGGGTGAGGGAGGGGGGCGTGGCACTCACCTCCTCGCGCGTGTACGACTGCAGCAGCGACTTGTAGTGGCGGAAGAGCTCCACCACGCGCGCCACGATGCGGTAGTAGGCGGGGTCGCGCAGCGCCGTCTCGAAGTGCTCCAGCACGCCGGGCGCCACGTTGTACTTGTGGTAGGGGTCCACCACGTGCCCGAACAGCGCGCGCAGACCGAGGTACAGAGAGCCGAAGTACTTGCGGTTGATGGAGTCCTTGTTTGCCGGCGACCAGGTTGCCGAGAATGTCGATGCCGTCGTTGTCGGCCAAGACGACCTTGTTGATGTTTTCCTGTGCACGAAATGAAAGATGTAGTAATCTGAAGGTCGCTTTATCGTGAGGGTTTTAAACAGTACGTTTATGTGGCTTAACGAAATTGTTGCAACGAAATTGCCTTTCAGTTTAGAAACAATTCCAGTGATTTTGCTTCAATGGTCGACAGAATATATGTTCCCATGTCTCTGTACATCTGTTGTAAAGTTCGGAAATGTTACCTTTGATTATTACAAGATCGCATGAAGATTTTGTTAAATGTGTATTTTTAGAATTTTCACTATAACATTATCTACCAAAAAATAGTTTTACAATACTACTTTTGTAATGCATCTTCCACTTTGGTAATTTAACCCCCTTCATTTTAAGTCATTTCCTTATACAACACTGTTTAAGTATGATAAATTATTTAAATCTAATTAGGAAATTAATTCACAACTCAATTTTGCCACGTGTGTAGAACGCATTTTCTGGGTACTCGTCGGTCCTGCCGCTAGACGTCGCATTATAGCAAGCAATGCTTGATAAGATCGCTATCATGCAATATCTAGCGGCACGACTGAGAAAGACGCGAAATACCGTGAAGTATTCATCGTGAAAACGGGTCTTGAGGGGCAAATTTATAAAAATCGCACTACAGTTGGAGTGATGTAATGCAGAGAGAAAGTGTGGTTACTCACGTCGAAGGCGACTCCAAGATCGATGGCGTCCAGCAGGCGGCGTTCGAGATTCTTCACCACTTCGATATCGATGATGTCAACATCGCTGACGATGATTCCTTCGGGGCGGGAGGGGAAGGGGATGCCGTTGTGGTACGTCAGCTGAGGAGCGTAGCCAGTCTGGGAAACAAAATCGAGAAATTAAAAATCACTTCAACGTTCCGTTGGTAATCTAGAATTATTTTAGAAATACTTATATATTTTTGGTGACCTAGCTTTCTTCCAATCTCAATTTGGGGTGGGGTAAATCAAAATTCTTCGAGTAGATATGATTAAAAATTTCTCTTAATATGAATATATCTAGAGGTAAATTTAGTAAAATGCACATCTTTTGATAATCAACAATTTGCGTGGTACATTGTAATTTATTTCGGATTCGGTGGTATAACGGTCAGCTTATCGGGACGTTGTACCCAATATTGCGAGTTCAAACTCGATGGAAGCCGTGGATTTTTAAGGGCGAAAAAATCCTCGTACGCCATCCTTCGGAGGGGAAGTAAAGCCGGCTGTCCAATGTAGTAGATTTAATTCATGTCAGAAATCCTCAAGCCTAAATAAGTCTCTGATCTAAATTCAAATCGTCTTTTCGTCGTCCGAGATAATACCTTCTTTCGTCGGTAGATGGTGAAAGGGGCGTAGCGAAATTTGCGTGGTCAGACGGAAAGAGCGTGCCTGATGGTCCGAGTCTCGCCACGTAAAATAAGGCATTGACTAAATTATTTCAGAATTCATGTAAGATTGCAGAATTAATGTAGGAATTAGAGAATGTGCGATCCCGTTGTAGATCGTTGGGAGCGTCGTACGACCTAGAGAAAAGAAAAGCAGCACAGTTTTTCGTTATAAGTGTAGGATGTTTATATTTCATTTAATGAGACATCACCCAAACGATTTAGTAGTGTATCGTTAAACGGAAACGTCTGAGATTGGTGACAGGAATTTCTTGCTAAAACCTAATGGCAAATTGAGTGTATGAACTTTGAACGAACATTTTCCTATTTAATGACATTTTGAAAAGAGATCATATTTAACATTTGAAAAACCGAAAAATGAAACAGCATACTGGAAATTTCAAGATCTATATTGTCTCTCCTAGCATCAAGCGGGATACGAATTTCTATCGTATCTCAGATAGTTATTTCAATTCGGAAACTGAAATAATAAAACACTTGTTAATTATTTTCAAAAAGTTTGTTACCTTAAATAACGTGATCAAAAAGGTTTCGCGCAGTTAGTTTTGTAGCGCAGTTTCTTTGCGGGAACCTTGCTTTGTGACCTTAATCATTTTCTACCAATGTCCTTCCTACACATATTCCAACGAAAAACGCACAATAGTTCTAAAACTAAAATAATAAACGTTGCTTTAATTTAATCCTTTATGTAGTCTCAAAAAGGGGATTATGTGTTTCATGTATCCTTTTATACAATAAGGAAAAAAAAGAAAAATTGGGCCTGTGTTTCAGGTGCAGACATGAGGTGGAAATCCATTTAGCGCAGACTGCGTGAGCCTTGCTTTGCGTTGGTCAGCAGGGATTTCTAATTCTTTTGTAATCCCTATTCTCATTGTATACATTTTTAATGATACTAATTTATGAAAAAAACTAGTTTTGAAAACCAAAATTAAGCTAAATTTGTGATAATTGAGCAGGTATAAACTAACATAAAACATAAGTTTATGATTGAGGGAATGCAATCAAACCTAAATATTGGCCATCATCTTGAATGTGGAAACGGAATGTATTATTTTATGTGCTCTTTTCTTTACTTAAATGAAAAATTGAATTAATGATGCTCCTATACTCGTACTATAGAAGAAGTGAAGAAAGAAAAAATGTAGTCCTAAAAATCGGACAAAATCGATTGAGATTAGGGTGGAAGTGCGATTAGCACAGACTGCACGTGCCTTGCTCTGCGCATGCTCACCAGGGGCTTGCCGTGGATGTCGTATTCGATGGGGTAGACCGGGGCAGGCCGTTGGAGAGGCGCTCCAGCTGGTAGCGGTTGAACAGCTGCAGCAGGTAGTAGTAGAAGACCTCTCCGCGGCGGGGAGCCACGCCGACGCCGTACTTGGAGGCGCTGAACCACACGGGGTACTCGTAGTTGAAGTAGGTGTGGAAGGTGCTAAGGCCGATGTCCTCGGTGAAGTAGTTCAACAGCTGCTCATGATTGGACACCTGGAAGCGACAAGTCATTTGTGTCATTACAACTATAACGAAATACTTTACAGATTGTAGAAAAATACCTTAAGATCAATTCAATTAAGTTTAATGATATTCCTTCATGTTGTCGGGAGCATAAAAACACTGAATTTTAGGGGTTGGCGGAATGTTCAGTTACTTTTTTAACTGCCAAAATACGAAAAATGCAAAAAACAAAAAAGAGGAAAAACCGCACATTTGTATATACAGCGAAAGTGAACAGAAATGTAATTAAACAGAAAAGAAAATGTGTAAAAATACAACAAAAAAAAACGATTTTTGAGAAGATTGAAAAATGATCCCCTATATCTTAAGTTTGGATAATAATAAAAATAATGAGTACCTAATCGAAAGAATGAAATGAATTTCATGAACATATCAAAAAATAAGGTGGGTTTTAACTAGAATATTCCACACTAAAAACTGGTATCACTAAATGGTGTAATTTATAAATTCATAATAAGAAAAAACATCAATTAGATCTTTTAAAATGTTCGAAAACTTGCTTCACTGGACTACAGAAACTATAAAAATTATTCCACTAAATACTTAGAGAAAAATTTAGATTTTAAATAACATTAGATATCCATAAAATTATTAGATATAATTACATTACTAAATAATTGAAAGAACACCAGGAATATGCATAATACAAAAGCGTGCAAAGGTAAAGAATTTCCAAATTTTGGCCTCAAGCATTCATTGTCTTCTACCAGCATTCAAAGCGAGAATTGTGACGTGCGCGAAAAGCCCTTGCCACTGGCGCTCGAAGGCCCGAGAGAGCGGCGCCGTACCTGCGGGTAGGTGTAGTACCAGGCGCTGTTGTTGGTGTAGTAGGCGGCGTTGACGGTGATGGGCAGCTGCTTGCCCTGCAGGTACTCCTCGGTGGCCTCGTGGATGATCTCCGAGTTGACGAAGAACTCGGGGTAGATCTCGTAGGGCGGCGGCAGCACCACGTCGTGCGTGTCCTGGCGGTGCAGCACGGCCACGCTCAGCGCGTAGATGAACTGGCCCTCGTTGACGCGGGTCGCGCAGGTACGCGGCCGTCTTGTAGAAGGTCTGGTAGTCCACGGCGTTGTAGAGCGCGTCGAAGACCAGCACGGCCTGCTTCACGTGGCGCTTGTACACCACCGAGAAGGGCTTGTGGCGCGGCAGGAGCTCTCCGGCGCGGTACAGCGCCAGCAGCTTCTTCACCGCCTGCGACACGGCACGGCACGGCACGCGACGCGCCGTCAGCACAGACCACGCCAGCGCGCTCGCAAGGCGCTCGGGCAACGGCGCCAAATACTCGGATTTATTAGTTTCTCTTAACGCTACTCGGGGTCACTTCAATTTAATCATTCAAAAAATGAGCATCACTTTTCTCAAGGAGGGCTATTAAAATCTAATTTCGCCATTACAGTGATCTTATGTATCAAAGATTATTTATTTACAAAAGCAACATTCATGAGGGTTGTATCAACTATAATAGATCTCCAAATTTGCGCAAATGTTTCGGACTAATCTGACCGGAGAGGGTGGATGCCGGAAGAGAAGCTCGTGCTTTTTCTTTCACAACACTCGTCAGGGTGATCTTCTCCGCTCACGAATTTAACCATTCAAAAATAAGGATTGCTTTTCTCAAGGAGGGCTATTAAAATCTAATTTCGCCATTACAGTGATTTTATGTATCATTTCTTACCAAAAATTATTTATTTCCAAACGCAACATTTGTGAGGGTTGTACTAAGATCTTCAAATTTTTCGCACGAAAAACTAACAAGAGAGGGTGGATATCGGAAGAGAAGCCTAGGGAAAGAGAGGCTTTCAAGTATCCTCGTGACAAAAGGGGGTGCGTGTTGAATCAAGGTATTGCGAGGGATTTGCAAAGAGAAAGCAGCGCTGTGTGCGTTGGTGCCCAGCGAGGGGGTAGACGCACCTCCTGGTCCTTGTAGAGCTCGAGGTGTTCCTCAGGGTTGAAGGCCTGGGCTACCTCCAGCACCTCGGCCACGTAGCTGGGCTGGTGCACGCGGATCAGCAGGTTGAGGATGTCGCGCTGCTTGTTCAGCAGCTCCTTGTCCGCTGCAACAGAGCGCCACACACCACGCTCAACACCACACTCAACACTAGAGCTGGGCAGGTGAGATTAAGCATCGCGCATGTGCCGCTTCGTGTGTTGGTGCTGAGGAGGAGTGAACGTGTGACTGTGTGTGTGTGTGGGTGAAGTGTGATGGCAAGTGATCTCTCCGACGTGTGTAAGATGAGTGTGAAACCGCGTCCTTTGTGCTTGGACTGTTGAGTGTCCAACTGTTGGAAGATATACAGTGTGTTGGAGGGTGAGGGGTGCGGCGAGGGGAGGTGAGGGTTGGGTGAGCACTCACCGACTTTGCGCGTGCTCTCCGGGATGACGGAGGCGGCGGCGAAGGCCGCGACGAGCGCCAGCACCAGAACCGTGGCCGTCCTCATGGCAGCTCCTCTGGGGCGAAGTGTGCCCGGCCAGGGCGCGCACCGCTTTTAAGGCGTCGCTTATCTCGGACTCTGCATCCCCGCCCCCCCGCCCGCGCTGCCCCCGTGGGGCGATGCCGTTGCGGACGCGTGGCTGCGGCTCTCACAGCCGGTATTACAATTTACAGTTTTTTGGGGCCACTTGCTAAATATTACTTGTTTTTTGAATGTCCGGTGCTAGGGATAGTAAGGAGATGATTTTCTTTAAATCATTTTGATTTAATTCAATACAGCAATTATTTGATATAGGTAACCATTTACGTGATTTGGGCAATTTAGTAAAAATTAGTTCCTTTTACTCTGATGCGAGATTGGCATGGAAATCCTGCCTCCTAAAACATGTTAATTAAACTGAATATTGCAATTACTTTATTTTAGATATAGGTAATTATTTTCAAATTTTCGACTACATTCAAATTGTTTAACAATTCATTCATTGATTCGTTACCTCGTAAAAATTTTAATAAACCATTTATAAACCGTAAATTTATTGAATGTTCATAAAATAAATATAATTATGAATTTTGAGCTTTCTTCATAAAAGCCTTTGTACTGTTATTACTTACATTTATTGACTAGTCGACTATGTCCTTTAATAGGTTAATATTACGAGATCACTGGTTCATTTTGATTTGATACACCACTGAATGTATTATCGTAGTTCACAAGGGCATCAAAGGTTTGGGCCTATTGCACAAATCGTTGCCTATTCCGTGTAGATATTGAACTCTGTTAAAAAGCGATTCTTTAATATTCATTCCTTTATTTCATTCTCCGAAATTCATTTTACACAACTGCATGTTTTACATCGCCAGGTTGCAGGCAAGTATTCCTAATTAGTAGGAAACTGATTTTCATGTACTCTCGCCCATGTGTCGTCTACGATGGCGGTTGCACGGCTTGTGAGAAATTTTCTCGTCTAAGCCTCCTTCCTCCACTCAAAAATTGTCTCCAATCTTATTGTTAGGTGCACTCAGCATCGCCAACTATTTCTGACTATAATTTTATCATAAACTGTAATATAAAATATGTATAAAATTGATGCGCACTGATTTTACTCTTCATAATGTATTACTTTCCTGTACATATGCATATATACGGAGTATTATACGTAGTATAGGGTAAGTTATGTAAAGCTGCGCGAAAAAAAGGGCAGATTTTCGTCAGAAAAAAATTACTGCCAGGCCCTGATAATGGTGAAGTGGATAAATCCAGTTGCTTAATTAAGAACAAAATCCTCCGACACGTGGTGTAGCTAGAATCCCTGTTTGCAGGTCCTTGATACCAAAACACCAATTGACGGCAAAACGTCTGTTTTTGCATCCATTCGTCTGTTTGGTGTGTGTGAACGACACTAGCGCCTAAACCAAAAGTACAATTTGTTCAAATTGAAGAAACCCCTGTCCTTCTGGCCTGAGTCGAAGCTCTGCGATTTTTGAAAAATATTAATTAATTTTGGGAGTACTTAACATGAAGCCTCCGGACATTTTCAATTTTTTTCAAAAACGAATCCATTTTTTATTATTTCTCGTAAGAATATAGTAAAATACACTTTTAAAGGTGGCATAGGTCTGATTTTCACATTTAACTCGATTTTCGAAAATTGCAACATTTTGATTTTTTCGGCGTCTTCCCGCAACTACAGAATTAAAGATAGAGATTTTTCCTTCAAATATAATTTGTTCTCCGTAGTGAGTTCTTTTATTGTCATGTACACTTTTTGAAAATTTTTGTAATTTTTGCGCAATATTGCTAGCAATATATGCAATTAAAAAAACGACAAAAACAAGATTTTCAGAAAAACGTCTCCAAACTTTTTCTTTAAACATTTGATAGGATAGTGCTAAACTCACTCCATGAGATAACATAAACGCCCAATTTCTCTACCCTTTGTAATTTTATAAATTACAAACAAAAATGTAATTTTGTGACTTGTCGCTCACGTCGTTAAAATTTACATTAGCGGCGATTTGTTTATATCTTTATTTATGTGATTATATGTGCTTTAAATAATGTCGTATAAAGTTTCTCTAAAATTCAACTGTTTTCGGTGAAAACTAACTCAAAATTCAGAATCGCTCAAACTCCATTTTCTCATAAAGGTTCCAATTTTTTCTTCAAACTTTTCGTACGGATAATGCTTATTTCACTGCTTAAAATGATGTAGAATTTTGCAGAATTCTTTCTTTATTTTTTTTAAAGAAAGTTGTTCAAAATCGCGGCGCCGCGAGTGGAACCAGATCGACCTGTGGTTATCCATTTGGAAGAAATCGTACGTATAGTTTATGCGTTAGTGGTGTTCACATACTGACGGACGGACAGACGGAAGGACGGACAGACGGAAGGGCGGACAGACGGACGGACAGACGGACGGACGGACAGACGGACAGACGGACAGACGGACGGACGGACGGACGGACAGACGGACAGACGGACAGACGGACGGACGGACGGACGGACGGTCAGACGGACGGACGGATGGACGGACGGACGGACGGTCAGACGGACGGACGGATGGACGGACGGACGGACGGTCAGACGGACGGACGGATGGATGGATGGACGGACGGACGGACGGACGGACATTTTGAAAAAAAACAACATATTCGATGTCAGGATACCGCAAAACGTATTTTTCCGTTGAAATCTCGAAATCGATTTTTCGCAGCATTTTTAACTTTCCTTCCTACGTGTATTACATCGTATATACGTATGCATACGAGAAAGTTAAAATAGGCCACAATGTTTCGCGCGACGAACGTTTTCACAAAAACGAAGTTGTTAATCCACCTCTGCCTGGTAGAGAAGGAATTGTGTGGTGTTGTGGGACCAGGCTTGCACAAGGGCCCCAGCAATGCGCCCCACGACGGCCATGGCAGCCCTTCCGCGCCCCACCGGCTTCTAGTGAGAGACTTTCACTTTTGGGGCAAGTGGCCGCTGCTCGAGCCCTTGGTGGGAGGAAAGCCCTGCGGCTCAAAAGACGGAAATGCGTTGAATTATGTTGAACTAAAACTTGAAATAACGGCTACAGTTTCTGGAGAGGGGAGGTTTTATATACTATTACTTCAGAATAAATTGCTCGACAACTTCCATACATTTCACGGTCAAGCTTTACTGTTGCAACTGATTTTAAAAACATTTGTATTATAAATTACAAGAACAGAAAATTTAATCATTTCTCATTGTTCATAATAATACACACTTCATAAATTTAGTTCACAAATTTATTGGTTGTAATACACGTGACCATACTTTTTTAAATGTTTATTTTACTTTTTGCTGTTACTCTTTCTCCAACACCATCTTCTGACATACGAGACACGTCGTTGCTCCATTTCTCTCCGTGAATAAAAGATCATGCTCGCACTTAGCATTGAACCGACGATTCTGATCAGTACAGTGAAGGGACAGCTCGGCCGTCGGGGATTACGACAACTTTCCTAGTTCTTTTTTTTAAATTTATTTCTATCTGCTCGACCAGGAGGTCCTACAGAGTTGTGAATACATAAACATAATTCTTGGAAAAAATTTCCTAAGTTGATAGAGTGTCACTCAGGTGTTAAAAATCAGAGAGAGAGAAAAAAATATTTGATGAGGTCAGTAATAGCGAGTTAATTGTGTATGATATTAGGGTTTATTAGGGGGATATTAAAGATGGGTAGTGTGAGATGACATGAAGGGAGTTTTAAATCACGGGGGTCTAAAGATATCTTGGGAAAACGAGATTTAATTCTGTTGGGAGTATTGGTCTGTTGACCAAGGTGAAAAAAGGAGGCGCTTGGACAAGATTGGAGAAGTGAATAAAATTTAGAAGATAAGTTTATTAAACAGTCTGAAACATAAGACATTTGACGTTCTCGGTAGATTTGACTGTTAGGGATATACCAGGTGGCATTAAGAAGTTTTCGAAGGCATTTATTTTGAAACACTTGGATTGTGTGAATATTACTTGGTGGAGTGTTTATGTCTCGTGGGGCGCGGGCTTCCCGGCGCCCCAAGAAGGGGCTCAAATGCGGCGCTTGTGCACCTGTTGTAGGCCACGCAGGGTTTACACCACTACTGCTCAAATCGTTTCTCGCACTTACTAAAGTAAGAAGATAAAGTATTGTAATCGTGCGTCGGAAAACGGCGAACTTTCGACACAAAAACTGTTACTGCAGGGCCCTGGTAAGAAGAAAGTGGATAAATCCTGTTGCTAAATTTAGAGGTAAAAATCCTCCAACTCGTAATGTAGCCAGAATCCATGCAGCGTTGTGCGTCCTTCATACCGAAAAATCGATTGACGGCAAAACGTTTGTCCGTCTGTGCACAACGCTAGCGCATTAAACCGTTCTGCCGATTTTCTCCAAAATTGATATTCCCCGAGCTTGTATTTCGATTTTTGCCTGTTTTTTAAACATCTACCCATCCTTACGGTTATCGAATTTACGTTTGATAAATTCAATTAAAAAAGTTATAATTTCAAAACAATACATTTACAAATTGTTCAATCTTCAATTTTCCCCATTCCTCCCTATTCTAGTAGACCACTTCATGTATCCCTCTCTTTGAAAAATATTCGTGACTTTTATTTTCCATGTCATTGTAAGCCTTTTTCGCGTTTCCTAAATAATACCCAATACAATTGTTATATTAATTGTATCATATTATATACTGATGCGATTAGATGAAAGTATGTTTTCTTTGTTGCATTCGTAGTTATATCTGAATATTTCAGCTACGTCTCACTTTTAGCACTAATACCAAGACGGGACGGAACGCGGGAAGTTAATGAATAAAATTACATTTTACTCCAATAGTAAAATTCAAGAAAAATAAATGCCAGAGCAACGCCGGGTTACTTAAGCAAGTTAAATATAAATCTCTCCTTCCCCTTCTCATTTTATACGCAATTATTTAAGTTGAATCACTAATATATGTATTTTAAATCCGACAAAATAAATGTCCAGATAAATAAGTAAAGTGGCATGCCCAGATCAAATCAGGAAATTAATAGGACTGAAAATACCGTTGTTTTCTTCTGCAGGAGAAAAGTGAATAGGAAGGTTAACAGAATGTTGACGTTCTTAATAAAAATCTGAAATGTTTTTGTAACATGTATCTATTGTTATAATGAGGACCAAAATTTTCAATAGCATAGAAATTTCTAATTTTTCGTAATTTTAAATATCTTTAAATCATTTCATAATCGAAAATTTCAATTCTGAACTCTCACGAGTTACTAGAAATTGTCAGAAATATAAGTAGGGAAATTATTTTCTTTATCTTTTTGCCGAAAATGCAATTTGCGTTGACTGGTGTGTGCGCTAGTCCTCCGATATCGCACGATTGTATTACCTATTCTTTGGGCTTCTCTACAACTGAGCGTAATATACATATAACCAACAATAAATATATGAGAGCTAAACTCCGACACCGTTGGATCGATCTCCATGAAAGTCGGCACTTCTATGTGAGTTTTTTCTCACCCAGAAGGTTTATGTGTTGTTAATTCTGTTGTAACTCCACTACACGGCGTTGTTGAACAAAAGTAAATTTTCGCGTCAAATGCAACCCGCAACACACTCGGCAACATTTTTTTGAATCTATATAGTTAAATAACTCCTAAACGAAGCGTTTTAGAACCATTAAAACTAAAATTTTGAGAAATATTTCTCACAACCGTAATCTACAGAATGAGCTGTTTTCGAACATTCAATTACATTTTTGCTGGTCCGGCGCTTCCCGATATTACCTCACCTGCAGAGACGTGCAGAATCTGCAAGTAAATGTGAATGAGAGGGACAGAGAGCGGCAAAGACAGAGACAGACAGATAGGCAGGCAGACAGACAGACAGACAGACAGACAGGGACAGGGTGAGGGACGGAGGGAGAGGAAAAAGGGAGATGAAGGGCAATACAACATCTGTTGGGTTTTCCTAGTCACCACCAAAGAAGATTATAATTGTTAGAAGGTTCCTTGTAAACGTTTATCCTTTGGTTTTTATTTCTTGGCGCGCGGGGGCTTGTCTTCACGATGGAATATCTCACGGTATTTCGCGTCGTTCTCGGTCTGCCGCTAGGAGTCGCATGAACGCCAGCACTGCTCGATACAGTCGCGATCATGCGACTCCCAGCGGCCCACGCGCCAAGAAATAAAAGCCCAAGTACAGTCATCGTGTCAGATATAATTGTTAATCCATTTGGGAGAAACTCGTGTGTGAGACATTTATACAAATTCAAAATTTTTTCGGCGTCTTCCAAAAACTACAAATTATGAAGGAAGAATACGTCCCGTGGATGAAATCTGTTCCTTAAAGACAGATTTTGAATTAAGTTCATGTACAATTTTTCGAATATTTGAGTATTTTTCGCGTAATTTTTCCGTGAAAGTACGTGCTGTTTTAGCACTACTAGTTCAATTCAAAATTTTAATAAAATTATTTGAAAGCAAATTTCATTTGTTAAATTATTTTTTAGTACAAAGGTTAAAACTTCAACCTCAAAATATTTTAACTTGTTTCGTAGCCAGTAAGCAGGGAGTCCTCAAAAAGATTTCAACTTGGAGCCTCGAAAATGATAAAGCCGCCGCTGCTTCGGTCTCCCGTGTCGCAACTAGTCACGGTGTTGCTTTTTTGTTTTGTTTTGTTCATTGAGCTCTTGGACGATCTTTCTTCTCTTTGGCGTCGCGTGCCCGCGCAGTCTTCCCGGGCGGTTGCCGAGGGCAAGGCCGTGGGGTAAATGACCGTCAATCACGGCCAGATGCGTCTGCGCCCGCCAAAGTCAAGGCGACTTTCTTTTTTACGTCTCGTGCGACGAACGTCTCACTGGCAAGAGAGCGTTTCCGACGACCGTTGCCCCCGGTCGAAAAATCATACAAGCAAAAGTAATGTCTCCTATATTATTTCAGTAGTATACATTCCCTTTGCGGCTCTCCCACGCAACCAATCTTTATAAATGAGGTCTCTAAAGAAAGACAATTTCACGGAGACGTGACGAATTTCACTTTGACTTCAAAAATATGAAGGATTTGTTTTAAAAACGCATCTAAATATTCACGTCAAATGCAACCCGCAACGCACATCAGGATTCTTGCCTCTATATCGTTAAATAACTCCTAAACTAATTTTGTTGTAAATTGGCAGCAAAAATTACGCAAAACGACCTTTTTTTTCAGAAATTCTACATAACCTCTTTTAAAGAGCTACTTTTTTACAACAGATCGTGTCTGAGGTAAAACTACAATTAGTAGTTTAAAAAATGGTTGTTTTTTTTTTTTGCAATTTTCAAAAGCCCTCATTACGTAAGTAAAGAAAATTTAAAGACAAAATTTGGAGCGGTTTTTGAAGGGGGAATGTAAATTTGAAGCGCAATTTACGCAAAAAACTACACTTTTTTCAAAAAAAGTGTACACAACCTTATATAAAGTGTTAATCTTGTACAACCGACTTTGTCTGTGGCAAAAATCCCCATCATCAATTTTGCAGTTTTGAAATTGTTTTTTGTAATTTTCGAAAAATTGGGGATATCAACGAAAATGATACCTATAGCATTTCCTTAAACGTCCTTCGCACTATTCAACAACAAAATTTAATCAAACAATTTGGAACCATTTCCGACGGGCTTCATGTAAATGTACCCCCACCCCAAAAAAATTAATATATCGGTTTCAAATTCCAGGAGCCTTGACATCAGTGAAAACGATTAGGGAATATCAGTTTTAAAGAAAATCGGCTGGACTGTTTAGGCTCCAGCGTGGACCACAGACGGGCAGTCAGATTGGACAGACGTTTTGCCGTAAATCGATTTTGCTGTATCAAGAAGCAACAAAACATGGATTTTGACAACACCACCAGGTAGATGATCTTTCCTCTAAATTTAGCAACTGGTTGTATCCACTTTTTCGTTACCAGACCCCTGCTATAAGAGTTTTTCTGGCGAAAATTCGACGTTTTCCGGCGCACGATTACGTAACTTTCTCTTGTTACGAAGTATTCGTAAAGCGAGAAAGTAAAAACAGTAAGAACTCGAGCTAAATGGCGATTTTCCTTGAAACATTTGGAGCCGTTTTTAAAGAAAATGTCGTTTAAGCACTACTGTAAATACGAAAATATAAATTTTCTCAAAAACTCAACCGTTTTCTGTGAAAACTATCTCAAAATTCCGCATTTTCAGAAACGCTCAAACGCCATTTTCTCATAAATGGCTCCAAATTTTTACTTCAAACTTTTCAAACGGATAGTGATAACTGTACTCTTTAGTATGACGTAAAGTTCATTTTGGGGTATTTTTTGTTTTTTTTTAGAAATGACACAAATGTAAATTTTTTTTAAACATCTCTCACTCCGTTAATATGCTCATTTCCGGCAATTTGTAAACACTCTTGCATTTGTGAAACTTCAAATGACATAAGATTTTCAAATATAATTCATAAGATCTTCAAATGACTTCAAATGATGTTTTTCGAAAATTCAAAAATTTTCTGCGAAAAAGAGCTTCAAATTTCGCATTTTTAAGAGCGCTTAAACGCCATTTTCTTAAAAACTGCTCCACATTTTATAAGCAGTATTGCCATTTAGAACGAGGTTTTAGTGTTCTTTAATATTCTAAAATTAATATTCCGTTCTACCATTAGGAAACCGAAAAATTAAGAAAACGTCAAAAAATGTAGTTTGGACGGCGATAGATGGCAGCTGGCACGAGTATATGGCAATTCTGAATAGCTAGCCCAGACCCAAGGAAAAAGAAATCGAATACAGAGAAGTCTGTGCCATTCTGTAGCATCACTAGTTTCTTAATGAAATGTGATCATCATAAAGAGATCTTCAAATGAAGTCCGATTTTTCAAAAACATGCAGATTTTTTGCAAAATTTTGTGTCAAACATAGGCAATATTTATTTTCTTTGAACATTTTTTTCTTAAAAATCGCACATTTTTTTATTAAATGGGGACCTTAGATAGCATAAAGAACGCTTAAGAGAATGGTGCAGGTCCTACGTTCGTTGAAATGCCTGATTTTCCAAAAATTTCATAAATTTCTGTCTCTTCCTACAACTACAATTGTGAAGATACAATTTTTTCTTAATGAAAGGGGCGTCGAAATTAGTCGCTCGCTCTGAAAATCCTTCGCTTTTTGATCGTAATTTCAGAGGTGTTTAGAAAAAAGTGGATGCTACGTATGTTATACTGTGTAAAAATAAAGATTGCTCACTTTCAGTCGCCCGCTCCCAAAGTACGCAGTTGGATGCTTCGTAACTTAGAATTTGTATATATTTCTTATTTCATTTTATTATTATTTATATATTTCAGTTACTTCATTTTAAATTGCGCCCTTTAATTGTGTTGAATGTGAAAACGAAGAGATGAGCTGTCATTGTCGGTTGTTGAAATGCCGCACTGATAAGGCGACAATGAAGGTTGAGTTTTGTTCGCGTTAATATACATTAATACTTCATTATATTTGTAGAATATTAACATACTATAGTGTTTAATAATAGCTATTATTTGTTACTAATATACAGAGTGAGTCACATAACTTTAGCACCCCCCTGTAACTTTTGAACGGTTGAAGTTAATGCGCTGCAGTTTTCACGGACGTGTATGAGGCAATGGGGCTAAATGATACGTGTATTCGTTTCTACTTTAGCACTTGTATTTTACGACATAATTGAGGTAACTTTGTTTTTTTCAAATGAAACATACATATTTTCGGTCTATCATTACGAGCATAAAAAGACGAATCCAATGATATAAATATTGTCATATGTTAGATAGGCATTTTTTTAGTCATTTTGATTTTTTTGCGACTAGTTTTCAACGGATATTTTCAATGGAACCTTGTGTGGTGGACTGCTCCGTTGAAAACTTGTCGCAAAAAAATCAAAATTACTCAAAAAATGCTTATCTCACATATGACAATATGTAAATCACTGGATTCGTCTTTTTACGCTCGTCGTGACAGACTGAAAAAATATGTATAGTTCCATTTTGAAAAAACAAAGTTCCCTCATATATCTCTTAAAATACAATAAAATAGAAATGAATACACGTATCAATTAGCCCCATTCCCTCATGCACTTCCGCAAAAACTACATTGCTATAACTTCAACCGTTCAAAAGTTATAGGAGGCGCTAAAGTTACGTGACTCGCCTGTATATTCGTTAATACACTTCATACCTTACTATTAAAAATACAATGAATTCAATGCCAGAAATATATTTTACTTTCTCTCGCTTTTTCATTTAAAGTTTTGAATAAAAAACGACTGCTTGAAACGATTTAATTTTTGCGCCAAATGTTCTACGATTTCAAATAAGTTTTACAAAAAAAAATGATGACTGAGATGTGGTAATACGGAGAGAAATTATGGTATAAATAGTATTACGTAACCATTACTAATGGCGAGAAAGTACGTGCTATTTAGTACCACAAGTTTCTTAGATGCCACAGAACAAACTGTACTAATTGGTAAAACTGCGATGGGTGACAGTTACACTGTGACTGACGAGGAGTCCGTATGTCTCCTGCGCGCCAATAAAGTCTGATAATTTCCCTGAAAAGCATTCCACCACAGTAAGCTCGCGAACCATACTTAAAACTGTAGAAGGAAAAGGCACAAGAATCCAATTTTTTCCAATAATTAAAAAAAACTAGTGGTGCTACAACAGCACTTACTTTTCCCTATTAGAGGAAACAGCTAAGTAGTACTGTAATATTGCACTTTATGCGCTACTAACATCTTCGCTTGGAACTCACTATTTCCATTGCAGTGTTGTCAGAACTATGTGAATTCTACAACTTCACAAAAATAGAATTCAAAAGTTTTGTAACCCTGTATTGGAAAAAGAAGCCTGATACCCTGGAAATATAGAAATGCCTTCCATTGGGCCATGATTAGGGAAGAGTATTTTAAAACCATGCAACAAATTCTCTACTCACTACAAATGGTACAGCATTTGGTGCAAAACTAAATATTTGCCTGCAAATATCAACATAAATTAGACAATTATAACTCCTTTTCATACAGCTCCATTAGGTCACAACAATGACACTAATTCACAGATATTCGCGAGCGCAAAGTGAATTCCATTGTTGCAGACCCTGCATTGTCGCTATTCTGAGAGCTATTAATTCTTTTTACTTATTTCAAATATTTCAAAATAAACAATTTCTAAAATATTAATGTGTAAGTCTATAACAAAGTTCGAATGTAAGAAACGAAGAAAGAAATAATATACAAAATTGCACATTCTAATTTACGACGCATCCAGCTGTCCGAAGCGCAGTAAATTTACAGCGGCCTATAACGTTTGTCACAAAATTAAAGAAAAACTACTCGTATTTTGAAAAAAATTAAGCATGACCGTATTTATTTTATTTATTTATTTGTCAAAAAGCAGAAACAGAATGGCACAGACTTTCCCGTATTAGTTTTCTATTTCCTGGGTCTTCGCTAGCTATTCGGAATTGCCACATACTCTTTCTTGCCAGCTACCATCTATCATCGCCAAAAGTACATTTTTTTGTCATTTTCTTAATTTTTTCGGTTTCCTATTGGTAGAACAGAAACATTAATTTTAGAATATTAAAGACACAAAAACCTAGACGTAAATGGCAATTTTCTTTTAAAAATTATGTGCCGTTTTAAGAGAAAATGGCGTTTTAGCACTACTAAAAATGCGAAATTTGAGCTCATTTTCACAGAAAATTTTTGAGTTTTCAAAATACTTTATTTGAAGTTATTTGAAGCACTTACACTCACAAATATAATCATCTTTACAAATTGCGGATAATGTGCATATTAAAGATGTGAGAGATCTTTCAAAAAATTTACATTTATATAATTTTTGAAAAAAAACAAAAAAAAACTCAAAATAAACTTCACGCTATACTAATGAGTGTAATTAGCACTATCCGTTACAAAAGTTTCAAGAAAAAAATTGCAGCCATATACGAGAAAATGACGTTTGAGCATTTCTGAAAATGCCGAAATTTGAGCTACTTTTCACAGAAAAACGGTAGTGTTTTCGAGAACACTTTACTTGACATTATTTAAAGCATATATACTCGTAAATATAATAATGTAAAAAAATCGCCGATAATGTAAATATTAACGACGTGAGAGACAAGTAAAAAAATTTACATTTTTGTAATTTTTGAAAAAACCAACCGATAGACCAAAATGGATTTTGTGTCATTGATAGAGTACATTTACCACTATCCCTACCAAAAGTTTAAAGAAAAAATTTGGAGCCATTTTTGAGAAAATTTTGTTTTTGTAATTTTTTATAATTGCATATATTGCACGCAATATTGCACGAAAACTACCAAAATTGTGAAAAACATTTACATGACCTTTATTAAAGAACTCAATATGCAGAACAAATTTTATTTGAAGAAAAAATCTCTATCTTCAATTTTGTAGTTGGAGAAAGACGCCGAAAAAAATTCAAACTTTCACAATTTTCGAAAATTCAGAGCTGTACGTGAAAATCGGACCTATGCCATGTTAAAAAAGTGTATTTTCCTCTATTCATACAAGAAATTTAAAGAAAAAATTTGGAGCCGTTTTTGAGAAAATGTTGAAATCGCCGGGGGGCTTCATATAAAGTACCCCCAAATTTTAAAGAATCTTTTTCAAAATCACAATGCTTCGATTAGAATCAGATCGACTGGGGAATATCAATTTTGAAGTAAATCGACCGAACGGTTTAGGCGCTAGGGTTGACCACAGACGGACGGAATGCCGTCAATCGATTTTTAAGTATAAAGAAGCAACAAATCATGGATTTTGACCACACCACGAGATAGAGGATTTTTTTTCTTAATTTAGCAACTGGTTTTATCCACTTATTCGTTTTCACGGCCCGGCAATTAATTTTTTTTCCGCCGAAAATTGGCCATTTTTTCGCGCAGCATTACATAACTTTCCCTATACTACGTATATCACTCCGTGTATACGTACGTATACGGAAAAGTAAAAAAAGACATACAGGTATTTGAAGCTTCGCGAAGTCGGACGAGTCTCAGGGACTCCAAGTCGGTAGCAGAAGGTTAAAATGAATTATTGTAAAAAGAATTATACACTTTTTATTCTAATTCTACAATTTACGACTAAGGAAACAATATTTTCTTAGTAATCTTCATTCCACATGAGATATGACCACCCGGTATGGTGACCTATGAATTTATTTTATTCGCGACCCTCTCTTCTAAATTATATTGTGGACTCCCTTTTGAATCTTGAAATGGCATACAGTAGTATTATTTTAGCGTGGCCGCTCAAGGTCGTGGTCTCAGAACTACCGGAAGAGTTCATTCCTCAAGCATAGCTGTTTTGGGGGAGCGCGTCCTTTCCCAGCACGTCTCGACAGTCCTACTCCAGTTGTGTAATGATTGACCCTGACTGTCCGTGTCTGCGAGGTGCATGCTTCCAGTTGCGTTTCCTACTAGAGTGGAGCATTTGTACGTGATTCGGAAGTTGTTTAAGTGATTATTGTTATGATAGTGATTATTGCAATGCGACCGGTTCAGAGCAAGTTGCATATGGGAGAACTTCACAGTCAGAAACGTAAAATAGTTGCCAAAGTATGTAATTTTATGAAGAGAGGAAGCAAATGGTGTAAAAATGTCACAGCAGTTCTTAAGAGAGTGGCAGATGCTACGGGTGTTTCGGGATGACGTATTCGCGGGCTTAATAAGAAAATAAATTCTATTGAACTTAGGGAATCGTGTTATATTGAACTTCTACTAAAGAGAGGAAAAGGAAGAACGTGGAATCTGCTCTCGAGGGTTTCAACGAGAGTGATTCGCCGCACAATTATTTAATGCACTATACTTGAGAAATGGTTATTTGGATAAGGCTCAAACGATAGAAATGCTAGTAATGATAGTGAGGAAACGGGAAACAGTGGAAAAGATTAAGATGATGGCGGCACAGCCGCGCCGTCACGTGAATTTAGGTGCTTCTCCACTATCGAACGAAGACACTACAGCAAATTAATTTCCAAGTAAGTTCGCTAGCACGTGCGGTGCGAATGTTTTTGGAACTGGGCAGACGCGCGAAAGTCGCCTCCTGGCTCCCTCCCCACCACTTTCAGGTGCCCCCTCTAATCGCGAATCTCAGCGGCCACGCTAGAAAAATTTAGCTGTAAGTGAAAAGAGATTTATATTTTTCTTTCTTCGCACTTGTGTAATCGTCAGCACTGAGGTCGTGACTTACACAGAGCTGTCCTAAAAAGGGATTGGAAGCCGTACTCAAGAGTAAATAGGATGGGATTCATGAGCGAAAAAATTCTGTTGGCATCAATGAAAAAAATCAAAAATCTTGACTGGTATCATCTTCCATTTTCATTTAGATTTTTAATAAAGCCTCTGTTTCCACAGAAATGCAAAACATGACTTTGCCTTCGAATTCTCCAATATATTCTCCGGAATAAAGCTTCATAGAGATAAAAGGGCAAACTGTCAGCAGATAAAAAGCAATTAATGATGTAAAAGGCAAAACTAAAACAAAATTGCAAAAATTAGGCAAAAAAGACAAAAAGAAAATCTACTAAAACAACACAAGAAGTACAATTGAGTGCGAGTCAAAAACAAAAACTCCTGAACCACATATAAACTGTATTATCAGCATTAACAATATTAGTTATAATTGAATTCTTAACCGAATGTTGTATGAATGTATTGAGGACTATGATTGCACAGCAAGTTCGTTAAAATACCCTGAGTGAAATATGTTTAGGATCATTGAGCCTAATGTTTAAAAACAATATAATATTATGAATGTACCTAATTATATGAAGAAGAAACTGAAGTGGAGAAATGGGACCTTTGTCACAAACTGCGTACATGATTGGTGGAAATGATGTAATTTATCACAATCTGTACATAGTTGTTCATAATACGCAGATCTTCATACATATGAGAACTTTTTACTTTCCCGTATACGTACGTATATACGGAGTAATATACGTAGTATAGGGAAAGTTATGTAATGCTGCGCGAAAAACTGGCGCATTTTCGCTAGAAAAAAATTCGTTGCCGGGACCGCGGTAACGAAAAAGTGGATAAATCCAGTTACTAAATTAAGAAAAAAATCCTAATACGTGGTGTAGCCAGAATCCCTGTTTTGTAAGCCCTTGATACCGAAAAATCAAATGAAAGCAAAACGACCGGCCGGCCGGTGTATGTGAACAAAACTAGGCACACGATTTTTTCCAAATTGAAGAAACCCCTGGCCATCCTAGCCTGAGTCGAAGGTCTAAGACTTGAAAAATATTCAATAATTGTTGGGGCTACTTTTACATGAAGCCCCCCCCCCGGACATTTCCGAAATATTCTCAAAAACCGCTTCAAATTTTTTCTTTGAATTCCTTGTAAGAATATAGTAAAATACACTTACTAAGGTGGCATACGTCCGATTTTCGCGGCTAACTCCGAATTTTCGAAAATTGCAAAAGTTTCAAATTTATCCGGTGTGCTTCTACTACAAAATTCCATATAGGGATGTTTCCTGCAATTAAAATTATTCTTCATAGGGAGTTCTTTCTTTAAGGTCATGTACATAGTTTTGAAAATTTTAGTAGTTTTCGCGGAATAATGCGTGCAATACTGTGCAAAATACAAAAACAAGATTTTGCACAAAACGACTCCAAATTTTTTCTTTAAACTCTTCGTAGGTATAGTGCCTAATGTACTCTATGAGATGACATAAACGCCATATTGCTCTATTCTTTTATTTCTAAAATTGCAAAAATGCAATATTTTTTACTAGTCTCACGTCGTAATATTTACATTAGTGGCGATTTCTTCACATTTATATTTATGAGTACATGTGCTTTAAATAATGTCTAGTAAATGTTCTCAAAAACAACAGATTTTCTGTGAAAACTACCTCAAAATCCGCATTTTCAGAAACAGTTCAAACGCCATTTTCTTCAAATGGCTCCAATTATTTTTTTCAAACTTTTGGAACAGATAGTGCTAATTGCACTCTTTAATATGATGTAAAGTTCATTTTGGGTTATTTTTTTGTTTTTTCAAAAAGTTACACAAATGTAATTTTTTTAAAGATTTCTCAAATCTTTAATATGCGCATTACCCGCGATTTGTTAACATCATCATATTTGTCAATGTAAGTGCTTCAAATTAAGATTTTTGAAAACTCAAAAATTGTCTGTGAAAAAGAGCTTTAAATTTCGCACTTTTAGTAACGCTAATACACCATCTTCTTAAAAACAGCTACCAACTTTTAAAAGTAGATTGCTATTTATATAGGACGGGGTTTTTGTGTTCTTTAATATTCTAAAATGAATATTTCCATTCTACAATTAGGAAACCGAAAAGTTAAGAAAATGTCAAAAAAAATGTACTTTGGGCGGTGATAGATGGTAGCTGGCAAGAGCGTATGGCAATTCTGAATAGCTGGCCCAGAGCCAAGGAAATAGAAAACTAATACAGGAAAGTCTGTGCCATTCTGTAGCACCACTAGTTATTTTGGGTGGGTTTTTTCTTCTTTTTTTCTTTTTCCTGAGACAAATTTTACATCCCATACCTTCTGACACATTTATTCACTGTAATAAGCCACTACACAAGGTAACACAAACTTATGGGAAATTCTCAACAAAATTACCGACTTAAATTTAAGTGAAGCAGGCAAGTCCGAGAAAACTAAAAAGTCCTAAAGCACATACCACAGTCTTACAGACTTCAGTATGTACTCATGGGCAGTTAGCAGTTGTGACACAAACCTACCACGTTTTGGACATGCAAAGTGAATGCAGGACAGGAAGGTATGAAAAAAATTCTTGTATTGAACTCTTCCATATTGATCTTTAAAACCATCCATTACAGAGCAAACATTTTCCTACACAATTCATTCTCTTTCATTCCAAATAGTTTTCAAGAAACAATCTTGCACAAATAGCAAATTTTTGAAAAATGCTCTTAGTCTAGTTCTTCATTAGCCATCCGAACAATTTTTCCTCTTCCCCTTTTTCAATGCAATATTTATAACACAAGTTCTCTAAGTAAGTCTTTCAGGACCACACCAAAAAAGTTAACTGTGAGGAGAAAAGGTTAAACTGCATGTGAAGCAGAGTAGGAATACTCTTTTTTTTTATTTAATCTTACAAAATTTTTAAAATGCCTTGTAACTATCACTATGGAGATTACTTCTGGTCAAACCATTTAATGTTTTGGTTGCTGATTAGTTACATGTTCTGGAAATTCAACTCAAGTGTGCAAAAAATTAAATTTCTGTGCCAGACAGTATTCTCCAAGAAACAGAAGCTGCATGCTATACTTGGTTGCCTTCAAAATCAGAAACTACATATGAAAAGTGACTAAATGAAAGAAGTGTTGGAAGTATAAATGAAAATATTGTGATGGTGACTTCAAGGAGCAATCAAAGACCATGAAATCTTGTAATCCAATTTTCATAAACTAAAATGAATAAAAATGTATTGCGATGACCCAAAATATTTATACTGTAAATTTGCCTGACTATCTCGTTACACATAACATTTAAATTCACAATTTCTCAATGAGATAGATCAGTATTTTGGAAGTTTTCCTGCAGATAACATCAAAAGATTATGTAAATACAATGATCATTAATTGTCAAATGAAATTATTATGTCATTTACAGAAAAAAGAACTACCATGATGAGTTTCTACATTAAAAAATGAAAAATATATTAGTAAGTTTTTCTACCATAGTGAAAATTGACCAAAAGAACGACAAATTACACTACTTAACATCAAATTTACCAACACTGTTAAAGGTCTTTATTTTTCTTGATGATTTTCTGCTTACATCCTTCCACAACATTTTCAGGGAATTATCACAAAAAAAAGGGGGGGGGGGAGACAGGATTGGGATATGAGGTTAGCTCCTGAAATGCCTTTTTGGTAGTTTTGAAGAACATACAATATTATCAAAAGCTCATTCAATTCGTCCCATCATGTCAAAGCAGTTGGCAAGGATTTAACCCATTGGTGTTAGCTGGGATTTTAATCTGGTGCTTTCCATTCAGGGTGGTTCTGAGGTCAACTCAGCCTCCCTTCCAAGTGAGTTCCAGGATCATTCCTGGAGGTGAAGGCGGTTGGAGCATTGTGCTCGCTAAACAACCTCCTCCTTGTGCAGACGACCTACAAATAGGTGGAGCCCAACCTTCACCTCCCCTGTGGGCCACATCGGCCTGTGTGCATTTGCACAGCGATACCTTCTCCTTTATTGTGAATTACCATACTCGCTTCCCAACATAACATGAAATCTGAAGACATTATTTACAAAATCTTGGAAATTGAGCTAAAATTATTTATTTGAAAAAGTAAAGTCTAAATAATATACATTCACATAATTACTTATATAACTATTGATGCAAAACTGACATAACAAATTCTTGGGATTTTTTAACATGCTTGCGTAATGCCTCGGTCATACGCTCCAATATTCGCAAATACATTGCTTCTTGCTCTACAGCTGTTTCTTCAAGAACTCTTAACTCCTCTTGTAAATCTGAAAGATTACTGGATAGAGATTCTTCATGGTGTTTTGTCGAGATCAGATTCTCTTTCGCTTTACAATATTCTTCCTTCAAATTTCTTATCTGACTATGGAGATCAGAAGATTTATTTGTTAATTCAGCAAGCTTCAGATCAAGTTGTTGCAATTCCATTTGTTTTTTGTGTATATTACACTCGCATGATTTTATCTTTTCTTCAGTCTTAGAGAAAGAGAAAAGGTACATTTTAGTTGCTTGGAAAAAAGTACAAGAGATAATTTTAGGAATACAGAAATTGCCAGCTTGATGAAAGCATAAGCTTCCTTAATACACAGTTCAGAGTCTTTGTTTCTTAACTTACTCTTTACTACATGTTTAAAAACGAGTGTGATAATTATAACTTACCTCATTTCTTTGCATTTTGCAGGAATTTTCTTTCTCAATATACTCTTTTAAAAGGTTATCCAGGTGGAGCTTAGTCTTCTTTATATTAGCAAGGTATTCATTCAAAATTCTAGGATTATCTTTATTTCCATAATTTAAAGAAAGTTGAAATTCCTCCATATTTATATATTGAGAAGTACATTGTCGTAAGATAGCCTCACGTTTCAGTCTTACATCGTCCAACTACAAAAACATCAAAAAAGAAATATTTATTCAACTATTGTCACAACTGCTTTGTGGAAGCAAGTTTCCAACAATTATCTAAAAACTAATTTAACAATATTTCAAGATTTGTAATAATTAAATTGCAGAAACAACATTCTGCTATTTTGCATTAGTCTTTGTGCATGACTCCAGAAGAGACATTCCTAAACCTTTGTTAACTGAAAAGTACTCTAAATGTTATTTTCTATAACACAATGATCAGCAAATCCAGTGAAATAATTTACTGAAGAAACTTTTACCATTGAAATGAATTGTGTTTAACATCATTCAGATGCATAAATTCAGCATTGCTAAGTAGATTATTGGCTGTAAAAAGTGCAGAAGAATCTATTTTCCTTTTAAAGTTGATTTACAAGATTTTAGTAAATAGTCACACTGTGCTATATTTCAAGCAATTTGATGCAGATAAGATTTGCAATAACTGTTGTTTGTAGCATATTATTTCTAATCAAACAAATAATTTTCATTACCATCACAAACGATTCAATAAAATCTGTGCTAAAATAACACCACTCCTTTTCAATCCATTTTAAATTATAAAGTGTCCTTTAGCTTTAAAAAAAAAGCAAGCAATATTTTGGGAAAACTAGTAAAAATAAGTAAACCTAGAGAGCCTTTTACTCAGCACGTGTTTACACTTAATACAGAGTGTCCAGAGAGGAAACATCAAAAATTCGAAAATAAGCTCCTAAGACAATTTTAAACATATTTTGTCCAATAAACTACAATCAACTCAGGTTACCAACAAGGATGTAGTGAACCCTCAGTTATAGTGAATTTAAGTCATTGGTCCCATTTCACTTCCAATACAAATAAGCATAAGAAGATTCTGTTATGGTGAACCCCAGTTATAGGAAATACGACCTGAAAATTAATTTCCTGCTGGAAAATAATATATCGCCGCTTACTGCAAATTCCAACACTAGGCAGCTTGAAAAAAATAACGGACAAAGATCATATTATGGAAGAGTGAGACTTACAACACTGTAAGAGACATTGAAGAGGGTCAAGACTGCATTACGTTGCTTAAAGACAATGGACATTGCAGAATCAAGAATAGCGAGAGTACGAACTCTGGGGAAGGATCTAGAGAAATTATTAATGAAAATGTACAAAGCAAATAATTGGAAATTTTTTAAGAACAAATTTTAAAGGACAAATAAAGGCATTGAAATGTTTAGTTTGGGCTGTTAATGTATTTTACTGTATCTCTATGTTAATAAAATCCATCAATGTGGAAAAATTCTATTTAATTTTGACATCAGTGAGCCTCTGTTAAGGTAAACCCAAAGGGTTAGTCGCCAGAAGTTCACTATAACTGGAGTCGACTGTATTTGGATATTCTGAATGGCCGAGCTGCAATTAGCACTTAAAAGTTGGTCTGAAAAAATGCTTTCTAGGCAGAAATTTGCAAAGCAGAAGCATAGAAACACTCCAGAAACGTGTAAATTGTTTATTGTTTGCAAAACAAATTAATACATTTGTTCAGAAAGAAAAATTAACACAGAAATAAAAAAGCACTCAATTTACACAATTCGACTGCTATTTTATTTCTATGTTAGTTTTTCTTTCTGAACAAATATATACATTTCTTTTGTAAAAAATAAACAATTTACATGTTTCTATGCTTCTCCAATGCAAATTTCTGTCTAGAAACAATTTTTTCAAACCATTAATTAAAATTAAAAATTTTTTTTAACCGATTCAGGCATTCAAAATATCCATGTAGTTTATTAGATAAAATATGCTTAAACTTGTCTTAAGAGTATATTTTCGAAGTTTCGATGTTTCCTCTCTGGACACCTTGGACATATAATTGTCATTCAAAACAAATCAAGATGGTCTTATTAAAGTAAAGAAAAAATTTTTTTAAGAAAACTTAATGATTTAGTAGGAACACCATTTCTTTAAAGGCCACATCGGCCTGTGTGCAATGCACAGGGGATACCTTTACCTTACCATTTCTCTAGAAACTAGTGGTGCTACAACAGCACATACTTTCTTGCCTTGTTTCTGAATTTGCAATTTTTGAAAATTCAATGTACAACAGAAATTAGATCAGCACCATTCCTTTAAGAGTTCCTTGGATTATCAGTAGAAAAATCTGAAGAAAAAATTCTGAGCAGTTTTTTGAGAAAATGTGTTTTTTAAAAATTGCATTAATTTCAAGAATAAATTACACAATAACTACCTACTCATTTAAAAAAAATAGTACATCATCTTTTTTTAAAAAGCTGATTTTTTAGAACAGATTTTGTTTAAGGCAAAAATCTCCATCATTAATCTGGTCGTTTTCAAATGTTAAAATTCTGCAATTTTCAAAATATACTACAGAGTTTACCAGAAATGAGACTAACACCACTTTCTTTTATCATATAGTTCTATTTGAATATTTTACAAGAAATATGGAGAAATAGAGAAAAATTTGTCTTGACACTTCATGTATATTTTTAGCCCTAATATACGTAGGCAAATTTATCGCAAATATGTTGAAATATGCAGCATTTGGTTACAAAAACATTTATTTTGTTATGATATTCAATTCTTTTTCCCACCTCGAGAAAGAGAGTACAGTAGACCCTCGGTAATCTGAACCCAGCAAATCTGAAAATTTGGGTAATCCGAACAAATTTGAAATGGAGGAAAAATAAACAAAATAAATAAAATGCTTATTTATAATGTAAAGAAAGGATTTTATAATTACTGTAGAACTGAACAACTAATTATTGAAATACATAATGTCGAAATGAAACGTTTATTGCACTTGTATATCATATGTTTATGTGGCAGTAATTTTCTCTTAGAGGAACTTGCAAAATTGGTTATCTTCTTTTGCCATAAGGAACAGAATCCGTTTTGATGATGCGATCATCATGCTACTTTGCCATTTTCTTACACCGCACAATATGTTGCATTGTTTGATAATTCTATAACGTATTTATTTAAGTACAGTACATTTTTTCGGATAATCCAAACATTTCCGAATCTGAACAGACCACACCCCAACCAATTCGGATTACCAGGCATCTACTGTATGTGCAAAAAAAAGTCTTCATCTGCTCTTTTTATTTTGTATTTTATCATCACAGAATATGATAAAAAGTTTGGAAAGACTTCTTGTCTGAGGAAGAATCTTTTATCAGCATTGTCTTGCATTTCCAGAAAGATCTTTCCATAACACATGATGAGATGGGTGCACATTTGCATCTTGACACATTTCCTTACTACATTCTCTGAAAGGCAGGTATAAAATCATCTTCCCATTTCATCACTTACCAATTCCACATTTACTCAATACGTCCACAAATTTTGTTTCTGGTTTTACCATAAAGCCATCTAAAGGTTTTTGAAGACGCTTGAATCATCATGAAACTTTATGCTTTTCATAAATTAATAAGTTTTACTTAAAAACAAATGTGTTCTTTTGGTTAAAGAACAGAAGAAAAAAGCAAATAAAAGAATTTTTATGTTCATAACTGCTAAAAGATGCAAAATTTTCACATACACAAAAAGCTTTCTACCTCAGATTCAATATTTTGCCAAGAAACAGATTTTAAGTTTCTGACCTCCAACAAATATTCTTAAAAATGAGATTTGCTATTTTGCTATTAAATCTATAACAATTTACATCTAAATTATTCAACACTAACATTAAAAAAATGGAAATAAAACACACCAAAGACACAATTGCAACAAAAGCAAACTCTTCCATTTATCCCATTTCAAATTAACTAGAGTCCACTGTATACACTCTCAAAATGTAACCTATTCAACTCGCAGCTTTGCAATGCATTCGCGTTGCTGCAGACAACCCATACTTTACCTTTCCTTGTAAACGAGCAGTTGCCAGATCTAAGGAATAGCACTGGGTGTTTATATCAGTAAGCTGAGCATCACGCACTTTGATAACTTTTCTTAGTGCCACTGCCTCAGACTGAAACTTAGCAACATCATCTGCATTCAATGAACTGGAACAGTCATAATCTGCAATGCACTGCTTCAAGTTGACCATTTTTACTTAACAAGACTTGCATTTCATTTTTAATTTTCTCAAAACCAATCTTCATATTTTCGATACTCTCCTTAAGAGTATGTCTTTCAGATTTCTTCTTTTCCAAATTTGCCTTTATGACCTGGAAATCACAAAATTGATTAAATATATTGCCTGTATGCACGGGCATTATGGTACTGACTGTAGAAATAGGTGCACCTAATTCCCAAAGCTAGAGTACCTTGTACTTTTGTTCAGAGACGTATTCTTCAGTATTTTCAGATGCTTTTAATAGATTTTCAAGCTCCTCTATTTCCTTCTTAACTTCATCTACACGTTTCTTCAATGGATTCACAGTGGCTGCAACTAACAAGAAATTATGATTTTATTAAATTACAAAGCTATTAAAAAAAATTTCCTTGACTTCTCCCTTTCCAACAAAACGAATGACTTTTCCGGAAAGTGGCAACTGCAATACAAATTTTTTTTTTAAATGATTCACATAACCACAACAGTTATAAATATGTATATTTGAAGTTCATTTCCCAGATTGTCTATTTGGATTTCCACTAAGAGAATGGTCCTGAAATTATTACAGTCAATTTATTGTTCTTTTCAGATTTATTAGTATGAATCTTTTACAGCCTCTGTTTCGAGACCCTATTTGGTCTCATTCTCAAGTTCCCCTCTCTTGCTCACGTTCAAAATTGAAAAATGTAAATACTAAATCAAGTTAAAAGTATAGAAACACGAATATAACGTCACATTAAACATAAGAACAATAATACGAGGGGGGACCCAAAAATAGCTGGACTCAGAGCGTTTTTGGGTCCCCCCTCGTGAGCGTGAGCTCATATGCCCTTCATGGACATATTAGAGAGTTCTCCGGCTAGATGGCATTAATAGTGACCTTCATGAAACAACCATCCAGACGGTGTTATTTTGGGTGTGACCGTTTGATCGTAATGTTTTTCTCTTCCTGGTGCATTGCCTGCCAAATCATCATGGCAGATTTGAAAGAACAAAGAGCGTGTTCGAAATTTTGTTTCCTGCTTCAAAAATCGGCACCAGAACCTTACCAAATGCTTCAACAGGCTTTCAAGGAGGATGCTATGAGCCTCACAAAGGGTTTTGAGTGGTTTGGGCACTTTAAAACAGGAGAGATGAGTGCTGACAACTACGCTCAGTTCTGAGTGCCCTTACAACATCCAAAACCATGAAAATGTTGAGAAAATCCACCAAAAAATCAACGAGGATCATCATTTCTCCATCGAAGAAATTTCAGAAGAAACAGGAGCGAGTTGAAGCTCATGGAGCGAGTTTTAAGACAAGTGAGAGGATGTGCAGAGGAAACTGCTCCGAACTTGGATGATCAGACGACTGGTTCCTTCATCACAACTAAGCCTCTCCCCACACACAATCTTATCTGTGAACCATTATTTGACCTCTCAGGGGTAGTCTGTCATTCCCTACTCCCCGTATTCCCCAGACCTAGCCCCATGCAACTTTTTTCTGTTCCCAAGAATGCAGAAAAACTAAAAGGAAAGTGTTTTGATGATGTGGAGGCAATAAAAACAGCTTCGCAAAGGGCACAATACGGTTGAATACAAAGTTGAAGAGTTCCAGAGGTGGATCAAACAATGGAAAAAAATACTTGACAAGTACATAGCATCTAATGGAGAGTACTTTCAAGGTGACTGAAGAAATTTTATAAAAAAGGTTATAAATAAATTTTTTATAATGGCAAGTTTCTTTTGAGTCCCCCTTTGTACATAGGTCATTCAATAATTAAAGAGACAAATTGGTCTGGAGAAAAAACAGATGAGTAGGACAAGTTTGTTAATTTTAGGAAACTTAAGTTGGCATCACTGGGATGAGCCCTGGCCATCTGTAGGATCAGTATTGTTGTGCTTTATACCCTTAAAATTAAGTTGAACAATGGAGTGTCCACTTGAAAATTCCACCTTGGTTGAACAACGTTCTGCAATTCGTTTCAAAGTTGCTGAAGGATGAAAAAACAGCTAATAAATACTCTAGAATGACTAAAGTATATGATGAAAGTTGTAAGAACAGCGAGAATTTTTACAAGTCGGCAGAACAATTCAAAAGTGGTCGAGGCTCAGTGACTGACGAACATCGTTCTGGCCTCATCTGCAAGAAGTGTCCATGTGTGTTTGGGGACACTGTAGTTGCGCTTTTTTGTGATTATCACAAAGAACAGCGTATAATAAAAAGCCATTATTGCTTAGATATGCTATTGAACAAGGTGAAGCCAGTCATGAGAGAGAAATGACGTGGATCTCAGAGAGAGGTGTGATTCTCCAGCAAAACAAGGAACGTCCCCATACTGCTCAACAAAGCCATGACACAATCGACAAAATGGATTGGGAGGTACTGCCTTCCTTTTACTCCTGATTTAGCACAAACTGATTTCCATTTGCTAGGTGCACTGAAGGAGGCATTATGTGGAAGAAGTTCCAGGAATAACGAGGTTGTCAAAAAATGTGTGGGAATTTGGTTCAAACACCAAAATAAAAAGTTATTTCCTAGCCGTTATAAAAAAGCTGGTAACCCATTGAAACAAGTGCATAAATGTTGGTGGGGAATATATTGAGAAGTGGAAATGTCCTGTTTTGTAAAATTAAACGTTTATTTCTCCAGACCAATTTGTCTCTTTAATTATTGAATGCCCCTTGTATATAAAGGGTAAGTGAAAAATTCTTTAAAATATTACTATACATGACAAGAATACAGACTATGTGTATTTGAAAGTGCACCATGTGCATTTGAACACTTACTTCACCTAAGTTTGAAGTATAAAAATATGTAATCTAATGTAATGTATACTGGACAACATAGGAGTGCCATGTCAAAGAGAAGACTCAAATATTAACTAGTGATGCTACACAATGGCACAGGCTTTTTTGTCCCTCGTTAATTTTCTAAATTCTTTGGGCAAAAATAGAATTTCGTTTTTGCCCTGCCCTCTTCCCAGCTGCCATCTATCTTTGCCAAAAGTACCTTTTTCACATTTTCTCGATTTTTTGTTTCTCTAATGGCAAAACTGAAATACAACTTCAAGAATATTGTAAAAGAGTAAAGCCTCGTCTTATATGGAAATACTTGCTAAAATGTTTGGAGCAGTTTTTGAGAAAATGATTGTTTAAACTTTTTTTCAATGCAAAATTTGAAGCTCTTTTTCCCAAAAACATTTGAGTTCATTGGAAATCATTCAGAGCACTTGTACTCATAAACGCAACACTTGTACTCATAAACGTATACCAATCGCTAGTAGGTAATGGAAATATTAATGGTGTGACAGATATTTAAAAAAAATTACATTTGTGTAATTTTTGTAAAAACAAAAGACCATAATCAATACACAATTGTCATCTTACTCAGTTCATTTAGCACTAGCCATTCAAAAAATTTGGAACTGTTCAAGGAAGTGGCATTTGCACATTACTGAAAATGTTTTTCAAGCTCACTTTCACAAAAAAGTTTAGTTTTCATAAAACTTCACAAGACACATAAACTCATAAATGCAATATTGTTTACAAATTGCCTGTATTGTAAATAATAAATAGGTGAGAGAGGTAAAAACTACATTTGTACAATTTTTAAAACCACAAAAGAACACAACAAAATCACGTTTTTTGTTGTCTTATACAGTACTTTTACACTATACCCACCAAAAGGATTAAAGAAAATATTTGAATGCCGTTTTTGAGAAATTATTTTTTCTTTTAATATTGCAAACATTTCATCCAATATTGCATGAAAATTACTAAAATTTTCAAAAAAATGTGCATGACCTTAGTGAAAGAACTAATTATGGAGAACAAATTTCATTTGAAGGAAAAAATCTCTATCTTCAATTGTGTAGTTATAGGAAGATACTGAGAAAATTTCTAACTTTTGCAATTTTTGAAAATTCAGTTATCAATGAAAAACAAACCAATGCTGTCTCTATTCTTTAACAAAATTAAAGAAAAAGTTCACAGCGATTTTTGAGATCATTTTGAAAATTTTCCATTGACTTTATTGTAAAGTACTCTCAAAATTTAAAGAATGATTTTCCAAATCATAGTGCTTTGAATCTAGCCAGATCAACCTCGGAATATCCTTTTTGGAAAATATCCTATGAAAAGTAGGCACTGGAGTTGTTCACCAATGGATAGACACACGGATAGATGTTTTTGGAGAAAGAGAGAAAAGAAAAAAAAAAACGACATGTATTTCCATTGAAAACTTAACATCAATTTTCCCCAGCATTACATAACTTTCTTTATACTACTTATATTATTCCATCTATACATACATTTAAGAGCAAGTAAATTAGCAGTACTACAAAATGACAAAAAATTTGGATCCATTTTTGAGAAATGTTTGAAAACATCCCAGGTGCTACATGTAAAGTTCCCCTGAAAAACCAATGAAAGTTTTTCAAATTTGCAGAGCTTCCAGAGGTGCCAGATTGACCAAGGAATATTCAGTATGGAAAAAATCCTACGCAGAGTTTAGCATGACAAGGAGAGGGACGAGGAAGCTGGCATGAGGGGAAGGGGGAGGAGTGGGGTGGGGGTAAGAATGTAACACTGACCATTTAATGAGAAGGTTAATGCAGGTATCATCTAAATCTTTATGTGTGACAATTGATTCTCGTATATAAATTATTATAATAAATATTATTATATTTATAACCACTTACTTATGAGAATCAAGAATCACACATTAAAATTTAGAAGTTACCTGCATAAACCACCCCATTAAATAACCAGCATTTTAGTGTCAGTACCCCTCCCCTTCACCCTCCCTCCTGACTTCCCCCTCTCTCCAGGACTCGTCTTCTGAAGTGACATTGCTCTTTCTTCTCTGCGCTGACTACACCTCCCATTCAAAATCCAATGCAGACATGCACAGATGGTCCAAGAGTTTTATTGTTCCAAATTGGAACCATTTTCAGTATTTGATTCTCTTCTTTGACATGGCCCTCGTACATTGGACCAATATATATTGCATTTTTCGTGTAGTTACCTGCTTTTATACTACAAGCCCATGTGACGTAAGGGTTCACACCTGCTCTTCATGCACACTGTCTCTATTCCTGCTGTATAATAATATTTTAAAGTAGCTGTCTACCCGAGTGATGAAAAATCGTGAAATTTCAGTGTTATTCAATTTTCATTGGGTCATATGCTCAATTTTATTCTCTTTTAAATGCTTCAAACCGTGTCTTTCTACGTTTCTTAGTTTTAAGAAAATACTTTTTTTTTAAGTGAGTGTCAACTGTCAAGCTCAAAGGGAGTGAACTTCAGATGCATTTTCCTGCAATGCTAATTTTCAGCAGATTAAATATCATAAATAAAAAGCTATTAAAGATAATAATATAATTCTTGTTGCAGCATGCAACTCATGAAATTCTCTAGTGCATGAACTAGAATAGTCAATCTGTTCCTAAAATTTTCAGTAGTATGAACTGAAATGTCCAGGCAAAATTTATTTTTAAAAAATGTTTCTCAAACAAACAAGTCCGGACTCATTAGTTTTCACAGTATATTTACCATTCTAGTTCATTCACTAGATAATTCAATTGTGATTAATGTTAAAAAAGAATTTTCAAAATATATCAATTTGTTGATGAGTTATAATGTTTGAGGTAAAAACCTAAATTTTTGACATTATTTTTTATTATTTTATTTTATTTGATCACTAAAAGCATAAAGAAATCAAATGACTATGTGAAAACAAAATAGATCCAAAATTGTAGAATTTTTTTTTCTTGGGTAGACAGATACCTTAAATAATTCTTCACTTATCTTTTATATTTAATGTGACATTTATTCCTGTTTTTATACTTTTAACTTGATATATTTACATTTTTCTATTTATTTTAGCCTTGAGAATAAGACCAAAAAGGGTCTCGAAATGCTGTCTACAATAATTCCTGGAACGTTCTAAGTATAAATGTGCATCTAGACCATTAGGTTAAGAACCTAAAAGCAGAGAATCTGTGTTGAAAAATCTAATTAAATTTGCTTCTTTTAAATCAAAAAAAAAATAATATAAGAAAGTGTAATATATAAAGTGTAGTAAGTACATACCAAGGTCATCAAAAAATTGGTCATCATCTTCAGTTCTAAGTGACATATGATAATTTTCACTCCATTCAGCATACTTCTGCGATGTGAACTCAAATAATTTCTTTAAAAAAAAAAAAAAAAAAAATAAAAAAATCTCACACCACCAAACTAGGTATTGAACAAACATTTTTAAAAATTAATTAAATAATCACCTATTGACTCACTTTAGCTTTCTCACAATCTAGCCCAGTTTCAGTTTCTCCATCATCCCCAGCAAGATATTTCAGTTCTGATGATGCAAGTTTCGACAAGTTAACTAGCCATGACAGCAAAACCAAGGACATATTGCCAGGAGTGTGAAGAGTTGGCTGGTCAGGAAAAAAAGAACTTAGCATTGTTTACTAGTTTATTAACTCAAACATTTATTTTCAGTGTTTATATTGTGTACAATGAAAATCCATATTTGAGTTCTTAGCTGCAATTCACTGTTCAAAATTTGAAGCCTAGCTAGTGTTGAAAAAAAGTACCACAATTTCTTCAATGAATTCATTGTACTGGGAACATTATTTATTTGTTTATTTACACAAATTAATTCTGCAGGATATACCCATTATAGGACAAATACAACATGCAAATGGTTACATGCAAGTTACATGCAAATGGTGTCATGTTATAGGACGTAAGTCACATGCTCTTAATGGCAACATAAGAATATGCTTCATTATATAACATAGAAATTGAGTTTGAAAAAAGATAAATCTGTGAACCCCAAGAAGCACACTGATTATTTACATCTACAATTATTTTGTATAATCTGAAGTTACAATGATAACGATTATTAACATTATAATATCATGAACAGTAAAAACGCAATGAATATTGAGGAACTACGAATGATACCTGTCCAGATATAATGGACAATCAACACACTGTCTAATAATTTTTAACAAATATATGATAGAAGGTATATGTCTCCTGTGTAGTAGGAGGTTTAAGTCAAATTTTTGGAGCAGAGATTGTTCATCAGTTCCTCTAGGTGGATAGACACCACAATCACTAAATTGAAGATATTTTAAAAACTTTCTCTGGCATTTTTCTAATATTAAACATATATTTTTTTATTAGAGGACCATACAACCAATGCGTATTCAAGTTTAGATCATACATTTCCAAAATGTTCTAAAAAATTGATTCTAATTTTTTTATTACACTTTGCCATTAAACAGTGTAAATGACATTTCAGAGAATGATGCAGGTCTCCTTTTCGTTAAAATCCCTCATTTTTCAAAATTGCCAAAATGCAAATATTTTTCGGTATCTTCCTACAACTGCAATATTCGATGATAGATTTTTTCTTTCATGAAATCAGTTCTTTACAGACAATGTCAAAATATAATTTTTAAGGTACAATTTTTTTTAATATAAGTAACTTCACATAATTCTGCATGAAATGTAGCTAATGTTTACACAATTATTTTCTCAGAAACAGCTCTCGTCTTTAAATTTTCTCCATGTGTAGTATCACAGGATGTTAAAAAAAATTGGTGAGTTTCATTTCCATCACTCTCTGTATTTTCATAATTGCAAAATTTTAACATTTCAATACTACAATATTGAAGCTAGAGAATTTTGCCTTCAACACAATCAATTCTCAAATATCAGCTTTTTGAGAAAATTCATGTTCAAATTCGGGAAGGGATAAAAAAAAAACGGTTTTGCTTCAATTTCTGCTTGGAATTAATGCAATTTTTGAAAAACATTTTCTCAACATCTACTCAAATTATTTCTTTAATGATTTTTACACATGCAAAACAAGGGGCACTTAAAAGAAACCTGCAGGTCTCAATTTCGTTAATGAATCATTCCACGTCAAATCAAAAACTATTTGACCAAAAGCCAGAAACATTTTGTTAATTTATATTTCCACGATGAAGAATTTGGGAATACTGAAGAGCATTTCTTTGTTACTTCCCATGGGAAAAGGCCTACCCAAAGATTTGGTTGTGCGAGCAAGTCTGCAGTCATTTCACGATCTAATTATGTCACCACAGAAAATATACAAGTGGGTACAGAAAGAAAGAAAGAAAGAAAGAAAGAAAGAAAGAAAGAAAGAAAGAAAGAAAGAAAGAACGAAAGAAAGAACGAAAGAAAGAACGAAAGAAAGAAAGAAGAAAGAAAGAACGAATTAACGAAAGAACGAACGAACAAAAGAAAGAACAATGAACAAAAGAGCGAATGAACGAACGAAAGAATGAATGAACGAACAAAAGAAAGAAAGAACAAACGAAAGAACGAACAAAAGAAAGAAAGAACAAATGAAAGAACGAACAAAAGAAAGAAAGAAAGAACAAACGAAAGAACGAACAAAAGAAAGAAAGAACAAACGAAAGAACGAACAAAAGAAAGAAAGAACAAACGAAAGAACGAACAAAAGAAAGAAAGAACAAACGAAAGAACGAACAAAAGAAAGAAAGAACAAACGAAAGAACGAACAAAAGAAAGAAAGAACAAACGAAAGAAAGAACAGAAAGAAGAAAGAAGAAAGAAAGAAAGAACAAAGAAAGAAAGAAGAAAGAAAGAACAAAGAAAGAAAGAAGAAAGAAAGAACAAAGAAAGAAAGAAGAAAGAAAGAAAGAAAGAAGAAAGAAAGAACAAAGAAGAAAGAAGAAAGAAAGAACAGAAGAAAGAAAGAAGAAAGAAAGACAAAGATAGAAAGAAGAAAGAAAGAACAAAGAAAGAACAAAGAAAGAAGAAGAAAGAAAGAAGAAAGGAAGAACAAAGAAAGAAAGAAGAAAGAAAGAAGAAAGGAAGAACAAAGAAAGAAAGAAGAAAGAAAGAAGAAAGAAAGAAAGAAAAGAAAGAAGAAAGAAAGAAGAAAGAAAGAAGAAAGAAAGAAGAAAGAAAGAAGAAAGAAAGAAGAAAGAAAGAAGAAAGAAGAAAGAAAGAAAGAAGAAAGAAAAGAAGAAAGAAAGAAGAAAGAAAGAAGAAAGAAAGAAAGAAGAAAGAAAGAAAGAAGAAAGAACGAAAGAAGAAAGAAAGAACGAAAGAAGAAAGAAAGAAAGAACAAAAGAAAGAAAGAACGAAAGAAAGAAAGAGTTAGTGGTATTCATTTTATGTATTTTACAACTGATGACCACAAGAAAGAATGTGACTTACAGACATTCCAATATGAAAAAGAGACACCCATATGTGGCATTAGAACGTTATATACTTTCATACCAGTGTCAAAGGCTAACTAGTGGTGCTACAGAATGGCACAGACTTTCCCTATTAGTTTTCTATTTTCTTGGGACTTCGCTAGCTATTCGCAATTGCCACATACTCTTTCTTGCCAGCTACCATCTATCACCGCCAAAAGTACATTTTTTTGTAATTTTCTTAATTTTTCTGTTTCCTATTGGTAGAACGGAAACATTAATTTTAGAATATTAAAGAACACAAAAACCTAGCCGTAAATGGCAATTTTCTTTTAAAAATTAAGCGCCATTTAAGAGAAAATGGCGTTTTAGCACTACTAAAAATGCGAAATTTGAAGCTCATATTCACAGAAAATGCTTGAGTTTTCCAAACTACTTTATTTGAAGTTATTTGAAGCACTTACACTCACAAATATAATAATCTTTACAAATTGTGGATAATGTGCATATTAAAGATGTGAGAGATCTTTCAAAATATTTACATTTATATAATTTTTGAAAAAACAATAAAATAACTCAAAATAAACTTTATGCTATACTAAATGAGTGTAATTAGCACTATCTGTTACAAAAGTTTCAAGAAAAAATTGCAGCCATATATGAGAAAATGGCGTTTGAGCATTTCTGAAAATGCCGAAATTTGAGCTACTTTTCACAGAAAACGGTAGTTTTCGAGAAACTTTACTTGACATTATTTAAAGCATTTATACCCGTAAATATAATGATGTGAAAATATCGCCGATAATGTAAATATTAACGACGTGAGAGACAAGTAAAAAATATGTACATTCTTGTAATTTTTTAAAAAACCAACCGATAGAGCAATATGGCTTTTATGTCATCTGATAGAGTACATTTACCACTATCCCTATCAAAAGTTTAAAGAAAAAATTTGGAGCCGTATTTTGAGAAAATCTTGTTTTTGTAATTTTTTAATGTTGCACATATTGCACGCAATATTGCACGAAAACTGCTAAAATTTTGAGAAACATTTACATGACCTTTATGAAAGAACTCAATATGCAGAACAAATTTTATTTGAAGAAAAAATCTCTATCTTCAATTTTGTAGTTGGAGAAAGACGCCGAAAAAAATTCAAACTTTCACAATTTTCGAAAATTCAGAGTTATCCAGAGAAATCGGACCTATGCAATGTGAATAAGTGTATTTTACTCTATTCATACAAGAAATTTAAAGACAAAAATTGGAGCCGTTTTCGAGAAAATTTTGAAAATCTCCGAGGGGGCTTCATATAAAGTACCCTCAAATTTTGAAGAATCTTTTACAAAATCTCAAAGCTTCGACCAGAAGCAGATTGACTGGGGAATATCCATTTTAGAAGAAACCGTATGTATGGTTTAGGCACTAGCAGTGTTCAGATGGACAGACTGGACGTTTTCCTTTCAATTGGTTTCTCGGTATCAAGGAGCTAGAAAACAGGGTTTCTGGCTACACCACGTGTTAGGGGATTTTTTTTTCTTCTTAATTTAGCAACAGGTTTTATCCACTTTTTCGTTTTCACTGGCCCGGCAATTCATTTTTTTCACGCCGAATATTGGCCATTTTTTCGCGCAGCATTACATAACTTTCCCTATACAACGTATATCACTTGGTGTATACGTACGTATACGGGAAAGTAAAAAGCACTAAGCAAGAAATATTCTCTCTCATGATGAGAAAGTATTAGTGCGAGTCATGTTACTTCATAAAAGAAAACTTACATGTATCTATTATTTTATTAACTGTTGTAACGAACTTTACTTGTAATGTACATTAATGAACTTCTGAGTCAAATTTACTCGTTCCTAACATTGACATTTTAATGACAAATAGACCGAGTGCATTATATAGCACGAACCTGGACGGCGGTCCCCCACACACCGGATATTCAATTGGTAAGTTAATTTAGTGCTACTGTATTTATGGTGACAATGTATATTCCATTCTGAAATTTTGCACAATAATAAGATAAGGAATTTAATGACTTTTTTATATAGAAATCCCTTAAAAAATTAAAATTAAAATGTTAAGAAAAATACACAATTTTAATTTTTGTGTAATTTTAATTCAAATATCATGTGTTGTGTTATAATCCATTAAAACAAGGCTTTCCTTCAACTGGAAACAGAGAACATGAATGTTGATTTGATAAGTATTTTTAAGACATACCTGTTACAAGCCATGATCGAGTAATATTTCCAGGGTACTTCAATTTCCTCATTAAAAAAGGAATTAATTCACTATAGTTTGATAATGTGAGCTGTTGTTTCGGAAAGTACTCACTAAGAAGGGAATTCATTATCTGAACAAACAACTTCAATGTCATTGAATTACTTAAACTTGGCCCAGGATGTATTATTTGTTTCGCCACAAGGTATTCTTCAACCTGAAAATTAAAATTTTTGACCTTTAAAACATGAGCTACTGAACAAGAAAATACACTCTACAAAAGCATTTCTATAAACACAAAATAACTGTACAGTAATACGGAAAGAAAAATAATTAAAATTATGTAAATGTGTAAAAGAAGATTGGGAGTGGAAGAGAATAATGTACACAGAATATTTGGCAATTTGTGGAGAGAAGCATTTCAATAGAAGCTTAATTGTTTGTTCAAAGTATTCATTTACACTCTATTCCACCTTTCAATTTAAAAAGTGTAAATATTAAACAACTTTACAACAGATAAAACAAAAGAACAAGTGATGAGGCACCAATTTTTCTTTTTACTTGAAATTCAAAATATCAAGCTCTGGGGGCACAGCTAGAATTGGCAGTGCTCTACCCACTTTTTACCTTCTCACCAACTACTTACATAGTACGGAGAAAGCACTGTAATGCTGCATCCAAAAACAGGGATTTTTCAATAGAAAAATTTGTTTTGTGGGTCCCTGACACCAAAAAAGGGGATAATTCTAGTTCTTGAATTTAGTAAATAACTTCCTCTAACATGAGCCGTCAGAACGAGTCTTTGATACTAAACTACTGGTTTATAGCAAAAAATCTGTCTGTGAACAATGCAAGCAGCAAAACCGCAGGCAGAATTTTCACCAAAACTGATATTCACTGATATTCCCTGACAATCTGGGTATAATTGTGAAAATTTGGCAATGATCTTTCTACAATATACAGTATTCAAGATAAGATTTGTGATGTATGATCACAAATTTAAAGTTTAAATAAGGTTATGGATAATTATTTCGAAATACGGACCGTTTTCATGTAATTTTGTGTAAAAGAAAGGTAATTTTAAAATCAAGATTTTCTCAGAAAGATGTGTTTTTTCTTTATTTCTTTT
Organism: Acheta domesticus; assembly: GCA_031308135.1. Taxonomy (NCBI): domain Eukaryota; kingdom Metazoa; phylum Arthropoda; class Insecta; order Orthoptera; family Gryllidae; genus Acheta; species Acheta domesticus. The sequence goes on along the minus strand of JAHLJT010002630.1, from coordinate 106,268,211 downwards.
TCAGGTAGTGCGAAGCAAGCTTACAAATATTGGCGCAGGAATGATTTTTGTTGCATTCTTATTTTTCAAAAATTGCAAAAGTTCCAAATCGTGTGAAAGAATGTGCTGTTGTACTACCACTAGTTGAAACAAACAATTCATATCGTAGGTTGTCTTGAATAAAAACATGCATGGACCCAAGTTATGTTTATTGTGCCACTGGAACAAAATTTTGAATGAGAATGAATTTGAACATTATAAGAGAGCAAGAGAAGAAAGAAAGAGAAAAACAGCTGCAGAAGGCCAGTCTCTTAAGAGTTCAATAATTGTGGTCCTATTGTTAATTGTTGTCCTACATTCATTTATTTATTGAAATTTTATTATGAAAAATATACAATTGTCACCACCTTATTACCTTATTGGAGAGGCAATTACAGCCAGAAATATGTTCTGCAACAGTAAATGCATCCAAGCTGTCACCTTGTTACTGAGTAACAAATGTATTTTGATAATTAAATTTTTTCAAAAGATTGTCATCCTGAGCAGGACTTTAAGCAGGGTCTCCAGGTTTATGCTAAAGTTGTTCCAACCTCTGAGCTATCAAGACTACAATTCTTAGAACAGTTTCACAGACCTTAATGTATAGCTAGTTTATGATATACATAAATTAAATTGACATTGTGAAACTGTTCTAAGAATTTTTGCCTCGATAGCTCTGAGGTTAGAGCAACTGGGCACAAACCAGGAACCAGGGTTGAAATCTCAGTCAGGACAATCCTTTGAACAATTTTAATTCTGAAAAATAGTAATGTTTTAACACAAACTGACAGCAATTTCCCTAGACATACCCACACACGCATTGTTCTGGCCCTTCTCAACTTTTAATAAATAATGGACTTCAGGAATGTCAACAACAGACTATAGTCCGATTAAAATAAGTTGGTGATTGACAATTGCGAATGGAAGGGAGCGACGTTGACAGTTTGCTTACCACTGTGCATGTGTTCCCGGGACACGAAAATAAACATTTGAAATAAATACTTATGAAAATAACCAAGTCATATACTCATATTGAATGAAGCAACAGCTTCAGAAGCACGACTGTCAATCACCAACTTATTTTAATCAGACCATAGGTTTAAAAATAATTCACTTTGTAGTAAATATTCATATTACCCTTTATTGAATAAATAATTTAAAATAATTAGATAATAGGTACTAAATTATTTATTTATTTCACAGTTTTACATTGTTATAGAAAACAACTTTCTGTTACCCACAATTCTAATAAATTACATAATTTTAATTTTATTTCTCCATTTGTCCCAATCTTCATAATCCTTGTCTGTTAAATTCTTGTCTCTTAAAATTCCCTTAATTTCTCTCAACCAGCTGTAGTTTAGGTCTTCCTCTTTTCTTCCTACCCGCCGGAAACCACTCTAAAATTATTTTTGGAATTCTATTATCTTTCATTCTTTTCACATGACTAAAATTATCATTATGTTTTTAATTAAATCGAATTTTAATTTTAATTTTCAATACACCTTAAATCTGTGTCTCCTGAGCTGGTCAGCCCCCTCGTCCCCAACACCACCGATTAAGATCTCTCCAACCTCCAGACCTCACAGCATATTATGTGTGACTATTTCATTCATGTCTGTCTGTGTCTTAAGTAGCCAATGCTAAGCAAGGACATATTCAAATTAAACCAATCCCAGATGTTTATCGCCGTCACTATGTTTACCTTTTTTTAGCACTGTAAAAACTTTGTTTACCCTTTTAAGATATTGATAGCAATAGTTTCAGGTCTACAATAGCTTGTGCGCATCAATATAATATTAAAATGTGTCATTTTGGTAATGTTTAAGACTCTGAAATAGAACTTATTATTAAAGATTTAGTGCTCAAAAACAGTGAAAGGAACAGAGAAAGCAGGTGGAAGCAATTTCAACAATTTTGTGAAGAAAGAAAATACGAATGGACAGCACAAACTGCAAAAGAAGAAATTACACATATTTTAGGCAATTAATATACAATGATTAGATGGTGAAGAGTACAAAGAATATGCTATCAAAACTATGTGGAATGTTACAACCAAAATGATTCAGGAAAATATTTTAATGAGCACACATGTGTGTTCAATCCATTCAAAATTGACGAATTCCGCTGCTAATTCATCTAGTACATCTTCCATTTCAAATAGTTCCACGGAAGACCAAGACTTGGAAAACAACTTTAATAATTGTGCTTTTAATAAATGTTCTTGTAAGTAGCCTTGTTATAATTGTTTTTGAAAGTTTTATTACCATAAAATCGAAACATATTTGAAATCATTTTCTGCTTTAAAATGTTATTCAAATGTTACTTGATTATAAGCTATTCCAGGAGGCAGTGGTAAGTCGAAGCTGAATGAAAGTTTTTCATTTTTTTATTGTAATTTTCAGTAATATTTCTCTTTTTCGTAATTCCTGTGATTTAAATTATCCTTTCAAATCATGTAATGTGTTTATTCATGAAATAGTCACACTAAATATCACTTGAAGTGCTGTGCTAGCCGGTAAATTCACTCCTCGCTATGCGAGTCGTGAATTTACCTGCTATCACAGCACTTCTCATGATATTACTTATGACAAAAAAATTAAAAAATTGGTCATGTGAGTTTTGTCTACATACCTTTGCTAGTTCTGCCATCTGGAAAGCTCTATCCGATAAAGGCCGTGTGTCTTTTCTCACAGTTCTTTGAACGCTGACTGTATTTCTGCATCCATGGGTCTTCACTAAATGTCTGAAATTGCATACATGATTTCAGTCACATGCACTGACAAAATAAGTCAAAATCAATAAATCAGAATGAACAATTAAGGCAATAAACCATAAAAATTCAATTAATCTTAGAATTTGATAGTGATTTTAGTATTTAGGATATCAAATCCAATTCCACATCTTACTTAGGAGTAAAAGCAGATCCAGTGAGTCTTGAGCGACCAGCAGATCTTGCATTGTCCTCGGCAACAGATTCTGCAGAGGTACTTCTCACAGATTTTTGGGTGCTCCTTGAAGAACTTTGAAGTCCTTCTCTCTCCACTGATGAAGAGCGGGATGACACAGAAGTAGGTCGTGGAATAAATGACTTCTTTCCATCACTGGATACAGAAAATTATTATATTTAATCAGATATAGATCACATTTTCTCTTCTTAAAGCAATCCTTACTTGTTAAGAAAAAACGTTAAAACATATTAAAAAATCATCAGAATTATTAAAATATATAACAAATTTTCTAAATGTTTTTTATGATTAAAATCTGTATTACACATCTTCACACAGCATACAAAATAAATTCTACTCGGCAGAAACCTCTCATAAAAATAAACAATATGCTGGCTATACAATTCAATTACCTGTCACATCTAACTCTGTACGTCTGGATTTTCGGCAACAGACCAAACATACTAGAAAAAAATGTATTACCTACCCAACATTTTTATTCCTATCTTCTGTTTCTGGTAAGGCAGCAGAAAACCGTTTGGGCGCCGAAGATCGACGGCCCTGGCCGAGGGACCACTGCTTGCGATTCATTTCGCACAAACAGTATATTTCGCTCACGAGGGACAGCGGCAGCAGCGACCATTCACCCCACAACACACACTGATTGTTTTGGTCTATGACAGTCCACCAGCAGTCCACCACGTCCACCTCAGGTCCACCTCACCTGTGACAGAAATTTTCGCGGGCAGCGGACACCTCTTCCAATCACGATGTCTACAACTTCGTGCTACCAACCTTCGAAGTTACGCGGGATTCCACCGAGCCCAAAATGACGTCACAACGTTTGGCGGGAAAGTGTTGGGTGGGTGCCTAAGCGATTCCTAGAGAATCAGTAAGTTTGTGGTTGTATCACCACAGATAGTATTCATCCACGGTATCACAGTATAACCAGTATGTTCACTCGCGACAAATCCCATTGTCAAAGTGTTTTCGATCACGTGACGTCCGCCATGTTCTTGGTGCAACACCCAGCGCGCGAATATAAACGAGCGCGCGTCTTGGCAACTAATAGGGCAGAAGCGCCTGCTGTGACTGCAATTCTGCGCCATCGCTTGTAGTATATGTTAGAGATAGCACGAGGACAGCATTACAGTTCGATAAGCCTACCAAACGACCCGAATTATTTGAAATAATTTGAATTAATAAGTCACAAATAGTGGAGCATGTTGAGAAAAATCTGTTTATGTTGACAAAGTAATTGGAAAATGTACTAAGAAATTATAAATTATGTTAAAAACTGTTAATGTTAAACTATTATGTTTACGTCAACAATTTAGCTGTTAATGTAAACTGTTAATGTTAAACTGTTTTGTAATGGAAAAATATTTAAGGACACATTTCTCTTACACAAATGGGAGATAGTTGTAGCTTAGAGCTTGGGTTCAATAAAAAATGTAACAATACTACGAAACGCGAAGTAAATGAATTTTTGAATATTCTTTTTTGTGTTATTGGAATGAGATACGATTTATTTTTTATTTTCGACTGTTTATAGTTGTGAAAAACCACACATATGAGAAAAATTGAAGACCAGAATTTTTTCTCAAGATTGGAATGTGGCGATTTTTATCGATTACATTGATATTATTTTCCTGAATCTCGCAAAGTTAAAGAAGATATTAAGATTCTGAAGAATGAGTAGGAAGATGCGCCCATTGTCAGCAACTGTGGTCCGAAAGCGGTGGTGTAGTTGGGGTGGGCATTGTCCCCCGGGTAACACCAATTATAAATTTTTGTAGTTTGTTTTGGATTATTTATCTAAAAAGTATAATTCAATTATTCTGAAATATACAGTTCTTTAATGAAATGTGCAAATATACTTGTATTTTTATTAAATAATGTATCAACAATTCAGTAATAGATAATTCTGAATTTAATTTGGAGAGACGAAAACCATTAGTTTTGCTCCGGGTGACACCAATTGAAGCTACGCCACTCCCAGAGCCATGTAATATTTACTCCTCTTGGCTCCAGCCGGCCAGCTGAAACGCAAGCAAGATGCAGTACCTAACTAAAATCCTTTTTCATACACTCAGATTTAGCAACAAAAATTTATCATATCTCGTCGTACAATATTTTAAAATAATGTCTTTGTTGAAATTCTGCACCAATTGCATTAATAGCCAATATATGTCAATAAAAAGCATTACATGTATGTTAAATATAAAACTATTAATATTAACTCAAACAAATCTCATTCGTCACAACTTTGCTATTCGTACCAGAGAGTATTCGTACAGTCGAAGTGAGTAGCAATATGCTGTTCTTCCTCGTCGAGTTTCCGGGCCCTTGACGGTTTTCCTTGGCTCAATGCGCTCTGTAGGGATATACTTCGGTTTTTCTTTCTTGGCGCACGGGGATGTGTCAATAAAATGGAATATCTCACGGTATTTCGTGTCGTTCTCGGGGGTGCTGCATGATCGCGACTGTATCGAGCAGTGTTGGCGACCTGGCGGCACAACGGAGAACGACGCGAAATACCGTGAGATATTCCATTTTGATGACACCCCCCCGTGCGCCAAGAAAGAAAAACCGAAGTAGAGACGTTTTGCATCAAGACCTTCTGTGACCTCCGCGCTTCCCGCAGCGAGCAAAGTAGCATTGGCAGCGCCAGAAACGTCTATTAACAGGCCTCAAATTTCTAGCGTGTACGATTTTTTATGACTGATGGTAAAGGTCATAATATGTTGGTTTCTTTTCAGGTTCAAAAGCACAGTAACACGCGTTATTTCTACCGAAATCAATTGTAAGGATATCATAAACCTGCTATTTTTTAAGTAAACTGAAAAATAAATTTGCATACTGTGCACATGATGTCATTGTTACACATTGTTTGTATACTTTTTCATTAGACCACATTATTGTAAAAAATTTGTTTCTACAAAAGAGAAATGAATTTATTTATGTCCCATATCGAGATAACATTTTCAGGAACTCATATCTTTGCAACAATTGTGTTTGCATTATTCACGCATGTATTCGACTTGCTCGCCTTTCCGAACATGTCCATGTCAACACCCGTTTTTATAAAATAACACCTGCTTGATGGCGGCGCGCCGTGTTTTCCGCGCTTCGACAGGCAGCAGGTCATGAAAAGTCTGAATACTAATTGTCGCAAAACCACTACTTGCAATGCTGCGTAGCACTTAAATTTTTATTAATGTAGGTTTTGAAAGGTGTTGGACAAGCCATCTCGATCAGGTTTCTCGTCCAGTTTCCCTTATCCTTTGAGCAAATGCTGCAATGGTCCCTTGTTTTGCTTCTGGACATAAACGTAACTTCATTGTTTGTGCACGTCTTCTGAATTTCAGTGGGAAATATAGTTATTCAAATTTTTATTAATATTTTTATTATTTGCGAGTTAATTGCAACTTAGAGTCGCTTATCGCATCCTAGCTTCCATTTGCTTCGATCTTTCCAGTCGTTTTCTTCCGTCCATCGCTTTACGGATTTCGTATTTACTGCATCCTTCCAAAGTGTCCTCGGTCTCCCTCTTCTTCTTCTTTCTGCAGGGGTCCATTCGATCATTTTTTTTCGGCCACCTTCCCTCATCCATTCGACGCACATGCCCACACCATCGGAGGCACTTTGCCTCCACAGTGTCTAAAATTGTGGCCCCTATGTTTAGCCTTGCAAACACATCTTCATTCCTTATTTTGTCCTGTAAGTTATTCAAATTATCGTTTTCCATATTGTCGCGGCAAAAAGTACTATTCTTTCAAGAAGAACATGATGAGGGTTAAGGGCAAAAATTTATAGCTAATTTACCTTTGAAAACTGTTTTTATTATATATACTGCGATTTTCGTAACTTTGACCTTGACAGGAATCACTTCACTTCTCCCCATAGCTCGTCACACACAGTTTTTAACTGTTTTTGACGTAAATAAAATAAAATCAGCTATTTCGCTGCCATCCAATCGGGAGCTTATATTTCGCGACAGTGACGTCACTATGGTGATGTTCAAGTTCCCTATTGGATGAAACCGTGAACAGCTTATTCCTGTCAGGGACAAAGTTACGAACATTGCCGTATAGAAGCGAATTTTTTTTCAACAAAACTTGGAAAAAACGCTCCTTTTTTTGTATTCAAAATTCGACTAGAATATGGTTTAGGATAGAGATCACAGAATTATGAAAACGTGCGCAAATTTCACTTCTTTCCATAGCTCGTGACACACAGTTTTTCAACTGTTTTTGACGTAAATACATAAAAGCTAGTAAAATTTCACGACAATCTGAGTATCCAGCACGGCGAGTGGTGCGTGTAAGCGCTGCTGAGAAGTGGCAACGCTGTTCTCCAATCTCTTCTGTACTGTAATCAAATGCTTGGACGCACTTTAGGACGCACTAAGATCGTGTATCAAGAAAACTTGCGTGAGCAATAAACGTCTTCTCACCACAATCGGCTGATATCTATCTGCTAATTTTCTCTCCTTGATGAGGTCTTTCATCTGATCATCTATTGTCCCAATTGTTTTTGTAACATCCACGCTATTTGTCTCACTTCTTATCATCGTGCTACTCCTCTTTGCTATTGTCTAATAATATTCGATTATTTGATCTTGTTTATTCTAAATAAATTTCTTTTTATAAAATATTTTTGAAATAAATTTCTTTTTATAAATAAATGTTATTGAGATGACATGGCTTATCTCAATACATTCTATTAACCAAAAGTTATAGAAAACAACACAGAAAATACAAAGTAGTACCTAGCATAATGTTTTGTCAAAAGCCTTTGACATTATTGACCATCACGTACTTTTAACTAAACTAGAAGTGCTCGGGATCCAAGGCACTGCAGGTCAATCGAACAAATCATATTTATCAAACCATTGACAAGTCCTCCCGCACATTAAAGAAAACCAAATCTCTTCATACTGCTACCCTCAGATGATAAATTGTGCAGTTCCACAAGGATCCATCTTGGGGCCAATATTATTCCATAAATGACATGCCTGTAGCTTTCAGACAAGCAAAATAATTTGGTTTGCAGATGACACAAACCTAATCATCAAAGCAAAAGCACAACTCCTGTGTCAGATTGTGTTAAAAAGGGAAAACAAGATCACACTAATACAGATTTTTGACATTTTTCATTGATGCTTATAGACTTCTTTGCTCACAAGAAATATATTTTATGTTTGTGTGTGACCTCGGATCCGTTTTGAGGACAGAGCTGTCTGTACATGATTATTCCCTTCTCAGTTCCTTCTTGTTCTCTCTTCCCTTCTGGCAATTACCCAAATGCAAATAATGAAATGTAAAAATTTTGTTTTCACTGCTACCATTTCATGATTCAAAAGGGAGTCCACAATAGTATTTTGGTGAGACAGAGTCATGTATTCAAAATCAAAATTGAATGTTGCTCGTGGTTCTTTCACATTCAGATGAGCATTCTTATATTCTTTTACTAAACTGCTGCTTTTACTTTTACTCATAATAGTGTGTAGTAAGAGAAATTAAAAGATCCAGAACTCAGGAAGACATGCACCTGCATGCATTTTATCTGCCTTGTCATACACAATTAAAATTATGTATGTGACTCAATAATAATAATAATTATTATTATTATTGTAATTATGATTATATGTTACGTTGAGATCAGTTAGCACACATTTGATGTAAATTTGTATTTTGTTAAATGTGTATTTTCATCTTGAAGTTTATGAATTTTACAATTGAGTTATTCATTTCTCAGACATCTAAAGTAGGGTAAGAAACCAATTCTTATTACAATGGTGAAATAATCTTTAATAGCCACAGAACAGATTTTCATGTTTTACAGACTCTAACTTAAATTAAAGACAATACTTCACAATGACTAGCATTTCTTTCAATAAATCTTTAGTATTACACTAAACTTTCACCAATTAGCTTCACAGTCATAATACAACTGCTTTTTGTATCCGTTTTCTAAGAATGAAATGAATAGCGTTCATGTGAAATCATTTTCTCACATAATATCAGCTAGCTGCATACAACTCTCAACAATGTTAAATATTTACACATGCCACCTAAATTAAACTGAAACTAAGTATTTAAACAGGATTTTCAACATTTTTAATTTGATCTTTCACGTACTTAATGCAGCATGACAGGGCTAATTTACAAATTAACGAAGTCTAGGATATGTATTGTAAACAATATATTAAAAATTCAATAATGCAGAGACATCTCTCTGTTTTCCTTCTTCCATCTCACAGTTCATGTGATGTTACAATATTTTAAGACCTTAATTCAAACAATAATAAACCAACTAGTTTTATCATATCAATTATAAACAAACCTCTAACATGAAATTAATTCACTAAATGGGAACAAGATGGAACATACAAGGAGTTCAAATTAAAATGTCATCTACCATAACATGGTCAACATTCAACTGTAACCCAGAAGCAAAACCAGCTCTTAGGTGGTATCTATGATCTTTTGAACGTATTAAAATTGACATTTATAGAACAATTTTTGGAAATTTCAACCATATAACAAAGCAATTATAATTAATATTTAAATGGTGTTACATTTCACTAGATTAGTAATAAATCAAGAAGAACTTGCCCTGATCCACTTGGTTGAATGTCATTGCAATATTGGTTTGAAATAAAACCTTCATCTTTGCAGTAAAACTCAATCTCAAAGGATTGTGTAAGTACTACATGTATAAAAAATAATGCTGAAATAAACACTAAATATTATTTGAAGTGGAACAATTTTGAATGTTACAGGTTTAAAGTTAGGTCCTTCACAGTAAACCACAAAATAAATCAAGGAAATCAGGACTTGTTCGTATATAATAATCACTAGGTGGCAAATTTAATTGAAATGTAATTTTTTTTCTTTCCTTCAAAACAATGCCATTTGGTAAGAAATTCATTTTATGTTACAACAAAATAGAATTACCCATTTTTATAAGTCATTTTTTGTGCATTTTTCATCAATTTCAATTAAAAAGTCAGTTTTAATCTTTAAAGGTAATTGTTAATGCATTTTTTGTTCATTGAAATGATTTTGATCAAATTTTTTAAATCATTTTTCTTTGTTTGGGGGCATTTTAAAAACATTTTCAGAGCATTCTATTGATCATTTTTGGCAGTGATTTAGGTCATCAAAACCCTGCCCCTAATAATCACCTTTCAGGTATGGAAATATTCCTAGAACCACCAGGCAATGATAAACAAACCATATTTTTAATTTCAAAATTGTTGAATTCAAAAATGATACTTCCAGATAAGAAATATACTAGATACTTAATTCAAAATTCTTAATTTAAATTTAATAAGATTTTAAGATTTTTATTTTTAGATACTCAATTTCAAATTTCGACTTCTTAGTACTAATAATTTAAACAATTTTGCAGAAGAAATGATAAATTTCTCCACATAAAACGTTACATTCCATATGTCCTCATTTTTGAACACTCAGAATCCCTCTCAATGGTAGTTATAACAATCAACCTTCTACCCATACAGTCAGTAGGACTACAAAAATAAGAACTAATGACAAAATGTTTAACATAGCAAGGCTTTAGGTCCAAGGAAAGGGGTATCTTAACTTTGGTCTAAATTGAGGATATCTGTAATTGTAATCTACATCCAATTATTTGATGTACAACAGTGGCGTAACATTCGCGCCCACAAGGCTCGCAAAGTGGGCGGGCCCAGGTAGAAGAGGGCCTATTTTTAGGCTGAAGGTTTTGCGATTTTAAGAATTGCGAGCATAAGGTTTTGCAATAGTCTATGTAGTAATCATAGACTGATGAATATGAATTTGTTAAAGGATATTTTTATTATTTAAGGTACTAATACTACTTATGTTTGCTATAGGCTATAAAGGGGGCCAGATAAAAGTTTTGCAGAGGGGCCTGCACTTATTTCGTTACGCTACTGATGTCCAACATTGATGTGAGACTAAGAACAAAAACACAGAATTAGAAACAAAGATGAAACCTGTATAAAGATTTATATTTTATTTGCAACACCTTCCAGATTACGTTTTCATTGCTTCTTTGCTTTTCATTACCCCTATTTCCTGATGAATTATTGGTGATAGGTCAATTGATTTCACAACTGGAATGCCCATTGATGTGTTTCCTGGCACACTGACAATTACACAGTGCTGTTCGTAGTTGTGATTTCCAAACTTGGACACTTCTATGAGATCTTCAAGTGGACCAATTAAATTTTGTGTAGCAAATGTGTAAGAATGCATTACTAGTACAATGTTTTAATGCTTCCTTCTTTTTTATTCTGGGAAGATAATAAAAATCGTCAAGGGCCAGACCTTTCTTTCTAAAATATAATTTAAAAATTCTTACAATGAAATTTTAAGGAGTAAGAAATTGAGACATCACTAAGGAAAAATACTCATTGAAAATTATTAAATTGTTATTATTTTCTGAATCTTCTTCTTTAGACCAGACCTCACCAATACAGTGGCTCTAGGTCCATTACCCAGGGCAGTTGAAGGCACACACATGCACATACACACATTGCCACTGGAGCCATGAGCAATATTTGAAGGTCAGTTCAGGGAAAACTTGATTTGTAGAGGAAGGTAAAGAGGGCAGGATCAGTTTTGTCAGCAAATAAAATATGCAGCTGCTTAGGGGGCCCCATCCACTGGAAAATCAATGACCCCTACAAAATCTATAAATATTCAGAAACAAAACAATGTATAAAAATTCAATTGTCACCACCCTGTCACCTTTCAGAAGAGGCATTTGCTACTGTAAATATGCTCCTCATAATAAACATTGCCTAAAACGTGACCTTGTTTCTGTGTAACAAATTATTTTAATAATTCAAATTGTCCGAAGAATTATCACCCTCACTGTGAATCAAACTCTGTTCTCCAGGTTTACACTCACTTGCTCTACCCACTGGGTTACCAATGATTTTTAGTTTCATAGGCCTGCTGTGATATCTGTTATCTGATATTCAAATTTGAATAGTGTTTTTAGCAACAATTCTGAGATTGGAGGCCCAGCCACGGACATATTGTATTTTTTTTTTCGAAGGCGGGGGGAGGGTAGGCAGCACAGGACACATCAAGGTACCTCTTGTCCATACAAGACAAACCATTTCCTCTTAAAAGCGTATGTCCAGGAAATTTTGGAAGGAGTTTTGACCTAGCCAATGCCCATGGGCCCATCAGTACCTAATCTAGCCTAGGAGGTTGGAGGTTACTCACTTGCAGAGGGGAGAGGGGTAACAGGAAAAGGTCTCGGCAAAGCTCTGGTCATTTCCTTGAGCACGATGTTTTAAATCTCACTCCTTGGGAAGGCCTGTCTTACACCTAATGTATTTGGACACTATGATGCATTGTTGGCTTTAAACCACTTTTCTTTTATTCCTGTTCATTTTGAATCTAACATCCTAGAATCCTTCTATCAAGTACAGATAAGATTGAAATTAGGCTAAGTGCTAATCATAAAAAACAATCAATAGTGCAATATAAACATGGGTACACATTTTCTTCTAAAAAAATAATCTCATTAATGTTAAGTAAATTTGTCATGGATGAATTTTTGTATTTGTGAAAAATATTTTATTAAAAATTCAGTTTTTGTTAGCTGTATAGAACGCTACATCAACTATATATTCAACTTAATCAGAACTCAATGGTAACTGACAATTTATTTCCACTGAAAGGACATACTAGCAGAACAAGAATTATCATTACTGAATGGATAATTAGATAAACGTATTTTAACTAGTGTAATACAAAGACTCTGGGGTTTGCAACAAGCCATTTCAACTAATTTCAGCCAAATGATCCCCGAAACTCGCAAATGCAATTTCGCTCAAAATGCTTTTTGCACAAGTTGGAAATTTTGATACATAAATATTTTTGTGTTATCATTCTTACCTCTGAGTTCTTTTATACACTCCACAGTCCCCCTCAAGAATACCAAGAAATATCTAAAATGAATAATTTAAAGACAACCTTTGGAATACATTGTACATCAATGGTAAAGCAAATACATTATAAAAGTATAATCAATTAAAATAAATTCATTTTTACTATATACCATTTATAGACTTTAATTATGTATTTTACTCTTCACACATGTCCTGTTCTTCATACCACATTTATTTAGAATTATCTAAAAAATTTAAGTGTTCATTTATATTGAACACAGATTCATTCGTACGGAAAGAGAAATTCTTCAAAGCATATACTCTGGAACTCTTTTCTGTAACTACAATACATTGACTTCACTAATGTTACTTAGTAAGTATGAATACAAACTTATGAGGAGGAGAAAAAAATAATAAATTTTGAAATACAATATTTGTACTTAAATAATGTTCATTTAAAAATCCAAATTACAAATCTATTAGTATTTTAAAGTATTCAATTAATACTTTTAGAAAAAAGTTATCTCTTGAACTACATCCTTGTAATCTATTGCAGCTGCACTTATGAATCAAGCTAAATAAATCAGAAACATCAAGCTGAAGGACATTTATCACAATTTCATCCCCAGTGGGAACATTCCATGTTCTCAACCATCTACAGTAAAAATATATACTGAACAATCCCTCACCTAGTATTAAAACTTTCTACAAAATGCTTTCATCTCTCATGTAGGGAAATAGACAATTAAAAATGCAAAGTTTAGAACATAAACTTTCCCAAGCAACTATCCCACAGAATTATTATGAAAACGGAGACGGAGCACAGGTATAAAAAAACATTTAAAAAATTAACAAATACTTATGTCCCACAACCAATCCAAGGACACAATCATCCAAGCTTGTTTAGTTTCAGCTGCCACGTTTTTGGAACATTTTAATGTTCATAAAAAAACAAAACAAAAAACAACTAACATAAAAAGTAGGCAATGTCAATGTCAAGTTCAAAATTGTAACAATACAATAATATTGAAGTCCAACAAAAAAAAATAAAGAAATACATTTATCACAGGAAAAACGAGATTCATTTCCAGTTTACGGTAGGCAATTGTCAGGGTTTAATACTGCCACCAGTTGTACTGAAGAGGATCACAGCTTCTACAAGTCTGCTCCTGGTGTAAACTTCCTTTTAACAGGAGGGCAATAGCATGCCTTGGTCTGAGCATCAATGTACGACTTGCAGCCTAATGTCATGGTTCCAGTGAACAACATTTTTGCAGCAGCTTTACATGCTGGGAAAAAAAAAGATTTACAGATGTACACACCAAGCAATTTTTAAGTCCATACATATTCAACAAATGTTACCATACAAAATAAATTAAAAAGTTTGTAGCACAAATTGCAAATACTGCCATTTTTGTTCCTCAGCAGCTTTGGAATTACCATTTTGTGAATAATGGTGAAGTAAAAGTATATCTTATTTTGTTTTTAATTTTTAATTTATAAATCTGATTGATTAAATGATGCTATTTAAGTTGCTGTATAATTTGACAAGTTACTAATGGACTACTATTTATTTTGCAATACCAAAAATCTGAAACAATGTGCATTTTGCAATTTTTCTTCCCTTAGATAATTATTGAAACATTCTATTCTCATACAAGTTTACAAATATGCAAATATCTGGTAGCATGACTAATTTCTGTCATTTGCTTTGCTCATTAATGCATCCGCAATTCACATTAATACAGTAAGAATTTCAACAGAAAATAATGTTAGAAATCAGAGCTAACATTCAGAGCTAACAGCTTTAGATATATGGAATAACATGTAACTAAATCTGCATATACATATGAGCTAAAAGTGTTAAAAAATTGAGCAAACTGCAGACTGACAATGGATTAGAAAATTAAAATAATGAAAATAATGTTTTCACAAAATATTTAAGTTATCTAAATAAATAGAATGGTCAAATGACTTTGTTTAAATTTTGTTCTATGAATAATATTAATACTAATTTTTTAGTTTTAATATTATTCATAGAACAAAATGAACTAAAATACACTGAACATTACATACAGTGAGTTGAGTAATGTGTTTCTTAATCCTTTCGATGAGCATGTTTACAAAGCAGTGGGGTTTAAAGCTCTTTTTTTTAATTCAACTGTAACATTTTATCTTTCAATATTCCTTTGTCTAAAATGTAAGTTGGGTATAAGCTGCTGAAACAAAGTTTTTGAAGATAACTCTACGCTGCATGAAATATTATATTGGAAACTAGAAAAACTGCATACCAAAGGAATTAGAAACAAATAACTAAATACCCAAGTAGTGAAACAAACAGTATCACATACACAAGATGGAGAATTCAAGACTAAATTAACTTTACTTTATCAACCACACAGAAGACAAGACATGGGCAAAACCCAAAAAATGATGGAAGGAAAATCTGAAGACCGAACAGGCTCAAGCCTAATCAATGAAGTCCAGGAGAAGAAAATGAAGATCTAAACCGCTATTCAACATCAGTTCAATTTAATGATGCATTATTTTTACTCTGGCCATCACGCTTCCTCTTCCATGCCAATTTTGCTACGCTCCTTTCACAATCTAATGGTGAAAGACGGTATCACTCAGGCAACAAAACGAAACTATTTGAATTTAGCTCAGAGGCTTCTTTTAAGCTTGAGGATATTTTACTTCCAGTAGATCTAAAACATGGGGTAGCTGGTTTTACTTCCCCTCCAAAGAAAGGAGAACGGAGGATTTTTTCACCTTCAAAAATCCACAGCACTGATCAGGTTTGAACCCGTGAACTTTGATATAATAGTCTGATATGATAACCATTATAGCACTGAAGCTGATTGTCAACATCAGGAATAGTAACGTATTCCATCTCAAACCTTGCAATACACGTTGCAGTATAATCCAGATCTACTTCTAAACTCAATTCACCAACTTAAATTGAACTAAAAGCTAAATCTTCCAAGAATAATTTTCAAGGACCATATACATATTCCATATCTGCAATATGTTCCATATTGCAGATAAATTGTTGAAAAATTCAAAGATATACGAGATTTGCTTAAATAAGTGAAAATATGTACTTTACTTGGAAATATGAATAATTAAAATGGTGCCAAATCACTTTGAAAGGCCTGATTTGTCAACATATGATAAAAGCATTATTGTGAATTAATAAACAATCTAATATGCAATTTCATGCAAATGCTAGGTCTGATCAGGAATAATTATAATTCACTTGTATTTGGGCAAAAGGGATATGTCAGAAAAATTGAGTATTAAGTTACGTGTAGTAATTTTTCTTTTATTTCAAAACTATTTACTTTAATTGTTTGAAAGTAACTTTAAACTAATCTAATACTATATAGCTATGTATATCTTTGTAACTGAAAATTAATTATTCAACAATATCTACACTAAATGCATTTCTTTCCACTCTCGTGTAAAATTATGAAACAGCACTTATACCCTTTTGCCCAAACACAAGCGAATTATACTCTGTGCAATTCCTTGTAATACTTACTTTTCACTACTGTATCACCCACTGTTGGTTCGTATTTCTCACATATCCTATATAAACATCTCTTGAAGTCAATGTCACACTTTTCTTTGTCCATATTACACGTATCATAGCAGAAATCATGCTCATCACAACATCTAGTCATATCACTCACAGGCAAATACTGCGTGTCAATCTGTAGAGACAAATTAAAAACATTTATAGAGTGCACACATGCATTGTTAAATCAACAATTGGGTACTGACACAAGCCATTTTATTTCAACCAAAATTTAAAATCATTCGATACTAAGGAACCTTACTTTACTTCTGAGAACATTTTATTATCATGATCACTCAAATCCATTACATTTCACGCCATCTAAATTCTTTAATCATTTTCTAGATGCAAGCTTTTGCCACTTCAGAACAACACAAAGCCCTTTAACACACCAAAAAAAGACAACAGACATCCATGCAGATAGGATTCAAACTTGTGACCCCTTAGCAATTTTGTCCTAAATGTGAACAAAAAAAGAAGAGGGGGATTCTTGCCTCATTTGGCTTTGAAACTTATTTAATCTTAAACGTCTTATCCCCTTTTATTTCTCACACCTTTTTATTACGAAACCAAGGCCGCTCAGAAGAGTGAGGGGGGTGGGGACTTACTACTGGGGCCTCAATTAAGTCGGGTCCAGGGGAAGTTGCCCTAGCTGCGCCCACCGCCTAACTCTTCCGAGCGCCCTTGGTTTCCAAAACAAAGATGCAAGACATAAAAGAGAATAAGATGTTTATATTTATTTTTTTCATTCCAAACACAGAGAAAAATGTGTTTACTTCTCATTGAAATTAACTGCTACAAGTTATTTCTGTTGCATGGAGAAATTAATTGTGGTTTTGTATTCAGGGAGGGTAGACCTATTATCTGAAATAAAGAGCCCTGTGGATCTACTGCCCCATGCCTGTTTCCTCTGGGCATCTCCGTTAGAAACTGTTGAACCTTCTGCTCTTACAGTAATTTTAAAGCAGTGCAACTGAATCTTTTGAAAACCCTTTGTACCTCATGTCATCTTGTAGAAATATATTTCACGGTTCCCAACAATTTTGACCAAGTAATGTGTTACCAACAAAGACATAGCTTCGAGATACTCCTACCCAAGAGAATAAAATCAAATGGTAAAGAGAAATATGAAAGAGTAGAAGAATTCAAATATTTGGGATCTCTCGTTACTTCCACAAACTGTATAGAAATGGAAATAAAAACATGAATGATCTCAGCCAATAAGTGATTCAGAGCACTAAGATATATATTAAGGAAAATAAATATACACAGATACCTCAAGGTTCAAGTGTGTATTACGGTTATAAGACCAGTAACATTGTATGGTGCCAAGTGTTAGACATTAACAAATAGACTTGAATGTATGCTGATGTCCTGTGATAAGAAAATCTTAGGGGCATTTTCGGCCCCACATGTGAAAATGGGCATTGGAGGATAAAGAGTAATTTAGAACTTGCCAATATGTATAAAACAACAGATATTGTTGCAGATTAAGGTCAGAAGACTACAATAGCTCAGACATCTATTACGAATGGAAGAAGAAAAAAAAAAAAAGTATCTTCTGTAAAGGACCCAAAAGAAGAAGAAAGGAAGACCCCATTTAAGATGGCTGGATGATGTGGAGATGGATTTGAGTTTGATGGGAGTGAGGGGGTCGAAAAGAAAGGCAAAAGAGAGAAGTGAATGGGCACTGATCGTTCGAGACGCCAAGGCTAAACTTAAAGGGCCGTAGTGCAACAGAAGAAGAAAATTAAAAAACAGCACCTTAATAAAAACACATTATATTTAAAGGCATTCATTTTCCCCAAAGAAACTTAGAAACTTCTTTTAAATTTGTCTCTTATCACTCTCTGGGTGTTAAGATACTACTTGCATTTCCAAGACCGGTTACTTTTTGCCCTACAAAGCTCTAATACAAGTGTAAAACCCTTTTAAAAGTAGTGTATTTAAATAATTGATAACATTAATAACTATTATACAAGAAAAACATTCACTATTTTAATGAATTAAAAACCTTTCCATGTTAATTTTAAAGGTAAATATCCTACGTCATATTTGCATCTGTTTCAACTCTTTTGAAGGACTTTATATATATTTTAAGCTGAGCAATATACATTAAATATATATTTTAAGCTGAGCACTATCTTATGCTCGTGCTGAACCAAAGATGGTAGTGATTAAGACTATTTCAGACTATTTACAAGACTGAATGGTCTTCTTACAGACTTCATGATAGTGACATTTTCTGACAAACCCAGGCATAACATATTTACATTAATTACAATAAATACATTAAAATCCAGAGAATTACCTTCAAACCGAAAGATCCACATCCATCACTTGATGGCCTGTGATATTTATCAGGGACTGGCCTTGCACCTGAAAATTCAAGTTTAATTTTATCCTTTAGGCTCAAAATATTTTATTTATATGACAAGCTTCAATTATTATGATTATTCACATAATAACTGAAACTTGTCATATAAATAAAATAGAAAACTGTTACTGCTGAAAATGTTACAGACTACGAATTTGGTAATTGACAACTACTCACCGTTCGGACATGAAAAAATACACTCTTCTTCTACGGCCTTATCAAATACTTCGTGGACGTCCCTGAACTTATTAGCAATGGTAATAATGTTCTCAAAGACATCGCCAAATACGTGCTCCGCCGTAAGGATAGCATCTCTCAAATTGGTCAAAATTCCAGCACCGTAACCACTCCAAGCATAACCCAAGAAAGTCAAAACGTACACCAGTATTTTAGCTTTCGGAATCTCCATTTCCTGAGAAGTGACACACGAAAATAAAGAATTAAATTCAGCCGGTAAAATTACATCGTGCATAGGAAAATATAGTATTACGTGATTTATCTCGCCACACGACACTCAGCGTACAGTATTCAGTCTTACCAACATTGCAAATTTTCGTACAATTATTCTTTGCAAAATATTACTTTTTCAACAATATAATCGACAATAAGTATTACAACCTTCGGAAAAAATAGAATTTCCAATTAAAAAGTAGATCGTATCAAAATATATCTTGGTTACATTTGCTTTTTCATTGCATATCTCAAGCACGAAGCAACAACGAAAATAACATTTCAGAATGCCACTGTTGGTAACACTCCGAACACATCATGCATGGGAAAGTCAACTTCAATCTAATTGGTTGAAGAGTCGAGAGAAATCAGCGGGAGTACAAATATGAAATCAAATTTACTAATTTTGAAAAAACACGCTAATTAAGCCATGACATCTATTATCCGTTCACCCTACGAAAAATCCTGATGTAAACAAATGCACGTGTATTAGGATGATCCTCGTTGATTTGCAGTGAGAGCTCAAATGCTGTCGGGATGCTGACGCTAAAGTAAATAGTTCTCTGTATAAGAACTAATTTCTCTGATATCATTCATTACACTAACCTTGCTATTGCAATAACTATTGCAACGGTTTCGAGAAAGGAGACCATTGTTAACTGAATGCGTCTTGCCGGGCAGTAAGGTTACGAGCCTCTGATACTTCCACGAACGTGCTGACTGACGTGGGTCTGGCGCGTGGGACGCAGCTCATGTGACCGCGACGCTGATCGAGGCCCTGCTGTTCAGTTTGTTTTAGAATGTCTGAGTGTGGCGGGCCTTCAGTAATTAAATACAAGTGTGGAAAATTTCTTCGGAGTAGCGAAAAGCGCATTGTTCTGAACGTTTTCAATTCGTTATTGCATAGTAATCCGTTGTTACCGATGAATCAAAACGCAGAGTTTACTGGAATATGCGTATTCAGCGTATTGAAATTCCGGAAAGAGCTCACTGACAAGAGACAACTACAAATGCCAGAGAAGAAACCTGTGTGAAGCATACGATGACTTTGTAGTCAGTGCTGTTAGATCGAAAGTGCTTTGCTTGCATCCAAAGGACAAAAGTGCTGAAAACAAACACCAACGCTTGCGAAATTGTTGCAGCTTCTGAATTGTGATCAAGAACTTCCGAATTGTAGGCCAACCAATTTATACACATAATTGACAATATCCGGTTATTGACAATCACTTTCTGAAGCAGACTGATCGTAAGTAAAGTAGTTGCATAAACATGACATTTGCATGACATCTCTTTATTCCATTTGAATTGGCGGGGCATGCTACTAGCGTCATCGAAAGTAGTGCGCTTGGAGTTGTCCAATCAGAAGCGTAGTGCGACGCAAACATTTCTCCAGTTTGTTTACATCAGGGTTTTTTTTTAGGGTGAACGGATAATAATGACATCAGTGAACTTCAATTTTCCTTCTGATTGCTTCATAAAGAAAGCAATTATTACATGATTGTTAATATCATAATTCTACTTTTTAATATTCATAGTCCATTCCAGTTGTTTTAATATTCAAATAATTAATTTTAATTTATGTAAACAGTTAATATAAAAGTTCAATAATTAATTTTAGCAATAGAGATGTAAATTAATCATATTGTTCTACAGGTTCTTTGACTTCTTTATCAAGTATCTAATCTAGTAAGCTTTTCAATGAATTTATAATCCTAGTTTATAATCCCCAATGAGATATCTCCAATCTCGTATTCACGTGTGCTTGATACTCTTATGCCCTTATCACGCTGTAAAAGAATTCTTTTACACTGTGTACCATTTGTGTAACTTGTAGAACATTGTGAGGAAGTACTGAGATTAATTTGTCCAAATTTGAGGTTTTTGTCCTGTGATACGTTCTCGGAAAGTGTTTTGATCTCATTGTCAATATTTTAGAAAAATCTGACAATTGAATAATGACGTCATTTGGGTCGGCCAACCCAAGTTCCTGCATACGTAGTATACAGGGCCGTTCTAGAACCTCTGAGGCCCCCGGCAGATTCGAAAATGAGCCCCCCCTCCTACACAAACGCACACGCGCGCGCGCGCATGCGCGTATACATCATTCAGTGATAATATACCTCTACAAATTGTAGCTGCATTACTATCAATAAATAAGGGACTTCAATGCCGAGCCAAGAAAGTGGAGGCCCCAGGCGAGTGTAATACTAATAACAATAACAGACACTGAGCTTCTGATGCTACTTAACATGAAATGTGAGACAAAAAATTTTAAAGAAATCGTGAGAGACAAACCACTCCATGGACAATGTTAAAAAGAATGGACAAGATACAGATAAATAGAGGTCAATTATTTATGTAGCTTAAAAGGGAAAGGATGAAGCCAGAATCAGAAGCAGTTCTAATAGCTGCCCACGATCAGGCGTTGAGAACATGACATTATGATAAAGAGGTTCTGAAAATTTCCTAAAATGATAAAGGCCGCATTTGCCAGGAACAAATAGCAACAATTAATCATATCGTCACAGTTTGCCCAATTCTAGCAAAGACAGAATACATAAAAAGACACGGTAGGGTGTCTAGTTACCTTCACCACCTCCAGTATTGTCGCTCATTTTACTTTCCCGTATACGTACGTATACACGGAGTGATATACGTAGTATAGGGAAAGTTATGTAATGCTGCGCGAAAAAATGGCAATTTTCGGCGGAAAAAAATTAATTGCCGGCCGTGAAAACGAATATAGGATAAAACCAGTTGCTAAATTAAGAAAAAAAAATCCTCTATCTCGTGGTGTTCAAAATCTATGATTTGTTGCTTCTTATACTAAAATCGATTGACGGCATTCCGTCCGTCTGTCCGTCTGTGGTCAACGCTAGCGCCTAAACCGTTCGTCGATTTCTTCAATTTGATATTCCCCAGTCGATCTGATTCTAGTCGAAGCTTTGTGATTTTGAAAAAGATTCTAAAATTTGGGGGTACTTTATATGAAGCCCCCCGGGGATTTTCAACATTTTCTCAAAAACGGCTCCAAATTTTTTCTTTAAATTTCATGTATGAATAGAGAAAATACACTTATTCACATTGCATAGGTCCGATTTTCACGGATAACTGAATTTTCGAAAATTGTGAAAGTTTGAATTTTATTCGGCGCCTTTCTCCAACTACAAAATTGAAGATAGAGATTTTTCTTAAAATAAAATTTGTTCTGCATATTGAGTTCTTTGAAGGTCATGTAAATGTTTTTCACAATTTTGGTAGTTTTCGTGCAATATTGCGTGCAATATGTGCAATTTTAAAAAATTACAAAAACAAAATTTTCTCAAAAACGGCTCCAAATTTTTCTTTAAATTTTCTTGTATGAATAGAGTAAAATACACTTATTAACATGGAATAGGTCCGATTTTCACGTACAGCTTGAATTTTCGAAAATTGTGAAAGTTTGAATTTTTTTCGGCGTCTTTCTCCAACTACAAAATTGAAGATAGAAATTTTCCTTCAAATAAAATGTGTTCTCCAAAGTGAGTTCTTTGTTGAAGGTCGCGTACATTTTTTTGAAAATTTTAGTAGCTTTCGCGCAATATTGCGTGCAATATGTGCAATTTTAAAAAATTACAGAAACTAGATTTTCTCAAAAACTGCTCCAAATTTTTTCTTTAAACTTCTGGTACAGTATAGTGCCTAATGTATTTTATGAGATGACAAAAACGCCATATTGTTGTATTCTTTTGTTTTTCAAAAATTGTAAAAATGTATTTTTTTACTCGTCTCTCACGTCGTTAATATTTACATTATCGGCGATTTTTTTCACATTATTATATTACGAGTACATGTGCTTTAAATAATGTCAAGTAAAGTTTCTCGAAAACACAACCAGTTTTCTGTGAAAAGTAGCTCAATTTTCCACATTTTCAGAAACACTCAAATGCCATTTTCTCATAAATGGCTAAAAAAATTTCTTCCAACTTTTCGATCGAATACTGCTAATGGCACTCTTTAATATAATGTAAAGTTTATTTGAGTTATTTTTTTGTTTTTTCAAAATTACACATATGTATTTTTTTAAAGAATTTCTCACATCTCTGATATTCAGATTACCAGCAATTTGTAAACATTATTATACTTGGGAGTGTAAATTCTTCAAGTAACTTCAAATAAAGTATTTTGAAAACTCAAAAATTTTCTGTGAAAATGAGCTTCAATTTCGCATTTTTAGTAGCTGCTAAAACGCAATTATCTTTAAAACGGCACATAATTTTTAAAAGAAAATTGCCATTTAAGATCTAGGTTTTTGCGTTCTTTAATATTCTAAGATTAATATTTCCGTTCTATCAATAGTGTGATATACCAGAATATGATAGATTTTATTTAATGATGTTAGCTATAAATGGGTATACAATATGGCGGTATATGTGGCCTTAGCAACGTCAGCGCAGAGGTTGGCAAGGTCAACAAAACTATTCACGGGCTTTGATGACGTCAGGACGCCGGCTAGATGGCTGAAGGACATAAGATGTAATTGGTGCAAAAAACGAATGACTGTCTGAGGTCGCGGCTACTCGGATTTGTAAGAGACGCACGGGTTGGCTATTAAAGATCAGATAGTCTAATGTTGCCGCCGTGTTTTGAAAATAATAGAAGGATGGACGCCTATCGAGCCATAAAGGGTTTAAAAATGCATTAAATAGAACATTCGTCTCTGGGTGTCGTGGAGTGTAGATCGAACATTCTCTCTCTGGGTGCCGTAGCGTAAAGATCGTTGTAGACAATATAGTGGGAAAGTGAGACTTGTATAGTTTTCTTGTGCGAGAAGTGATAGTTTGTTTCCGGACTTTGAAAATAATTTACCAGAAGTGATTTCGCGGCGGACTTGTTCCGATTTTCGGACATTGCAGTTGGACTTCAATAGTTTACATAACCAGTGGGAGAGACTAGAACCGGGAGCGTCGGATAAGAACTAACAAATAGTTTAGGCAGTGTGGACTGGACGTGTCAGCAGCGGCGCAAGAACGAAGAAAGAAGCGGAAATTGGAATTAACAACGGCCAAGTAGAAGCTCCACGAGCGTGGCATGCACAAACGGTAAACTGCAGTATAAAAGAGACAATTTCCTTTCGAAAAGGGTCATGACCATCAGATTAATTGTTTAATTTAAAGTTAAATAAATTGTTAATTTTGTTCTTTGGAAAGAAAAGTTTTCATTTGTCAATCATAATTTTCAATTAGTTGGTAGGCATAATTATTACATTTCAGATTCCACGCCATACTGTATAGTTGGCAGATCAGGTAATCGGCTATCGAGGCGATAGCGAGTATTTGTATCCGGACCCATCGACCCTAAGCTACTGGATGTTTAATAATTTTGTTAATGTCAGATAGAAAAACTTTGGTAGTAATTCATGTAACCTTTTCTGGCGCCCAAATCTTTTTTAGGAACAGGACAAATTCAGCCAAATCTAATAATCGTAGCTCCCGTATATTTCAAAGTAGGAAACCGAATAAATTAGTGAAAAGGGTGGACAAAAAATAATTTAAACTCTTCAGACAGTCAAGTGACTGCAAAATGAATAAGAGAAGATAAACAAGATTTTAATTGTAATAGGAGATACCCCCGCCAAGAAAGAAAATTGAAACAATTCCTGTAAATTCACCTGTAAATCGTGGTTTACGCGTCTTGGAGATATTCTTTTCTTAAAATCGTTATCAGAAAGATTAAATGGATTGAAACATCTGTCGTATCTCATACGGGGATCGCCATTCATGTTGCACAGTGTGCATACGATCACAGAACAAACACTAACACTCTTCTCTTCATAAGGTGCGTATTGCGACTGAGGTTCAGAAAATTTTACTCATGTCCCTTGAGAAGTGATTCGATTGTATTTCACGAGCAAAGTCAGGAGGGCACCCCATCCCTAGGACGCAAAGGGACTCAGCAGTAAAATTCGTTTAACTGACACGAAGAAAAGCAGTAGTAGAATTCGTTTAGCTGTCACCCATCCCTTCTGGGGACAGATGGAACATAAGAGATGCCCTTGAAACCCTTATCAGGCAGACGGTTATTCTTTTTATTGTTCTTAGGCACTTGTATCAAAGGATGATCGAAGAAAATTGGTTAGCGCTGGCGCAGGAACCACTCACCCGTTTACTTACAATAGATTTTTTGATCTGTTCGTGTTCAGTGCCCACTTTTTTTCTTGTTGTGTTTTGCAGAAAACTGAACAAGAAATACGCCTTTGTTTTTCTCAATTTTTATCCGAATGAGTTAGTATAGAAATTTTCATTTGTTTAAAATAATTACAATTTGTTAATGAATTATTTATTTTTGGAGAAAGTAATTTATAGAGGAATAAAATGCACATATCAAAATATTAAATGAAACAAATGAAAAATGTTATGTTAAGTATATTCGGAGATCCATCAATCATATTTTGCGAAGTATGCGTAAATTCCAGAATTTAATATAGGCCATACCTAAACAAATTATCAATTTTGAGGTAAATAAAGAAACACGTGCCCCTTTTTTTATGTTCAGTATAACGCCCATACATTCGTGTCATTCATTTTTTTTAAAAATTACATACATTTAAAAAATAGAGTCAATTCTTGTGCGATTTGACGTGAAATGGCTCGTATTTCAATTCGTTGCACTGTCGCCCACAAGAACATGGATAACCCATAAGTCACCCACGATGTTACCCACAAAAACATGTATGATGCGATGTAATATATTCTGGGGGCAGAGTGATCATCTGAAATACTAATAACTCTTGAAACCCCAATCAGGCAGATAGTCATTCTTTTTTTTGGTTCTTCAGCACTTCCATCAAAGACTGACCGAACCCAATTCGTTAGTGCATGGGTAGGCAGAGCGCGCCCCTCATACTTACAATTGTGTTTTTTAGAACTGTATGTGTGGAGTGCCCACTTTTTTTAATTGAACAAGGAACGTACCTATATTTTTTTTCAATTTTTTATCTCATCGAGATTATATATAGAAATACTTTTCTAAATATACATTTTTCAAAATGAAATGTTTTTTTTGAAAAAAAATATTGACAAAGGAATAAAAGACACATATCAAAATATTAAATGAAACAAACCAGAAATTTTATATTTAGTACATTCGGAGCAACATTTGATCTTATTTTGTGAAGTACTCGTAAATTCCAAAATTTAACATAGGCAGAACTAATCAAATAATCATTTTCAGGCAAATAAAAGAATACGTTTCTCTTTTTTTGATGTTCAGATTTAAGAAAATATCGTACATTTTTAAAAACGTCGTATCAACTCTTGTGCGATTTGAGTGGAATGGCTCTATGTGGCAAGTCTGAATAGCTAGCCGAGACCAAAAGAAATATAAAACTAATACGGGAAAGTCTGTGTCGTTCTGTAGCACTCTAGCTTAACTAATATCTCTTACATAGATAATATTTATTACTTCTTTCCCCAGTTTATGTAACTATTATGTGCAGAAACTACCTAACTATTTTGTTACATTAAAGATGCAAGCTAATTCTAAGATGTTTAGAGTTGTGTCGTATGTTTTATCGAGATTACGCTAACCAACGCAAGTGAAATGAAGTCAAAGACAAATTAACTTCTACTGGCAGGTAATCCGTAAAAAATCGAAGTTTTCTGCAAATTAAAATTATTTTCGAAATTAGAAGCTATACTACCTACTCTACGTTATTCCCGGAGAATATGGATAAATTCTGACGTTACCCAATCATAAACTGTCGAGTATCTTGAGTTCTGGGTTGGCACGAACACATTTTAAGATCTACGGTCAATCACATTATTCTCCTTTGGGTTTCGTGCAGACGCTAAAATCATTATCGGACGGTGTTGCATCATCCGGCTAAGCGCCATTTTGAAAAAATGAGATATGAACGTCATCAGTTGCATTGGACCATGCACTAAGTGTACCCAAGATTTTGGCGCCAAATTTTAAAAAAATAGCCGTATAATTAATGAAAAATGTAAACGTCAACAGTCACACCAGGGATTTTATTTTCGCAACAACCGCTAATAACCTAGATCTTCGATCTTCTGTTCTTAATTTCACATTATGCAGGTAAGCGCCAGATATTCCCTCATGTTTTGTGTAGTTTTGCGCTTCAGTGAATGAAATAATTAAATTACAGTTTTTTAGAGATGAAAATGGAAATAAAACCTTTGAACAACGATTATCTCAAAAGTTGTATGATGTCGCGTAGCCGGTTGATGCATACACGTCCAATTTATGGTAGACGTTTTTTTTACTGCAGTGACACTTCTTCGGGCGCGTGAATGCTAGCAAGGGTAAAAGCCATTTATTAAGAGAAAGCGCCTCCGAGATGCAACACAATATGTGTATTCGTTATTTGTAAATTTTATTTAGTGTGACAGTGAGTGTGATGTGAAAACCTGTGTAATAACAAATCAAAGTAAAATATGCCGATTTCCAGTGTGAAATATCCCCTAAAAGTAGGTAAAAAAAGAAAAGTTACGAAAACAACACGTAGAAAAAAAAACTTTACTTTTGTCGAGTAATAAATATTAGAAATTTAAAAAAAAGAACACAGGATCAACACTATTGGATTGTTTCTTGGTAAAATACCTAAGTTATAGTCTTTAATAAAACTTCGCTGGAGAAGCAGGACTACTCAAAATTCTGTCTGCAATAGCCAGGATGAAGAAACTCGACTTCAGGTTCGTGATATAATGTTTCATTATCACCATTAAACCTTTTAGGTGTGAAGATTAGGTTCACAAAACGGGAGTAAAATGTTTGACTTTACACGTGTTTTCACTTACCAAATACACTGAATTTCTTCAAACCTCTGTGTCGTATGTTTTATGCTTTGCATGTCAATAAAGTTCGGAGTGTAAAGTATCACATAATAAAGCAGTTCATGGATGTACTACTGCTCAACCGTCCTCTGTGCTATTATGCTATATGGATCATTAGCGCTGTGTATGTGCGGTTGAAAGCTTCTTGCTAAGGAATTCAAAACACTTCGGCACAGCGCAAAACACTTTGACTGCTTTTGTGATACTTTACCTCTCTCTCTCTCTCACTTTACTAAACTGCTGCTTTGGGTGCGAAACCATCCACTTCATTAACAACTAACTATATTTCTGATTATTTCACATTGAGAGTCGGTTGCTCTCACATGTGGAGATCTTAATAGTAACGCAAGAGCAGCACTGGAATCTAATAATCCACGTATTCAATATACGCTCAATTAAATACATGAAATTAACAAGCGTCATAACTAGACCGGAAAAATATGTAGTATGAAACGTCAAAATATGTACATAAAATATGTAATGAAATAGTAAGAATACGTAATACATACGTGAAATAGGATATAATATAATATTAAAATACTCTAATTATAAACACATTTACATAATACCAACTTCATTTATAAAAATTTCGTTTTAAAAATCATTTGGTAAGCACAAATTGATGCACTCTTTGCACCATACAACGTTCCCAACAGTAGCAAAAGCTTCACAATTGCTATCCAGAAATGCAGTTTAACTGTCAGACTAGACGCAATAGAAGCCGTCGTACAAAACTGGCGATAACTACATCAGCCAACAATCACTGCAGCATGCAAAATTTTCATCGAAGTGTTACACGACAGCAGTCGCTAAAGAGTCTTGGTAATTAAGGTTGAAGGTCGCCAACAAAGGACGCAAAACGCCAAAAAGGTCGTCAATGATTACTTTTCACACGTAAAGTTGAAAATGTCAGTTGCTGATACGCGCCCTTCCGGCCATTGAGATAACTGAAGTAGGCGCACCGGACTCCCGAACATCCATCACGTCCTTCACATAGCATACCTCGAGTTGAGTACGTAGTAGCACGTCATAATAAATGTATAAACAAATGCTGAATTTTTTGAAAATACCTCTTGTCATAAAATGTAACAAAATGATAGAATAAGAAAAATGTTGAGAAAATAGCAAAATATGTAATATCGTACCAAATATGAAAAATGTAACAAAAAAAATTGGATATTGTGTGAGGACGGGCCACAATTCACCAAGATTAAATTTTTTTGAAAGGTACGTAGAAAGACAAAAAATATGTAATTACATAAAAATCCGGTCTCTAGTCATAACTATAGAATATGTCATTTTATTAAAAGGAAGCAAATTAGAGTAGGAGTAATGCACTATTCGTCGTAAATGGTATCAAAATGAAACATATAGTGAAAAAGGTTTGAGGAATGAACCAATTTGGCGACTGTATAACATCCTAAAAGTCCCTAGAAAACTCTATTGTTTGAAAGGTCGTGCAAATTTCATATTTAAAGGATATTAGTAAATTATATTATGAATATGCGAATAAATATTAACAGTCGTGACAAGGAGTACAATTGCTTTGAAGGGATATTGAGTAAGGAATATTGCTCTTGCAAAAAAGTAAGAAACTCCAATACAACAAGAAATGTCGCAAACTGTTGAAAATACGATCGAAATTAAAGACTGATAACACATAAATGGAAACATATATTTTATACTACGCAATTAATTTCCTGCACAACTTTCATACATAATTGTAACTTAATACAAATCTTACTAAACGCAGTTTTGATTTGTTAGGACGGACCATACTAAATATATTTAAAAAGGAGATGATAAAAGTGAAGATAGACATGATATGAATCGGAAAATGGTAGTTACACTTCCAGCATTTGACTTTCTCTTTGCTTTGTAGTTGTTAGAATAAAGTAAAATGTAAATTTGTTTTTGAACATCGTAATTTTTACATATAATTTGTATTTCTGTTTTCTAAAGAGAATATCAGTTTCTTCATATCCTGACACACAAGCCATGTAGAACTTAAGAAAAAAACAACAAAAAGCTGTTGAATGGTTTATAAATATATCAAAGAAACAATTCGGAATATTTTTAACACACACAAAGGAACACTACGGAATATTTTTACGGATAAATTGTCGACAGTTTAACGATTGGATTATTAATAAGACTGGTCTGACTGGTTAATAAGACTGGTCTGACACACACGCGAATATTTCTCAAAACTTGAAACACTATGAAATTATATTTGATATTTTTGTTACACAAAAATACAAAAAACAACAACAACAACAAACAAAACAAACAGTGTGCAGTATTTCCTTGCAAACAAAAAGTTAAGAAAAATAAAATAACTTTGACAATACTTGTTCTATTAACTGATAACAACTTAATGAATGAGACAAACACAAGATGAACAAACACAGATCAAGGTTTATATATGCAATACACCTTTAAAACCTTGATTACAATTTCAAAGTATGTTCCAGGTATGACAGTCAAAGAGTATCAAATGGATTTAACCACCAATCAATACTGCATTCTAAAGAAAACCAAGAAACATTATCAAATTTTGTTTAGCTATTAACATAGTTATGGACATTTAAAGCCAATGGATTCATGTAAATTGTAATTGTCCTCCCTGAATTATTATTACTATTGTAAGATAATTGGAAATGTAGTTTGTTATAATTTTCTACTGTTGTATTGTAACTGTAACTGCATTATAATTATATTGTAACTGTATTATAACTGTAACAGGAAGTCGCTAATAACCGCGATGTTAATGCGACTAAAAATAAAAACGTCACGCGTGGTATTGCATAATATTATGATATTTGACTGTCTCAACTCAGTCGAAAATTACTTTATAGTGAGATATCTGCTTTCCGTAAAAAAAAAACATCCTTGATTATGAGAATGCTCCTGACTTACTATGATAATTCATTAATGTAGTAATTCATCCAAATCTCTCCAAGTATCTCACAGCTATTCACTAGGAGATTTTTCCTAGTTATTGCGATTTAATATGTCAAATTAATTGCTTTAGATAATTGTAATAGTACATTTTTTGGTCTGTAATGAAAATTTCCACTGCCCAGAGGAAAAACGCCAGCGCAATAGAAGCCACAGTCCGAGTCATGCAATTCGGAAAATCTCCGACAAACTTGTCCGAGAGTGCGATTTTTCTAACTCTGCCCCTCAAGTTCCTACGGCCTCGATGGAATATCACACGGTATTTCGCGTCTTTCTCCGTCGTACCGCATGATCGCAAGCAGTGTTTGATACGGTCGCGATCATGCGATACCTGGCGGCACGACCGAGAACGTCGCGAAATACCGTGATATATTCCATCGTGAAGACGGACCTTGAAGAGCAAAGTTAGAAAAATCGCAGTATAAATTCACCACAAATTTTACTAACACACTATAATTCCATACGACAAGAGTTTGAATATTGGTACGCAATTAATCTTAATTTGATATTTGTCCGAAACACAGTTGCGTTATGAAAACTATCTACGCATTGTGCAACCACCGAACTTGCGCTTAAGATTTCCACTTAACTTGCGCTTAAGATTTTATTTAAGTAGACGTGTGAACTGAAATGGAAAGTTAAATACCGATAGAAGGTTGCAATTTTGTGTAATTAGTAAATAAGCCTTTTTTTAAATCCGTTATACAAATAATGCAATGAATAAAAAAGCGCGAACATATTTTGGTACCTCATTCTATAATTTGCATTTTCCAATTAACGGTAACCAATGAACCGAGGCTGCGAAGGAAGTGAAAAAATAGAGTATTATTGTACGGAAAAATAATGTGTACGTGAATAATAAAAATGTGTAAATAGCTAACACATATTTATTACACTACTGATTCAAAAATAATAATAGCCAATTTTGTTAATATTTTCTAAACCAATCATTTTCCAAACAACCTTTAGAATCTAAAGGAGCCTGAAAGTGCAGGATGTAACGTACAATACGCATCAACCAAACTTAATTATATTATTATTATTATTATTATTATTATTATTATTATTATTATTACGTAATTAGCAAATATGTATTTTATTATACTATTAATCAAACAAATAGTTTTATCAGCGAATAATAATACTTGGCCGATTGTTTGCTGATTTATTCTTCACTGAATACTTTCAGAAATCTATAGCTATTATGAACTGACCGAAGCTGAATACGCAGGATAAAATGAAGCATCACGTTCTGCAAAAAAGAGCAAATCAATAATGTGGAAGCATTTAATAGATGCATAGAATTTCTCCCAAGAAATATTCAAGTAGCGAATACTACACGTTTAAATTTGCTCATTTATTCGATGCGATTACGAATTCGCAATTAACTGTAACCAGTAGCCTACACTGAAAATGCCGGATGAAATTTGGCTTTACATACCGTCAGTACGTCCAAAGAATTGTACAATGAATAATATGCACGACCAAATTTTGATAATTTATGCCCGAGAGTGTATTTCTAACCAACTAAACTAATTAAACTAAAGTGCGAGATAAAAAGAGACATAGCGTAGCGAGTGAGAGAATCTTTACGGAATTATTCTGCCAATGATTAGTTCAATAACGAATAATGCTTGGCCAAATTTTTCTCGGTTCTCCAACCACAAACAATAGAATACGTTTTCTAAATAAACGTAACGAACGGAGCTGAAAGTGCGAGATAAAAGAAAGCATTACGTACCAACACAATGTGGCAATTTTGTGTTACAAGTGAGTCAATTTTTAGTGAAACAACCAAAACAAATCATTGAACCAAAAAGTATTCAAAAATAATTATTAACAGTAGAAATAATAATAATATGAATATTGCATAATAAGCTTTTGATGTTTTCTGTAGTTGGAATTCCAACCATCAGTAACCATCTAAGCAAGATTAATAGTGCGAGATAAAATGAAACATGGCATAACAATATATTCAGAGAAAGTCAATTAAACTTTACGGAACAAGTAAGTTCCAAATTGCAGAAACAAACTAACAACGTTTATACTTAAGGTTTTATTTCTTGGCGCGAGGGGTCTTGTCTTCACGATCTCACGGTATTTCGCGTCGTACTCCGTCGTGCCGCCAGGAGTCGCATGTTCGCGACTGTATCGAGCAGTGCTGACGATCATGAGACTCCTCGCGACACGACCGAGATCGACGCGAAATACCGTGAGATCGTGAAGACAAGACCCCTCGCGCCAAAAATAAAATCCCAAGTATAAAAAGGCATGGTAAAACGTCACTATGCATCAACAGAATGTAGCATATCGTTGTGGCAAAGAGAACAAATGCTCATAGATATTACTCATATTTTTGGGCCCATTATTGTTTATAGACAGTTTATTGTAAAATAAAAAAAGAACAAAAACTGTTATTACATAATAAATTTTTTAAAAGTTTAAAAAAAGTTCATGAATAAAACATATATGTGCGGACATATTTAATTTATAATAAATAATAATAACATAATAAATTTATTAAAAGTTTAAAAAAGTTCTTGAATAAAACATAATATGTCCGGACATATTATGTTTTACTCATGAAATTTTTTAAACTTTTAATAAATTTATTATGTAATAACAGTTTTTGTCTCTTTTTTATTTAGAATAAACTGTCCTCTAAACAATAATGGGCCAAAAAATAAGAGTAACATCTACTAATAACAGGCAGTGCAATTGTTTTCCGAGTTGAATGCCCATCGAAATGTTCACGAAGGAATGCAAGGGGCGGTAGGCGCGAGCGCGTGGCGGCTACTCACCGGCGCGGCGGCGGGGCGGTGTGAGCGGGCGCGGAGGTGTCGACAGCGTCTCCAGCGGTGGCGGCTCCCGTGCGTGGCCCGGCGTCGGCTCGACCGGCCGCGCCGGGTGGCGCCCTAATATAGCGTTGGAGGGCCCGCGACCGACAGCCCTGGTCTGCCCAATGGCGCTCGAGCACGTGCGCGCCGCCGCTGCCCCCAGCCGCTGCCCCCGCCGCGCCACCGCCCTCGACCCGACTCACGACGCACATGCGCGCCGCCACCGCTGACGGTGTTGGCGGAGGGCGCCCGTCGCATGTTCCGGAGGCGTTACCGGCGGGCCGCCAATGGGCCCCCCCCCCGCGCACCCCCCCCGCCCCCGCCCCCGCCCCCGCCTCCCCGCCTCCGCCGCCCCCGCGAATTCGCGGACTGACGCCCCCGAAGTCACAAAGGTTACGCGACTCACATTCACACCAGTGCTTTTTTAATTACAATAATTACAATACTTATTTACAATTACATTCTTCTTTCCACTTCGATATACTGTCATCACGGGCTACTTGGATCCATAGGGTACTACTTGAACACAAGCGAAAAATATGTTTCAGCGGTTGAGGCCACGGTATATACGTGTTACATAAGAGGCGTATGTTTGTTAATATAATGCTATGCTTTCTTCGTCATTAGTGGAATGCCTTTCCCAATTTTCTTAGATTTCCTAATTGTGCGCACAGAATGTCAAAAGCCGGTCTCCTTGGACCCATGTTTATAGCGGGATCAAAAAGCCCGCATGTTCTTTTATTATCTTTTTAATGGGTTAATAATTTTTATATCCATATTTAAAAGTTCATCGATGTTTATTTTCTCTTGCGTCTTCATCAACTCACCGTTATTACACACAGAGGTGGGCAGTATCAAAAATACATGTATTTAAAATATGTATTTTCGATACTTTTATAATTTGTAATGGGCTGTATGCAGCTTAGTTTCAATCGTTTTGCTTGTTCTTATAGAAAACTAATAGTGTTACAGAATAGCACAAACCTTCCCGTATTAGTTTTCTATTTCCTTCGGTCTCAGCTAGCTATTCTGACATGCCACATACTCTTCCCAGCTGCCATCTATCGCCGCTCAAAGTACATTTTTTTACATATGCTTAATTTGCCGGTAGAAATTCTAAAATATGAATAGATAAGTGACCTTTCGTTCAGTGAATATATGTGTGTTGATACGTCGCAACACGGACAAAAATGATTATCAAATAGATTTTGAATAATTTCAAAAAGTTTATTTTGTAAACAAAAATTCTACTAAATAAAACATCTACATCTTACACTGCCACCATCTCGTAGTTCACCAACAATGTAGTTTACAAATATCCCTTTCGGCATTGTTGCGCAAATTTCAATAAAGCTTTGCGGATTGCTTGATAGAAATACATCATAGATTGAAAATATAAATTTTAAATTTAACAAACATTTATTACAAATTATTATAAAATACTATTTTGTTCGATGTATTAATCTCGTCGAATCCGATTTGCTTTATAATCGTCTTAAATATAAAGAATATAAAGATATAAAGAATAACATTGGGTGACTCTTTTTGACGCCCAATTACTCCAGAAACACGCATATTTTGGAAAATTTCAACATACATTATTTGAAGATTTTTTTTGATGAGCGTATTTCATTAAGGAAACAAGGTAGATACCTTCCATCTTTACGGCGATGATTCTGATATTCAAAATAACTCTTCTCGAATCTATACCAATGCATTGGGCACATTTCATTTTGGCCAACTTGCGCAGTCCTAAGTTTTTAAAACCGAATACTTCTAGAACCCCACTATTAACGAATAGAATTAGACGCGAATAATACATTAAATAAATTTATTAATTTGTAAAAAAAATTGTTAAATTTACTTCTTTCATTTTCTAGGCAGAGGGATTACATCTTATTGGCGGATTACCCGCATTCCAACTTGGCAATATTGACATCAAAACAAGAACTAACTACATAGAAATTATTAGATTCATTATTAATAGTGTATTACCACCACATTATAAATTACTATTTTTGTTCAATACTGCACAGTTTGTTTCCACATTTCATTGAGAAAACCAGTTTACATCTATCGCCACCTAAAGCACATTTTTTTATATTTTCTTAATTTTTCGGTTTCCTAATGGTAGAGCAGAAATATTATTTTAAGAATATTAAAGAACAGTAAAACCTCATCCTAGATGGCAATTCTAGATGGCATTCTAGATGGCAAAAAATCCCCATATTGAACGTTATGTCATTAAAGAGTGCAATTGCCAGTATCCGTGCAAAAATTTTGAAGAAAAAATTTGGATCCATTATGAGAAAATGACGTTTGACCATTTCTGAAAATGCGGAATTTTGAGCCAGTTTTCACAAAAAATGGTTGAATTTTTGAGAAACTTTATCAAACATTATTTAAAGGACATGTACTCATTAATATAATAGTGTGAGCAAATCGGCGCTACCGTAAATAGTAAAAATGTGAGAGAAATTTCAAAACAATTTCATTATTGTAATTTTTGAAAAAAAAATAATAATAGAGCTCTACGACGTTTATGTCAACTCATAGAATATATTATGCATTATCCTTACTTAAAGTTTAAAGAAAAAAAATCTGGAGCCGTATTTGAGAAAATCTTATTTTTGTAATTTTTTAAAATCGCATATATTGCACGCAATATTGCGCGAAATCTGCCATAATTATTAAAAAACTGTACATGACCTTAAAGAAAAAACTACTTTTCGAGAGCAAATTTCACATGGTGGCGCGAAATCACACGGCGTCAACAGGTGTGCAGCCGCCGACCATTGATTGACGCGGCGCCCTCGACCCGACCCTATGCATCCACGCACGCTCACGCCGCCCCCCGTCGCGCCGGTGAGTAGGCGCCCCGCCCCGCCCCGCCCCGCCCCGCCCTGCCCCGCCCCGCCCCGCCCCGCCCTGCACCTGCCCCGCCCCGCCCCGCCCGCCCCGCTCTGCCCGCCACGCCCCGCCATCCCCGCCATCCCCGCCACGCCCCGCCACGCCCCGCCCCGCACCACCGCCCTGTCACATCCAATTCGCGCTTCGCGCCTTCCCCCACTTCACTCCTTCGTGAAGATTTCGATGAGCATTTGTTCACTTGTTATACGATAGTGCTACGTTCTGTTGATACGTAATGAATTTTTTTGTATTCGAGCATTATCAACGTACTTTTCTGTTGCAATAAATCGTTCACAAACGTGCATTTTACGGCACAAATGATGACGTATTAGGTTTTGCGGCTCAAATAATTGTGTCATCACACTTTCAGCCAATCACAGCGAGAGAATCGGGGGGAAGGTAGAGGTCGGGTGCCGTAAAACACCCGACTACCGTTTTCTCGCACAGATCTCAACTACCTGAGACACCACAGGAAAGTTGTTTCGCAAAATTAAGTTTGATTCTCTTATAAATTGATAATAGAGTCATTACAAAAATAGCGTACAGAAGCCTTCGTTTATAATGTTGCTTTATTGCATTCGTACAAATTTGAAAACTTGCTTCTAACGTCGCTCCTTTTCAAAACATGCACTCATACAATGCAGCTTAACATTATAAACCAATTGCATAAATTACTTTTTATCACTCCCTCTTAAACGTTGTTAGTTTGTTTCTACTACTTGAGAAGAATACACTACAGAAAAAAACGAGAAAACGTTGTACTTGTATTATTAATTGTTGGATTATTCATTAGGAAAATAGCTTAATGATGATTTACTCATTTGTCTTGATGATTTTTATTCATTTAGTGCCACAGTCTGTTGGCACATAACGCCTCCATTTATCGCGCACTTTTAGCCACTGTTCTTTAGGTTAGATTAGGTTCCTAGGTGAAAATTTAACACTATTATTTGTCGTTAAAAACATGCAAAATTTGTTGTCGAAATGTTTATTGGTTGAATAGTTTCGTAAAGATTAATTAATTAAAGATTAATCACTTTCTATAAAATATTGCAATGCCATGCCTCATTTTACTTCGCACTATTCATCTAATTTAGATGATTACTGTTGGTTGGAATTCAACTTCAGAAAACATCAAAAGTTTATTATGCATTATTCATATTATTATTATTATTATTATTATTATTATTATTATTATTATTATTATTATTATTATTATTATTATTATTATTTCTACGGCAATTTATTATTTTTTGATTACTTTTGATTGAGTGGTTTGATTAAAAATTTACTCACTTGTAACACTCAATTGCCACATTCTGTTGGTACGTAAACATCACACAATTTAGAAACTTTCCTAACTAAGAAGAGAAAAGTTTGTAACCGTGCACAGGAAAAAGGCTAATTTTCTACACAAAGATCCTTATTGCCAGGCCCTGGTAACGAAAAAGTAGATAAATCTTGTTCACATATATAGAAAATTTCTCCCTCTAACACGTTGAGTAGTCAGAATCCACATTTTATGGGAACTTGATACTGAAAAATTGATTGGCTGCAAAACGTTTGTCCGTCCGTCTGTGGTCAACGCTCGAACCTAAACCGTTCAGGCGATTTTTTTCAAAAATTGATATTCCCCAATCGATATGGCGGATGTCGCGGCTCATAGAATTTTATACCAATATTTTAATTTTTTGGGATAGTTTAAAAATAGCCGCTGGGACATTTTCAAATTATTATAAAAAATATACAACTTTTTGATTAAATGAGGCGCTCGCGAAAATGGCCCAACCCTCAAAATATTCCTTTCTCAATTAGGCTCGTAAATGGTGGGGGAAAGTGATGCATAATGTGACAATATAATGTAACGTCCGTGTGGTGGTCTCCAAAATCCGTTAACAGATGCCTCCAAAAACAATTTCCTCAGCTTACTTGCTTCTAAATATAAACTAGTGTGTGGTGTTACAGAATAGTACAGACTTTCCCGTACTAGTTTTCTTTTGGTCTCGTTTAGCCATTCGGACTCGCCACATACTCTTGCAAGCTGCCATCTAACGCCGTCCAAAGTACATTTTTTGACATTTTCTTAATTTTTCAGTTTCTTAACAGTAGAACGTAAATATTATTTTAAGAATATTAAAGAACAGTAAAACCGCGTCCTAAATGACAATTTTCTTTGAAAAATTTGGAACTGTTTTGAAGAAAATGGTGTTTAAGCGCCACTGTAAGTGCTAAAATCGAAGATCGTTTTCACAGGAATAGGAAGTGATTTCGAAAACCTTCATTAGAAGTAATTTGAAGCACTTATACACACAAACGCGATAGTGTTTACACATTGCTGGAAATGTGCATATTAACGTTGTGAGAGATATTTCAAAAACTTACATTTGTGTGTTTTTTGGAAAAACAAAAAAGTCCATAATGAACTTTAAGTCATAATAAACAGGGCAACTAGCGCTACCCGTGAAGAAGAAATTTGGAGCCCTTCATGACATACACATTGAGCTTTTTTTGAAAATGACGAATTTGGTGCTGGTTTTCACTCTTTAATATGACGTAAAGTTTATTTTGATTTTTTTTTTTTGTTTTTACAAAAATTACATAAATTTATTTTTTAAAAGATCTTTCACATCTTTAATATGGATATTACCTGCTATTTGTAAATTTTATTATATGTGAGTGTATGTGCTTCAAATGACTTCAAATGAAGTATTTTGAAAACTCAAAATTTTCTGTGAAAAAGAGCTTCATATCTAGCATTTTAAGTAGCGCTAAAACGCCATTTTCTTTAAAATGGCACAAAATTTTAAAAAGAAAATTACTATTTAGGACGAGGTTTTAGTGTACTTTCATATTCTATAATGAATGTTATAGAATATTAAATATATTATTTATATATTTATATTCTAAAATGAATATTTCTGGTCTACCATTAGGAAACAGAAAAATATAAAAATGTAAAAAAAATGTATTTGGGCCGGCGATAGATGGCAGCTGGCGAGGGTATGTGGTAATTCCGAATAGTCAGCGCAGACCCAAGGAAATAGAAAACTAATACGGGAAAGTCTGTGCCATTCTGTAGCACCGCGAGTTTTTTTCTTAATTTAGCAAGTGGTTTTGTCCCCTTTTTCGTTATCAGAGCCCGGCAATGAATTTTTTTTCTGGCCAAAAATTCGCGCAGCATTACATAACATTCCCTATACCACGTCTATGACACCGTTTATACGAACGTATACGAAAAGTAAAAAAAACAACAAAAAAACACTGATGTGATGTGACTTGCGTAACCTCGATCGAAGTTGACTTCTCCGCCTTCCAATACGCAACTTTCCGCAAGCCGTTTGCTGCGTCGCGCACGGCGCATTGTCGCGTGCGTCGCATCCCGTCACAGAGTGCGATGACAAACGGCGCAAATTAACAAATGAGCCGGGGACGCCGCTGCCCTCGACACGACCCTGTGCGCCCACGCACGAGCACGCCGCCCCCCGCCGCCTTTGTGCGCGTTCTGAAAATGAAAAATTTAAACTAGTTTTAAACTAGTTTTTTAGACTAGATTTTAAACTAGTTAGATTTTAAACTAGTTTTCACAAAAATAGTTCTCGAGAATCTTTACTTGACATTATTCAAAGCACATGTATTCGTAAATATAATAATGTGAACAAATCGCCGCTAATGTAAATATTAACGGGTGAGAGACAAGTAAA
Organism: Acheta domesticus; assembly: GCA_031308135.1. Taxonomy (NCBI): domain Eukaryota; kingdom Metazoa; phylum Arthropoda; class Insecta; order Orthoptera; family Gryllidae; genus Acheta; species Acheta domesticus. The sequence goes on along the minus strand of JAHLJT010002630.1, from coordinate 106,227,667 downwards.
AAAATACATTTTGTAATTTTTGAAACAAAAACAAAAGAAAAGAGCATTATGACGTTTATGTCATCTCATAGAGTACATTTAGCACTATTCCTACCAAAAGTTTAAAGAAAACATTTGGAGACGCTTTTTAGAAAATATTGTTTCTGTAATTTTTTTTAATTGCAAATATTTCGCGCAATGTTGCCACGAAACTACTAAAATTTTAAAGAAAATGTACGTGATCATAATGAAAGAATTCACTTTGGAGACCAAATTTATTTATAACAAAAATCCAAAAATCTCTATCTCAATTTTGTAGTTGTAGGAAGACGCCGAAAAAAACTTTTCCAATTTTCAAAAATTCAGAGTTAACCGTGAAAATCGACTCTATGACACCTAAATGAGTGTATTTTACTTATTTTTACAGGAAATTAACGGAAAAAATTGGAGCCGTTTTTGAGAAAATTTCGAAAATGTTCGAGGGGCTTTATGTAAAGTACTCCCAAATTTTGAAGAACGTTTTTCAAAATCGTGGCACCTTGAGTGGAACCAGATCGTTCGGCGAATATTCATTTTTGAAGAAATCATACTTTTGGTTTAGGCGATAGTGTTGATAGACTGAGACGACAGATTGACGGAGGGACGGACGGACGGACGGACAGACGGAGATATGGACGGTCAGGCGGACGATTTGAAATGAACTACATTTTCGGTATCAGTGGACCACAAAACGTGTATTTCCACTTAAATCTCGAAATTGATTTTCCGCAGCATTACATAACTTCCCCTCTACAACTCCGTATATATGTACGTATACGGAACGAGTAAACGTTGTACTTGTATTCACTGTTGAATTATTCATTAGGATAATATCTTGATGATGATTTATTGATTTGTCGTGATGATTTATTCATTTATTCATTTTTTACTCATTATATGCCACAGCTAGTTGGCATATAATGCCTGCATTTATCCAGCATTTTAGCCACTGTTCTTTAGGCTTAATTGGAAAATTAACACTATTATTTGTTGTCAAAAAACGTACAAAATTTGTTGTCGAATTTTTTATTGGTTGAAAAGTTTCGTAAAGATTATTTCACTTTCTATGAAATGTTGCTATGCCATGCCTCATTTATCTCGCACTTTTAATCTTGCTTAGATGGTTACTGTTGGTTGGAATTCCAACTTCAGAAAACATCAAAAGCTTATTATGCGTTATTCATATTATCATTTCTGTTGTTATTAATTGTTGTTTGATTAATTTGGTTGAATGGTTTGATTAAAAATTTACTCACTTGTAACACTCAATTGCCACATTATGTTGGTACGTAAACACCACACAATTTAGAAACTTTTCTAACTAAGAAGAGAAAAGTTTGTAACCGTGCACAGGAAAAAGGCTAATTTTCTACACAAAGATCCTTATTGCCAGGCCCTGGTAACGAAAAAGTAGATAAATCTTGTTCACATATATAGAAAATTTCTCCCTCTAACACGTTGAGTAGTCAGAATCCACATTTTATGGGAACGTGATACTGAAAAATTGATTGACGGCAAAACGTCTGTCCGTCCGTGGTCAACACTCGAACCTAAGCCGTTCAGCCGATGTTTAAAAAAACTTGATATTCCCCAATGGATATGGCGGATGTCGCGGCCCATAGAATTTGAAACCGATATTTTAATTTTTGGGGGTACGTACTTCAAAGAAAGCCGCTGAGACATTTTCAAAATGTTCATAAAAAAAGGTACAATTTTTACTTTCTCGTATACATACGTTTACACGGAGTGATATACGTAGTATAGGGAAAGTTATGTAATGCTGGGCGAAAAAATGGTCAATTTTCGGCGGAAAAAATTAATTGCCGGGCTGTGAAAACGAAGAAGTGGATAAAACCAGTTGCTAAATTAAGAAAAAAATCCCCTAACACATGGTGTAGCCAGAAACCCTGTTTCTAGGTACTTGTTACCGAAAAACCAATTGAAAGGAAAACGTCCATCTGTCTGTCTCTCTGTCTGTCTGTCCGTCCGTCTGTGAATACTGCTAGTGCCGAAACCATACGTACGATTTCTTCGAAAATAGATATTCCCCCTTTGATCTGGTTTTAGTCAGAGCTTAGAGACATGAAAAAGCTTCTTCAAAATTTGGGGGTTCTTTACATGATGTCCCTCGGACATTTTCAAAATTTCTTAAAATCAAGTTAAAATTGTTTCCTTAAATTTCGCGTAAGAGTAAAATACACTTGTTAAAGTGACATAGGACCGATTTTCGCGAATAACTCTGAATTTTCGACAATTGCAAAAGTTTAAAATTTTTTCGGCGTCATTCTGGAACTACAAAATGGAAGATAGAGATTTTTCTTTCAAATAAAATTTGTTGTCCAAAGTGAGTTCTTTCATTAAGGTCATGTGCACTTTCTGAAAATTTTAGTAATTTTCGCGCAATATTGCATTCAATATGTGCAATTTAATAAAATTACAAAAACAAGATTTTTTCGAAATCGGCTTCAAATTTTTTTTTAACATTTGGTAGTGATAGTGCCTAATGTATTTTATGAGATGATGAAACGCCATATTGCTCTATTCTTTTGTTTTTTCAAAAATCGTAAAAAATGTAAATTTTTAACTTGCCTCTCACGTCGTTAATATTTACATTAGCCGCGATTTTTTCACATTATTATATTTACGAATACATGTACTTTAAATAATGTCAAGTTAAGTGTCTCGAAAATTCGTTTTCTGTAAAAAGTAGTTAAAAATTCCACATTTTCAGAATCGCTCTAACACCATTTTCTCATATATGGCTGCAAAGTTTTTTTCAAACTTTTGTAACAGATAGTGCTAATTACACTGTTTAATATGACGTAAAGTTTATTTTGAATATTTTTTTGTTTTTTTCAAAATGACAAATGTAATTTTTTTGAAAGATCTCTCACATCTTTAATATGCACATTACCAGCAATTTGGAAACATTATTATATTTGTGAGTGTAAGTGCTTAAAATAACTTCAATTAAAGTATTTTGAAATCTCAAACATTTTCTGTGAAAATGAGCTTCAAATTTTGAATTTTTAGTAGCGCTAAAACGCTATTTTCTCTTAAACGGCTCATAATTTATAAAAGAAAATTGCTGTTTATGACTAGATTTTGTGTTCTTTAATATTCTATAACTAATGTTTTCGTTCTACCAATAGGAAACCGAAAAATTAAGAAAATGACAAAAAAATTTACTTTTGGCGGTGATAGATGGTAGCTGGCAAGAAAGAGTATGGGGCAATTCCGAAGAGCTAGCAAACAGACGGACGGACAGACGGACGGATGGACGGACGGACGGACGGACGGACGGACTGACGGACAGAAGTTTTGCTTTCAATTGGTTTTTCGGTATCAAGGACACACAAAACTGGGATTCTGGCTGTTAGGAGATTTTTATTTCTTAATTTAGCAACTGGATTTATCCTATTTTTTCGTTACCAGAGCCCTGTAATAAGAGTTTTTTCCGCCAAAAATCCGCTCTTTTTTTCGCACAGCATTACATAACTTTCCCTATACTATACGTATAGTCTGTATAGTATTGATTAGCACTAAAAGTTGCAAAAACATGCTGCTAGAGGGTTCCAACAATGAATGTGCGCACACCAACAGGACGATAATGAGGGAGCGCTATGCGCACAAAATTAATTTGGTACCTGATGGGTTAACCAGTGCGCCCAATACCTATGAGTGATGAAAAAATGTGATAATCTCTTCACAGTATATAATATATATATAATATCTATATCTATATCTATACTAATATATAAAGACAGAACTGGACTGACTTACTGCACGATAATCTCTGAATCTACTGAACCAAATGTCAATAATTCTCTATGAAGCAGGGCAGCTTTTCGTTATGACTCTCGACTTGACTATTTACACATATCTCATGTTCAAATTGGTAAAATGGAAATATTTGTATGTTTTAGTCTACTCTGTTGAACATTTTTCTTCAATATGGGCAGTGGTATATAAATAAGTAATGGTCCTTTATATATTAAGACTAATCTTGCTGTTGTTTCGCATGTCAGTTGCTCCCTGTGAATTAATTCATCTATTTTTTCTATAAATTGTCAAAAATTAATTTACCTAAAATATTTATGTCTAATCTAATAACAAAATTCTGGGACTCCTTGGTTTCTATAACTCACATATCAAAATTCGTAGTATCTAGCACTTCAAATCAAATAACGAAGCTAGTAGTGTTTTGTTAGGTGGTTCAGTACATTGTCAATTTATTCTGTATATATAATGTACAGGTTGGTGGATCAGTATTGCTGTTATGTTGCGATGATATGATGAATTCTAAACAAATAAGTTTTATACTACTTGTTACTAGCACATAGATCATTAAACATACATATTTCTGTCATCTTCAAAATAATTATAGAAACCGGCAATTACATTTCAGCATAGATATTTTCATTCACTTTTATGATTACGATTCATCAAATACGTTACGACATCTGTATCTATTTGTCCGGATCTGTCTACTAGCGTATCCATGCGAGAACTCTCGGATTTTTCGTATACTCTGCTTAAACCTGTCACGAGTTGGCAGCAGATAAATTTTTAATCTTTCTTTATAAATATTATAGAAGCAAAAATATATAAAAATTAGTTAGTTTTACTATTTGGCAATTTATTAAAAGTGTTGGTATAATATATAAAACTCCCGTCCTTTGGCTCGACAGCCTGCTACGGGCCTTAGCTGACCGGCGGTGACACAGCCTCTCGGCCACGGGTGTGCGAGTGGTTAGCACGAGGACATCCCTTTACCGTATACACCGCTCTTCTTAACCTTACGATGGGCTTTCTCATCGTCACATAGCAATCGATACTGAGACATTTGTAAGGAAAGCGCACAGTTCAAATTTACCCGGCCGGGAATCGAATTCGGGTTGTTTCGTGGAAAGCGAGCACGCTAACCAGTAAGCCACTGAGGGCGGGATATAAAACTCCACAAAAAGAATGTATGTGTGTCTACAATTTGTACAAGTATTTTACGAGTATTTTGTATTAACAGTTTAGATTTGTTTATTGTTTTTATTTATAAAATGAGCTATGTTTGGGAGCTGAAACTCCCAATTAGAAAAATGTAAACTTTCTTTAGTAAGAAAGTGAAGGAGGCACACCGGAAATTTCCAAACAGGGGGAAAGACATGACAGGGCTAGCTTGGCAGGGCAGATACACAATGGGAGAGTAGGCCCCACGGAACGGCATGAATACTAAATGGAATTCCTCTTCCTGGCTAAAAAATTAATTTTATATATAATGAATTTTATATATATATTATATATAATATATATTTATATATATAATATATATTTATATATATTATATATATTTATATATAATATATTTATATTATATATATTCGCCCTGGAGAACAAAAATCAGACCGAGTTTGTGGAGTTTTAAAATCTTAAAATAGGGGACAAATATATATAAATGTTAAGCAACTCAGAGGAATCAAATGTTGTTGTAGAAGATTTTGTGTCAGAATTTTCCGAACTAATGGAGAATGATCTTATATTAGCATTAGAGAATAACGCAGAACAACAGCTTACAGGTGATCATTTACGTTCATATTAGAAAACAAAACGTAAAAAATATAGCTGTTCTGTCGCATCATCCATATACCTGTAATTTTTACAGAGATTATAATTTTTAAATTGCAATATGAGAAGTTCATTTCCCGTTTGGAGTTAATATACAAGGCCATTGAGTGTTGGGAATTTTTGAACTAGAATATAACATTAACAGATACTACGATTCATTGGTAAGTCCAATGCCAGATTCTCTAAGAACGTATTTGAACAAAGTTAGGCATGAAAGGAATAAAGTACGAAAGACATTTTCAACTCATGAACATACTTTTAAAACAGTTTAAAGCGCCAACAACGCCACACTCAACTAGTATAATGCTTTCAATTGGTTTTTCAGTATCAAGGACTTAAAAAGCATGGAGTCTGCCTGCACCAGGTGTTAGGAGAGTTTTTTTCTTAATTTAGCAACAGATTTTATCCACTTTTTAGTATCAGGGCCCAGCAATTAATTTTTTTCTGGCGAAAATTCTCCGTTTTTTACGCAGGACTCCATATTATTCCCTATACCACGTATTCCGCGTCCGTTTATACGTACGTGTACGGAAAAGTAAAAATAAGCACTGGTGTGGTGAATTGCGTAACCTCTATCGATTCGGCGCCGAATTCGCGTACGGCGTCGCGGGCTTAGGCGTGGGGCGGTGTCCGGAGGAGAGCGGGGCGGGCGGCGCGAACCTCGCCCCAGCCACCGCGCCACGTCACACGGTGGCGCCACAACAGCCGGACGCCGCCGCCGCCGCTGCCCTCGACCCAACCAACGCGCCCTCGCTCTCGCACCCCCCCCCACGCCGGTGAGTAGCCGCCCCGCCCCGCCCCGCCCCGCCCCCGCCCCGCCCCGCCCCGCCCCGCCCCGCCCCGCCCCGCCCCGCCCCGCCCCGCCCCGCACCGCGCCGGGCCACCCCTCCAACGCCCCGCCCCGCCACACCCCTCCCCGCCCCGCCCGCCCCAACCCTCCCTGCTCCTTCCCGTCCCGCCCCTCCGCCCTGCCCCACCCCCCTCCGCCCCGCCCCCTCCGCCCTACCCCCTCCGCCCAGCCCGCCCCAACCCACCCTGCTCCTTCCCGCCCCGCCCCGCCCCGCCCCCCCAGCCCCGCCCGCTCCACGCCTCGCGCCTACCGCCCCTTCATTCCTTCGTGAAGATTTCGATGAGCGTTTGTTCACTTGCTACACGAAAGTACTACGTTCTGTTGATGCGTAGTGAATTTTTCTCCGCCCTTTTAAACGTTGAGAGTTTTTTTTCTGCTACTTGGTAAGAATACACTACAGAAACTAGTGGTGCTACAGAATGGCACAGACTTTCCCACATTAGTTTTGTAATTCCTTGGGTCTTTGCTAGCTATTCGGAATTGCCACAAACTCTTCCCAGCTGGCATCTATCGCCGCCCAAAGAACATATTTTTTTTACATTTTCTCAATTTTTAGGTTTCCTAATGAAAGAACGGAAATATTAATTTCAGAATATTAAAGAACACTAAAATCTCGTCCTAAGTGGCAATTTTCATTGAACAATTTGGAGCAATTTTTTTTTAAGAAATGTCACTTTATCGCTACCGTAAATGCAAAATTTGAAGCACATTTTCACAAAACAAATTTGAGTTTTCGAAACACTGAAAATAATATGAAAAATAATTAATGAAATTTTAACTATAATTTACTATTGAGAATCCCAATATTAATTCAATTTTTACTCTATTCAACAATTTTCATTCTTAATGGATTGCTGTATTTTGTTTCAAACAATCGGCAAATCTTAATTGAAATTAGCCCAAGTAAGGTTTCCGTCTTAAAAATACAATTTAAATGTAATATGAAAGGTTTTTAAAAGCTGGAGTACGAGAATTTGTTATCGTTATTAAGTTAGTTACTTAACAATATTTATTTATGATAAACTACTTAATACAATTTTTCAGGCGGCGTTGCCTGAAAATGCTGCGTTAGGCCTCATTCACAATGCAAACTTAAACGTAAACGTAACGTAGCCGCAGAACCTAGAAATGTGTTATTAAGCGAGACCATTCACAATGCCTTGACGTAACCGTAGACGTAAGACCGTAAACTTAAGCGTTCGCAAGCTCCAAGCTTTTACGTTATGTTTACGTCGGAATTCTACCATAGACCAATCAGAGAGCAGCATGGAAGTTCAATTTCAGATTGTGTTCTGGTAGTTTGTGGTTATGTCATTGTTATTGTAATGTAGAGAACTAGTTTACGAACGCTTTTGATGCGAGTAGTGAATTCAACGTAAGAATTTGGACAATTTTTATTGAGACTTTAACCTGAGATTGCGAATGAACTAATTATGTCCGACGAATTACTCATGAATTTGGTTCATGAGAATACTTGTTTATAAGATGAAGGAAATGTAAGCACTACTTCAACATCTACTCGCATGTATATAAAGACAAATAGATAGGAATCTCGAAGAAAAAGCTAGAATCCATGGTGGAAAGATTTTTTCATCATGTTAGAGACGAATCGATCGTTTCAGTACATTGAATTCTGATTGGTTCAGGCGAAACTTACGTTCGTCATTGTGAACGCTTGTTTTTACATGTAAATTTTGCGGCTAAGTTCACAGCATTACGTTACGTTTAAGTTTGCATTGTGAATGAGGCCTTATAGAAGTTATTCCGAAAATTTCATCGTTGGAAGACGACAAGAATGGCACAGGGATTATATACGGAGAGTTTATCTACTTAACGTTATGACATAATACTTCTACGTTTAATAAAATTGTACATTCAACTATTTCAAAGTTGGGATCAATACATTTCCCGGTATGCATAAGCTGGACTTCACGTAATGAAAACGTGTTCGTATGAATTCATAACCCATGGTTGACCTTTAGTTCTGAAGATTCTTAATACATGAAGTTGTTCTTGTTTGTCTGAATGACGCAGGGCTGTATCAAGCAGAGGGAATCGGGAGCCCGGAGCTGTGTTCGCATCTGAGAACGCCTAACCCCAGGCCAAGAGTCGCCGGTTTCAATGGAACATGGAAGTCGACGCGAGCAAGTTGCAAACAAAGCGTGCACACGGACAATTTTCAATGCAGCATGGGAAGAAAAGTAACTTTTCGCAGATTGCGGCAACTACGCCAAATGTTTAGTTTGCAAAAATGTGCTTTAATCACATTAAGTTTAATTCGCAACGACATTATACGGTTAATCATGCTGTTGATTATGGCAATTAATGACAATTAATCTAAATAAGAACCTAAGGGAGTTTTCAATACTTTTGAAAACAATCTTAAGAAGTACGTTTTGGATACATTTTGATGTTCCAATGTTCATTTAATTGTAACATAACATAATAAAATAGGTTAATTTTATTCATTTTAAAACTGTCTCTTTGGAAAAGAAGAACCTTTAATTCTTCTCAAAATTAGCTTCAGTGTCAAACATTTACTATACATCGAATTTTGGAGAGTGTGTGTAGATTATTCAAAACATTGCGTTCGGAATTAGAGACCCGATTTAAGGATTTATTTGATTAACAATTAGAATTTAATTTATTTGCATCTTTTTCTCATTGTGTAGGCTTTGTTCCACGTGATTTTCAATTAGAAGTGACTGATTGAAGTCACTGACATAAGACTGTCTCTCAAAAACATTACCCGAAACTCCATCAGAATGCTGCTCGAATGTTAGATATGTTTGGATCAATGTACAATTGTAAGTAGTATTTTTTCTTTGAAAATTTTTAAATGTCAAATGAGAAGTAACATAACAGATCTCAATGTGAAATGCATTAAGAAACATAATTGGTTTCGCAATTAACTTTATTTTTTAATTTAAATTTCCTTAACGATCCGTATTCCCGTTACTAGTTTTTTAGTAAATTTTTTCGATAATCTTAAGAATACTATTCATAATCAGAAGCATGATCAACTGTAATGTGGCAGCAATTAAAATTCTTAATGTGATTGAGCACTCTTTTGCAATTAAAAAGTGGCATATCTGGTGCGATCTGCAAACAGAAACGTTTTTTCCATATTGCAATGGAAATTGTCATTTTTATTTTTAAATCACAAAAATGTGTACAAATAGTAAGCGTTCCAATAAGAGTTAACATTTTTTCTGTCGTAATAGTCTTTCCCAGCGCAGTGAGACGTTTTCTGCCCGAGCAATGGAAAATGCCCCGAAAAAGGAAGACGCGACCTACCGCGCCGTAACCCGCCGATCGATAAAGGATGACGTCATCATCAAACTTTAGGATCTAACTTGAGGATGGTTTATTAGCAACGCACAATTACACAGAGAATTCAAATTAGAAGCAATTAGAAAACATTTAGAAAAACAAAATTCAAAATTTTTTAAAATGCTTCCTGAAGCTCCTTATTCTTCACTTTTTAATTTAGGCCAATCTTATAATGCACCAAACAGAATTAAATCTCGTTTCCCTAGAGACATATTTAAACCTCCGTAATTAAAAAAGATTTAGATTATTTTAAATAAATAATAAATTGCATTACTATATCTGCTATTTGCTTTTCAAACAAAAGATAACAAATACATTATATCTACAAATACGTTAATATCGTTAGCCAAACAAAGCAGTTACGCAATGAGTGACGGACTCTTAAAAGTTCTTATGTATCCATTATAATACACTTCTTTGGATGGCAGTAATGCCGAACAAGCAGAATACTAAATAATAAAAAATTTTAAAAAAAGGATCTAACTTGGTAATGTGTTCAGATGGTTACGGAGCAAAAGAAATACCTCTGCAATTCCGGCCTTAGGAAGCAACAGTGAATCATAAGTATTTAGCGATGAAGAAAAATCGGAATTATTCAATGCTTACTTTGCATCCGTCTTCTCTCCAGTAAAAAATACGGATGAAGAAATCAAAATCGAATCAAACGGCGATTGCTCTCAGTTTATTATAGAAAGTGAAACAGTCCGAAAAATAGTTCAAAATCTAGAAAATAATAAATCGAGAGGCCCCGACGATATACCTGGGGTGAAGCCATTATCCAGTATCTTGTACCCGTATTTCAAATATCTATCAACAATCAAAGCATCCCATACGACTATAAACGATCAATAGTTGTACCAATCTTTAAAAGGGGAGATAGATCCGCAGTCGAAAATTTTCGTCCAGTTAGCTTAACATCCGTATTATGCAAAGTAATGCAGCGCGTCATCGCAAACCACATTAGGAAGGAGTGGAGTAGAGCAGGATGGATATACGACGGACAACATGGTTTCCGGGAGGGGCATTCTTGCGAGAGCCAATTATTGGCATTAGTACAAGAAATATCTGATTCAATGGATAGGGGTGGCAGAATAGACGCAATCGTTATAGACTTCGCAAAAGCCTTTGACCTTGTTCCGCACGATATACTTTTAAACAAAGTAGCAACATCAAGTATAGATAAACGAGTTGGATTAAAGAATTTATTATAGGTCGCACACAGTTTGTTAGGGTAGGTGACGCGTACTCAGAAGTTACAAGTATAACATCTGGCATGACACAGGACAGTGTGATAGGACCAATGATGTTCATAGCCTTCATGAACAATACATTTCAGAAAATATTAAATCACGGGTGAAACTCTTTGCAGATGATTGCATCCTCTTCAGAAAAGAAACTGAAGAGAATGATGAACAGATTCTTCAAGATGATGTCGACACTGTTGTAAAATGGATGCACGTTAATCGTATGAAAACTAATGCTTCTAAAAGTAAATCTATAACATTTACTCGTAAACTATCTTCACCAAAATGCAACTATTTTCTCGATGATCAGGTAATTCCGTGTACAGATAGTTGTAAATACCTGGGAATCATTTTAAATAGTAAGTTAACTTGGGAAGAACAGGTGAATTCCGCATTAAATAAAGCTTGGCGAAGTCTTCACTTTGAAATGAAAAAATTGAAAGGAGGAAATAAGAACTCCAAAGATTTAGCATACACGTCATTGGTTAGACCTTTACTCGAATACGCCGCGAGCTGTTGAGACCCGTACAGAACTGGGGAAATACAAGAATTGAACGCGTTCAGAAACGAACGACTAAGCTTCTTGTAGGCAAAAACATTAAAAATACGAACATTAAATCTATTCTTGGGTGGGAAACATTAGAGACAAGGAGAAGGAAACTAAGACTGCTGGCAATGCATAGAGCGTATTTGCGGAAAGGCAAAGCCTGGGAAGAAATTCGAAATAAGCTGGGTAAGGCATTGTACACTGGCAAAAATGAACACAAATATAAAATTCAGGAGAAAAAACAACGAACAGATGTAAGAAGGTTTTCATTTGTGAATAGAACGATACGAGATTGAAATAGCTTACCTGCAGCACTGTTTTAACAATCTTCTTTTACTAAATTTAAAAATAATTTAAATAACTATTTTTGTAGTGATATTGTTTAAAAGTAATATTTAAAAATATAAATTAATAATTTGTCTTGGCAATATTGTACAAGTATACTGCCACGAGTATTGGCAGAAGTGAAGTATTAAGTATCTATAGTATATTAGTTGTGGTTTACTGGTTCGTTGCCGTGTGTTTACAAAACCTGAACAAAACATGCAATGGTTTTGTTAATGCTCTTTTTAAAATGTCTTATTTAAGAAATAAGTTTTAATGACATAACCCAGTAATGCATTCGGGTGGTCTGTGAAACCGTGTAATATGTATTAATTTCGCATTTTGTTGCCCTGCAGACTGCGCGTCTATACATTTCATGATCCCTATTGTCTAATTAAAATTTTCGACAGTGAGCTACTGCAGCACGAATATGCGATGTTACCACGAACTAGGTCCGCGGCCCTTGGTTGCGGCTGCTCAGCCAACGCTATGTTCGGGGTCTATCGTCCCAATAGGATCATATATCCGTTGTGTCAGTCTTCGCTGAACTTAACAACACGAGACAGCATGCGCGAGTCACATTTGACCTTATGTTCGGGCGCGAAGCTTGGTGGCAAGCGCACTGCGTTTCAAATTCATCGAAATTCTCGGAACAGATTATGCTCTGGGAAATCAAGAGAGAATAAACGCAGTTTTTGACCGCTTTTAGCTGCGTGCACACGTACGCTAGAGTGAGACTCGGCACACAGACAAATATAAATGTAGAAGGAAACTTTCCCTATGAGAAACAAATAGATAAAAGATACAATATTTTCTCAGAAAATAATTTGGAAATACACATAATTGTGCCTGGAGGCTTAGCTCATTGGCCAGCGTGCTCGTTTTCCATGACACGACCCCGGGTTCAATTCCCGGTCGGGCAAGTTTATTGTGTGCGTTTTCCTTGCAATGTCCGAGTATCTGTTGCTGTGTGACGATGAGAAAACTCACTTCTCAGGTTGAGAAGACCAGAATATAGCGTAGGGATGTCTTTGTGCTAACCACAAGTAGCCCCTTTACCCAGACCGGAACGCTGCTGGAAGGCCATGGCCCGTACGTGGGCTGTCGCGCCAAGTACAAACATAATTGTAAATTTTAATGAAAACAATTAAGAACATTTCTTCAACTTAATTATTTTTTATTTCTGAACGTTTATTTGTATTTCTCATTTTTTGTATTTACTTTTTTTGCAAAATTTTAATATTTTTTTGCATGTTTTTGCACGTTTTGGTGTTTTTATTGCAAGTTTTAGGGAGTTTTCCTACACGAAAATCCGGTCTTTAGTAATAGTAATAACAGGCTTTCCAATTATTGCAGATATGCACCGCCGGTGCTTTGTTTGCATTTGTTTGGTCTTTTTTTTAGTGATGTCGGAAATGATAGCAGAAATTTCAATATTTTGATATTTAGTAACAGTTCCCACTACTGCGGGAAGGAATGTGCTGTTGTAGCACCTCTAGTTCAATCAGCAAGAAACATATACGAAGTTTACAACACACCTTTTGAAGCAACCCGTGAGACACTTATGTCGTGCATGTAGTATTTCCGCCTTGACCACGCTGCTATGAATCCCATTCAGAGTGCGTGCCGACCTTTGCTGGCACGAAAATAGGCGATCGATGAGTGCCGCTAACTTCCTTGGAACTGACGGCGCGTCCTGGCAGGGTGTAGGTCAGCGGTCTCCAACATTTTTGCAATTAAGGGCACGTACTATAAGGCCGGTGAGGCGGCGGGCAACATTAATTTTTACTTTCCCGTATACGTACGTACACACGGGGTGGTATACGCAGTATAGGGAAAGTTATGGATTGCTGCGCGAAAAAATGGCCAAATTTTTGGCGGAAAAAAATTCATTGCCGGACGCTGATGAAGAACTAGTAGTGCTACAGAATGGCACAGTCTTTCCCGTATACGTTTTTAGTTTCCTTGGGTCTATTCGCTAGCTATTCCGAATTGCCACATACTCTTTCTTGCCAGCTGCCATCTACCACAGCCGAAAGTAATTTTTTTTCTCATTTTCTTATTTTTTTCGATTTCCTATTGATAGAACGAAAATACTATTTTTTTCGAATATTAGAGAGCACAAAAACCTAGACGTAAATGGCAATTTTCTTTTAAAAATTATGCGCCGTTTAAGAGAAAATTGCGTTATAGCGATACTAAAAATGCGAAATTTGAAGCTCATTTTCAGAGAAAATTTTTGAGTTTTCAAAATACTTTATTTAGAGTTATTTAAAGCACGTACACTCACAAATATAATAATGTTTACAAATTGCTGGTAATGTGCATATTAAAGATGTGAGAGATCTTTCAAAAAAATTACATTTGTATAATTTTTGAAAAAACTAAAAAATAACCGAAAATAAATTTTACGCCATATCAAAGAGTGCATTTAGCACTATCCGATCGAAAAGTTTGAAGAAATTTTTTCTAGCTATATCTGAGAAAATGGTGTATGAGCGTTTCTGAAAATGCCGAAATTTGAGCTACTTTTCACAGAAAACGGTTGTGTTTTCCTGAAACATTACTTGACATTATTTAAAACACATGTACTCGTAAATATAATAATGGGAAAAAGTCGCCGCTAATCGACGTGAGAAACATGTGAAAAAATATACATTTTTGTAATTTTTGAAAAAAACAACCTGTAGAGCAATATGGTTTTTATGTCATCTGATAGAGTACATTTACCACTATCCCTACCAAAGGTTAAAGAAAAAATTTGGAGCCGTTATAAAAAATATTGATTTTGTAATTTTTTAAAATTGCACATATTGCACGCAATATTACGCAAAAACTATTAAAATTTTCAAAAAATTGTAAATGACCTTAAAGAAAGAACTCACTATAAAGAACAAAAATTAATTGAGAAAAAAATCTCTATCTTCAATTTTGTAGTTCCAGAAAGACGCCGAAAAAATTTTAAACTTTTGCAATTTTCGAAAATTCATAGTTATCCGTGAAAATCGGACCTATGCCCGCTTATTAAGTGTATTTTACTCTATTCTTACAAGAAATTTAAAGAAAAAATGTGGAGTCGTTTTTGATAAAGTTTTGAAAATGTCGGGAGAGTTTTAAGTAATGTACCCCCAAATTTTACAAAATCTTTTTCAAAATCTCCAAGCTTCGACTAGAACCAAATAGGCTGGTGAATATACATTTTGGAAGAAATCGTACGTATGGTTTAGGCGCTAGCAGTGTTGACAGACGGACGGACGGACAGACGAACGTTTTCCTTTCAATTTGTTTTTCGGTATCAAGGACCCACAAACAGGGTTTATGACTATACCACGTGTTAGGGGATTTTTCTTCTTAATTTAGCAAATGGTTTTATTTTCTTTTTTGTTATCACGGCCCGGCAATGAGTTTTTTCCGCCGAAAATTGGCCATTTTTTCGCGCAGCATTACATAACTTTCCCTGTGTTACGTATATTACTCCGTATATACGTACGTATACGGGAAGTAAAATTGAAAACAAAGCACAAACATCTATATTTCTATCTTCGCCAGTATCGGACCAAAGTCCATATCAAAAAGGAGGATAGAAAATATGCGAGTTTTCTTGAGGGACCACCTACACCAGGGGTTCCCAACTCGATGCCCGCGGGCACCATGGCGCCCTCAAACCGTTTTAGACTGTGTATGCCCTTTGAGATGTCTTGAATTCTTATTGTGACGGAATTATCTGACAACTGTGAGCCTTGTATTGCTGACGAAATCTCATGTTTGTTGGAGAATCCCTCAAATGAACAATCGGCGTCAGTCAGAAATGCTTCTTTTAACAATTCGCCATCCTGGAAAAGATGTTTTTCTTCTTTGCGAGCATGTGACAAATTTTAAAAGAAGCCACAGTGGCATTTATAGAGTTTATAGCAGTCCTAGTAAATACTTATTGTTGGGCAGACAGATTCAATTTTAATTGAGCTATTTTCTTCTTTCTTAATTCAGATGGAAGTGGATAATTGGTATTAAAAGTGGCATTGTTTGTCTTGAAGTGACGTTGCAGATTGTGTTTTTTGCCACTGCAACATTACAGCTGCACAACAAACAAGCATAATTATCCTTAACATTGACGAAACAATACGATTCCTCCCAATAAGAGTTAAAACTGTAGATTCGGTTTCTTTTACTTGAACCACTCATTTTGGGGTACAAATAACGAAGTATTTAAAAACAACGACATAGAAGACACCAAATATGAGCATTAAACTAGGAATAAATGATGCACTAGATACGTTGAATGCATATTTAACTTACACACCACAAACTGGCATCCACTACCGACACCGCTACCCCCACTACTTATGTCGAGATCGACACGTAAAAGCCGTACAATCGCACAGCGCAGCGTGCTTTTGTGGGCAACGGGCACATCTAAAACGGTTTGCGGGCGCCGTGGTGCCCGCGGGCATAGGGAACCCCTGGTGTAGGTGGTTTCTCAAGAAAACTTGCATATTTTCTATCCTCCTTTTTGATATGGACTTTGGTCCGATACTGGCGAAGATAGAAATATAGATGTTTGTGCTTTGTTTTTAATTTGTACTTTCCCGTATACGTATGTATATACGTAACACAGGGAAAGTTATGTAATGCTGCGCTAAAAAATGGGGAATTTTCGGCAGAAAAAATTCGTTGTCAACCCGTGATAAAAAGTGGATAAATCCAGTTGATAATTTTTTAAAAAATCCCTAACATAATGTAGCCAGAATCTCTATTTTGTAAGTCCTTGATACCGATAAACAACTGAAAGCAAAACGTCCCTCCGTCCGTCTTTCCAGAGAATGTGAACAACACTAGCGCCTAAACTATGCATACGATTTTTTCCAAATTGAAGAAACTGTCCATCTGGCCTGAGTCGAAGCTCTGAGATTTTGAAAAACATTCATTGATTTTTTAGGGATACTTTACATGTAGCTCCCTGGAAAATTTCACAATTTTCTCGAAAACGTCTCCAAATTTTTTCTTTAAATTTCTTGTAAGAATAGAACAAAATATTGAACATTTTTATATTACGCCACTTTTATGTATATTAATTATTAAGTATAATTAATTATTTTAAATCAATGTAGATTTTAGTTTAAAATAGCTTCAAAATAATGTGATTACTACTTGGCACAAAGTATCCTCAATGGGGAAATGAAGCCTTATTTTCGTGTTTTCAATTTTTCTTAAATACTTCGAGTTAAATCTAAACGTAATTTTTACTGAAGTTTGGTATGATAGCTGTCTAGCATGTGTGCAATTTTTGCATTTTTATCTGGCCCCCCAACAGAGAAATTACAGTTCAAAATTGGGAAAAAATCCAAAATTCCAATTTTCAAGAGGATGTAATTTTGAAAGGGTTCATTATATACCAATGATATTTTACAAAAAGTAACTATACTGTTGTGTGTAAAAGCACAGAAAAAATTAAGGCTTAGATTCTATTACTTCTTTGAAAAATTACTCTCTGAAAATCGAGTTTCGTTCATTCGCGTTCCATAGATTTGGTTGCAAATATTTCCCACATAAAACATAGAAAATAGGTAAATAATATTTCGATTTTCAGACCAGATTATGCTGAATTGAATGCTTTTTTATTCCAGAATGCTAGAGAAACCGAGAGTTGAGCAATTTAGGAAAGAGTAAATGTCTGCGAACGGGAAAAATGGCGCACGGCGCGAAAACAAAAATGGTCGCCATTTGTATACCATGTACAATACAAAAAAGTTAAAGATGGATTTGAACAGCCAAAACGTAAGGAAATTTATGTACAAAATATGAATTTTTTTCGAGATGGTCGAGTGACCAATTTATTAAATTCTGGACCATTTAAAATGGACTGACCCATAGGGAAAATATGTAATGCTGCACGAAAAAATGGCGAATTTTCGGCAGAAAAAAATCGTTGCCGGGCCGTCAAAACGAAAAAGTGGATAATTCCAGTTCCTACATTTATTAAAATTTAAACAAATCCCCTAACACGTGGTGTATCCATAATCTCTGTTTTGTAAGTCCTTGACACCAAAAAAACATTTGAAAGCAAAACGTCCGTCCTCCGTTCGTCCGTCCGTGTGTCCGGTGTATGTAAACAACACTAGCACCTAAACTATGCGTATGATTTTTTTCCAATTTGAAGACACTTTTGTCCATCTGGCGTAAGTCGAAACTCTGAGATTTTGAAAAATATTCATTAATTTGTAGAGGTACTTTACATGAAGTCCCCCGGACATTTTCAAAAATTTCTCGAACGTACTATACGTACGTACGTATAGTATAGGGAAAGTTATGTAATGCTGCGCGAAAAAAACGGCAGATTTTCGGCAGAGAAACTCTTGTTACAGGACCCTGGTAACGAAAAAGTGGATAAATCCAGTTGTTAAATTAAGGGAAAAAAATCCTAACACGTGGTGTAGCCAGAATCCCTATTTTGTGGGTCCTTGATACCGAGAAACCAATTGAAAGCAAAACGTCTGTCCTCGATCTGAATGATCTCGCGGCCCCTTAATTTTGAAACCGATATTTTAATTTTGGAGGGTATTTTAAATGAAGCCCCTGGAATATTTTCAAAATTTTCAAAAAATGGCGGCAACAATTTTGACCAAATTTTGTTGTTGGATAGTCTGAAGGTCATTTAAGAGAGTTGCGTATGTCTCATGTCGGTAGAAATCTCTGAATTTTCGAAAATTGCAAAAGTTGAAGATTTCGTCGGCGTCTTCCGCCAACTATAAAATTGCAGATAGCGATTTTTCCTCCAAATAAAATTTCTTCTCCAAAGTGAGTTCTTTCATTAAGGTCATGCCAAATTTTTTGAAAATGTTAGTAGTTTTTGCACAATATAGTGTGCAATATGTGCAATTTTAAAAGATTACAAATCCAAGATTTTTTTAAAAAAGGCTCATACTTCTTTCTTTAAACTTTTGATAGGGATAATACTAAATGTACTCTATGAGATGACATAGACCAATATTGCTCTATTCTTTTGTTTTTTAAAAATTACAAAAATTAAATTTTTTCGACCTTGTATCTCACGTCGTTAATATTTACATTAGCGGCGATATTTTAAATGACTATATTTACGAGTGGATGGGATTTTAAATAATTTTCTACAAAGATTCTCGAGAACTCAACCGCTTTCTCCGAAAAGTAGCTCAAAATTCCGCATTTTCAGAAACGCTCAAACGCCATTTTCTTATAAATGGCTCCAATTTTCTTTCAAACTTTTCGAATGATAGTGCTAATTGTACTCTTTAATATGACTTAAGTTAATTTTTGTATATTTTTTTCAAAAATTACACACATGAAATTTTTTAAAGGTTTCTGAAATATTTAATATGCAAATTACCAGCAATTTGTAAACATTATTATATTTGTGAATGTAAGTGCTTCAAATTTCGCATTTTTAGTAGCGCTTAGACGCCGTTTTCTTAAAAAAAAGGCTACATACCGGATACCGAAAAGGATACCGAAAACTTAAGAAAATGTGAAAAAATATATTTTGAACGGCGATAGATGGCAGCTGCTTTTCTTAATATTTATTAAAGCTACATCTTCAAATAAGGTCGTGCTTAATTTTTTTGAAAATACGAGTAGTTTTTCTACAATTTTGTTACAAACATAATAGCCCGCTGCCAATTTACTGCGCTGCAGACAGCCGGATGCGTCGTAAAATTAGAATTCGCAATTTTGTGTATTATTTTTACACGTTACGTTACGTTTTTACATTCGACCTTTTTTTATACATTTACACATTAATCTTAACGAAATGATTTCTTTTCAAATAGTGGAAATACAAATTGCTATCTCTTTAAGGAAATATCGACAATGCAGGGACCGCAAGAATTCAAATCCGTTCTGCTGTCGCGAATTTCTGTTTATTACGTGTCATTGTTGTGACTTGATATAGGTGTATGGTATCAGTTTATAAAACATTTGTGTTATATTTTTATGCAGTTGTAGAATTCACATAGTTTTGACAACACTGCGATGGAAAAGTGAGTTGTTCGCACAGTGTATGATATATAGGTGTGTTCACTCCCAGTCTAGAACTGAAGCTTATGTGAGGCTAGTTCTCACAGTTCACGCATACAATTGCTGCGATCTTTGGGTCTCATTTGGGCAAGGTCGTGATTGGTCGTGTAATGTGTAACAGCCACAGTTTAAGATACCATCTAAAGATGTATATTTTACAACGTGACCCAAACCGATCGTGCGCACCGTACGGACAAGTGAGGAACTAGCTTCAAACTCGCTTCAGAAAATTTGCCCCAAAGGCGGCCAGTTAACACACCTATATATTGTAGCGTCACAGCACTGGGCGCGACCGACCGCACAAGTCGTGCAAGGGGGAGGGGTTGGTCCTCTCGTGCCGCGCCCGACCGGACGGACCCCCGGGGTCTCTCGAGGGTCTCTCCGCTGGGGGCGTGTCTGAGAAGGCGGCTGTCCGTTCGCACTAGTGATGTGTGACGACAGAAATCGTTCGCAGGTGGACGCCAGGCTCCATCTGCAGCCAGCCCAAATCTCGAGCGGAAATGACGCTTTGTGAGCGGGAGGTCGGTCACATGATGCCTCGCAAGGGAGGCGGGTGGAATAAGCTTCCTGGGCAGTCGAGTTTGACCGTAGCGATGTGCGGAGGTGATCGCGAGCAGTGTCTTGCGAGGCGTGGCTTTTCGCCACGGGACAAGAGACCAAGGGCGGCGCTAGTGTAGCGAGCTGGGGTTCTCTTGGTAAATACTGAGGCGGCTCGTCTCAGGAGTCGGAGTGCTGTGGAGAGCAGCGTTCCTTAGGAGTGTATATAGTGTAATAAACTTGTAAATAAATATGTACAGTAAACTCCGTGTCTGTGTTCTTCCTCATCCTATGACAACGTCACAATATCTTACACCGTGGTTGAATTGGACGTTTTCAAATAATAGCTAAGATTTTAGTATGGCAGAAAGTGCAATATTTCATTTCTACGTAGCTGCTTCCAATAATACGGGAAAGTATGTGCTTTTGTAGCACCACTAGTTTCTTTACATTTCTTTTAATAATAGAGTAAAATACACTTATTAAGGTGGCATACGTCCAATTTTCACGTTACATTCAGAATTTTCGAAAATTACAACGAAATTGCAAAAGTTCGTGGGGAGGTCAAAATCCGTGGTTTGTTGCTTTTTACTTTCCCGTATAGTACGTATATACGGAGTAATATACGTAGTATAGGGAAAGTTATGTAATGCTGCCGAAAATCGATTTCGAGATTTCAACGAAAATACACGTTTTGGGGTCCCCTGATACCGAAAAAGTGTTTTTTTAAAAACGACCGTCCGTCCGTCTGTCTGTGAACAACACTAGCGCGTAAACCATTCGTGCAATTTGTTCCAAAATGGATATTCCTCAGTCAATCTACGTCCACTCACGGTGCCTCGATTTTGAAAAACTTTCTTCAAAATTTGAGGGTACTTTACATGAAGACCCCCCCCCCCGACATTTTATTACACAATTTTTTTAATGTTATCTCATACCGTTAAAATAAACATTTCCAGCAATTTGTAAGCACTATTGAATTTGTGAGTGTAAGTGCTTCAAATGACTTCCAATGAAGTTTTTCGAAAACTCAAAAATTTTCTGTGCAAAAGAGCTTCAAATTTCGCACAGTAGCACTTAAACGCCATTTTGTTGAAAAAGGCTCCAAATTTTTAAACGAAAATTTCCATTTAGGACAAGGTTTAACTGTTTTTTTAAATATTCTTAAAAAATAGTTTTGTTCTATTAGGAAACCGAAAAAATAATAAAATGTCCAAAAAAACGTAGTTTTAGCGGCAATAGATGGCAGCTATCGAGAGTATTGGCAAGTCCGAATAGCTAGCCGAGACCAAATGAAACAGAAAACTAATACGGGAAAGTCTGTGCCATTCTGTAGCACCACTTGTTAATATTGCAAAATCGATTGACGACAAAACGTTCGTCTGTCCGTCGGTGGTCAAAGCTAGCGCCTAACCTGTTGAGCCGAATTTCTTCAAAATTAATATTCCCTATTCGTCTTCACGGATGTCAGGGCTCCTGGAATTTTAAATCGATATTTTGATTTTGGGGGTACTTTCTCGTCGGAGAGTTCCAAAGTAAAAAAAATACTTTTACTATTTGACTTCACTAATAAATTAACTTTCCATCTCAATGAATCTTCGTAGGAAACAGTTTGAATGACGCGTGTGACAAAGTATGAAACTTCCTTTACCCTACCTATTATGAACATGTATACACAAGCACGTGCTTATGTATGTATCACTAGCTGGTGATCATTTCCTTGATAAGATTCATTCACAGAGACTGGGACCCTCCGTTTCAAACAGCTTAGAAATGCGTCTCCAGGAAACCACACAGGAAGTAAGTTTCCTATGTTTGTGGAGTCAAGCTAGCACATTATGACTGTTGACTTCTACTGTAAGTAGAAATGAGTGGTATGAATCAGTCAACAGATCCATTGTAGAAAGAGCCAAGAATCGCCTCTCCGGTTTTTCTCTCTTTCTCTGTCTCTCTTTCTCTCTCTATCTGTCTGTCTATCTCTCTCTCTTAGACACGTGAAGCAGGCAGAAAATATTTTGAAAATGCTTCTTGATTAAAAAACCGCAGATATGAACATCGGATTGCGGCTTAGACTAATTAGTGGTGCCAGGGCATCACATATTTCTCACATTATTTCATAACTGTTCACATTATTTGCAGCACATTATACAGAAAAGAAAGGATAATCTCACTTATAAATTGAAAATTCAGAACTAAACGCCATCCAATACATCGCTTTATGAATAAATACGAAACTGGGATATCATAACGTAATGTCCAGTTTATGCATGTGCTGTGCATATCTTCTGCGCACTTAAATGAAGTGGAATGTACAATTTTATTGAACATAGAGATATTGTTAACGTACGTATATTGTAAACGAGACATTGTAACAGTATTCTGCACAACATACAATATGGCGCCGAGTTATATTGGTCACCTGTCTAATTCATGTTGCTTGGAGCCTCCGAAGACGGGATAAATTAGCCCCGAAACAAGTGTTTATGGCTGTTTATTCGTTATATTCAATTTATATTGTAATATATTTTGTGATTGATACATCTTCGATCGTCAGTTCGAATCGTCGATCAAGGCCTTGATCGTCGATCAAGGCCGGATTTAAGTATTGCGGGATCCCCCAATCACAAAATTGTTTTGCCTCCTCCCCTTAAAAATATTTTTTATTAAAAAACATATCTTAATACTAGTACTTTCTGTATAAATACAAATAAAAATTAATCATTTTTTAAATAGAATTTTAAATATATTTATTACATTAAATACATTTTATGTCACAAAATATATTATGCATATTTTTTCGAAGCGCAGGGTCCCTCATGGACGGGGACCCCCCCCCCCCCGACAAGTACTTGTTTTGTTTGTAAGGAAATCTGGCCCTGTTAATTATAAATTCCGTTGTAACTATTATTTAACATATATTGCGGCTTGGCAGTTACTAATATCTCAGGTGAACGTTACTATATTTGAATATAAAATAACAGTTCCAAGAGATTTATAGACAGACCAACACTATAACTTTATTCATTAAATCACTTAATTTCACAGTCGGATAATTATAAAAACAGCAACGTTTCGGAGAACAGTTGTTTCTCCATCATCAGGCCATGCAGTGATAAAATTAGATGATAACGATGTGAATAAGAACATAGTCCTATGATGATGCTCGTACATACAGTTTATAGTCGTGAGCATAACTAGTTAAAAGGAACTTTACAGATGGTTATTCTAAAAGAGAAAAATATAAACCTCAAATTAAAATGTGCAAAAATATAAAAATTGTGACAAATATTGAATTAAAATACACATAAAAATGAAAAGTATCTAATTGTAGGGCAAGTGAACAGCAAAGGAGATCCATACTCACGTTTTGAGAAAAACATGTTTCGACTGGCTGAGATTTAAACCTTATGACGAGAGCTCTTACTGCGAAGAGCGTAGCAGCAAGACTGTTGAGGTGATAAGAGGGTATTGGGAGGGGGCGGTGGTGGAAGGGAGGATGAAGGAGAGGGTTACCAGAAGTGCTGGACGTACGACTGCGTAAGAATACTTACATGGAGGGGTCTTTAGATCAATAGCAGGTGGTTGGACTTTCAGGGCGGAAACAAGGTTGGAGTTATGTGGTGGCTCGTTGTGGTTCTCCTGAGAAACATAACCTCGATCTTGAAGCCCATCAAAACTAAGAAATTCAGGCCCTTCATTCTGTATGTCTTTAAATTTGATTAAAATGGAGTCATAATTTTTGAAAAGATGTTGCAGTCCATGTTGGAGTTCATGGATGCTATAGTTTTGATAAAAAGAGATTCCAGGACAATTCTGGAGTTCCAGTTTGGTTCAATGGCTAATATGTTAGGATTACTGAAATCAATAGTATGATCGTGATTGATTCGATGGGCCGTCAATGAGTTTTGTTTCTCAAAGGGGAGTTTAATATTATTTTTGTGTTCATTAATCCGGTCACACAGTTTTCTACGAGTTTGGCCTACATAAGAAAGATGGCATTGAGTACATTTTAAAGAATATACAGTGTTGAGAGTTTTTAATTTGATATTGGATCTTTCAAATGCCGAACTATGTTAGATTTTATGCAAATGGAATTGACTAAACTAATGCTAGGAAATAACTATGGAGTTGTAGTTTAATTTTATTATTAATGCTTGGACATAGGTATAGAAAAAATAATAGTGTCAGAGCTAGTGGGAAGAGCTTATGTTTCATCGACTTTAACCGTATCATGAACAAAAGGCCTATAAGCTATATGTTTAAGTTTTTGACAAAGAAATTTAGAAATAAGGTAATAGAATAATCATTCCTAATCAGTAATAAAAATATTTTATGAAGAACAGCTGGATAAAAAATTGAATCAGACAAATCAAAAGCTCTCTGAACAAGGTTCTTAACCAGGGCAACCTTCATCGGACGCAGGATGATTAGATAGAAAATTGAGAAGGACACCAGCATATGTGGGTTTGGTATACCACTTAGTAAGGCAGAAATTGGGAAACCTAAATATGGTAAAGTCAAGAAAATTAATAGTGCATTCTTCTTCTTTTTCAAGTGTAAATTCTAAATTTGAATGATATGAGTTGAAATTATCAAGAACATTCTGAATTTGGTCTTGTTGCACAATGATTAAAGTGCCATTGAACCATAACGAGCCACCACATAACTCCAACCTTGTTTCCGCCCTGAAAGTCCAACCACCTGCTATTGATCTAAAGACCCTCCATGTAAGTATTTCTTACGCAGTCGTACGTCCAGCACTTCTGGTAACCCTCTCCTTCATCCTCCCTTCCACCACCGCCCCTCCCAATACCCTCTTATTCACCTCAACAGTCTTGCTGCTACGCTCTTCGCAGTAAGAGCTCTCGTCATAAGGTTTAAATCTCAGCCAGTCGAAACATGTTTTTTCTCAAAACGTGAGTATGGATCTCCTTTGCTGTTCACTTGCCCTACAATTAGATACTTTTCATTTTTATGTGTATTTTAATTCAATATTTGTCACAATTTTTATATTTTTGCACATTTTAATTTGAGGTTTATATTTTTCTCTTTTAGAATAACCATCTGTAAAGTTCCTTTTAACTAGTTATGCTCACGACTATAAACTGTATGTACGAGCATCATCATAGGACTATGTTCTTATTCACATCGTTATCATCTAATTTTATCACTTCATGGCCTGATGATGGAGAAACAACTGTTCTCCGAAACGTTGCTGTTTTTATAATTATCCGACTGTGAAATTATGTGATTTAATGAATAAAGTTATAGTGTTGGTCTGTCTATAAATCTCTTGGAACTGTTATTTTATATTCAAATTAGTAAAAACAGACAGTCCTAAATACTGATATGAACGTTACTATACTTTCGATGTTTGCTTAAGTTTGTTTGTTATACAAAGTTACGTGAACACGTAAACCGTATTTACGACATTATCTTAAGATAAGAAGCACGAGAATGTATTGCAAGGAGATCATGTCCTTCCTCAAACTAATTGACAATTGTTGTGAATATATCAAGTAGGAGTTTATTCAATGCCGGTTTCCCAGGGTGAGAAAAAGAGGAGTGTGCTCCTTTCATATTTTTTAATTTTTTAAAATTGCTTTTAGGATTTTTATCCAGCCGACAGCCGGTTACACTTTACTTCCAGATGGGAAGCATAATCTACCATACACTAGACACCAACACACTTGCGGGCTCCTCTGATATGCGATAAGGAGAATCTGAGGCCCTTCGCGACAACACGTACACGACAGACAGACAAACAACCAGGCCCAAGGCGATACTCGAACCCGTGTCCCTTCGGAACGCAGCGCTGAGTCGGTACACGTTCTTAGCCAGCTCGGCTAGCCTGGCCGGCTATTTTCTTCTTCTGAATGTACAAATCTATCTCTAATTATCAAATACGAAATATTTGCTTCGATGTTCCAAAGGAAACGCATATTTTTTACTTTCTCGCTAAGTAGTAGAGAGAAATTTATGTAATGCTGCGCGAAAAAAACGGCGAATTTTCGGCAGAAAATCTCTCATTACCGCGCCCTGGTATATAAAAAGAGTGGATAAATCCAGTTGCTAAATTTATAAAAAAAATCCTCAAACACGTGGTGTAGCCAGAATCCACGTTTTCCGGGTCCTTGATATCCAAAAATCGAATGACGGCTAAACGTCTGTTTGTCTGTCAACAACGCTAGCGGTTAAACCGTTCAGCCGATTTTCTCTAAAATTGATATTACCCAATCCACCTGGCTGATGTCTCGGCCCCTTGAATTTGAAACTAATATTTTAATTTTGGGGGGGGGGCAAATTTTCAAAAAAAAAATGGCTCCTTCGTTTTTGATTAAATTTCGTTGTTAGGATAATGTGAAGGACGTTTAAGAGAATGGTCCAGGTCTCATGGTCGTTGAAAACTCTGATTTTTAATAAAATTGCAAAAGTTCAAAATTGTCTTAGTCTTCCAATAACTAAAATATTAAAGATCGAGATTTTTTTCTCTTAATGAAATCTGTTCCTTAAAGATAGATTTTGAAATAAGGTCATATACAAATGTAAATTATGCGGGGCACCCCCTCCTCCAGCCGGGACCAGCTCTAAGCTCCCGATTGATCTGATACTTGTGTTGTGTATAGCATATAAGTGTAAATGTGTGTAAGATGTGAGGGCAGGATAAGGAAGAGGAAGGAAAGATTTCGCGCGTAGGCCGTGGCCCGTTTGTTAGGGTACTGCTCCGGCATGCGCGTGCTGTTGATCGGAGAAACCACGGAACACTACCGATCAGAGCACCAGGCCGCTAGAATTCTTCCCCAGGCAGCAGGTGAATTTGACACAGCTATATAGCAAGTCTTGAAAATTCTGCTACTGCCAGGACTCGAATCCTAGGACCTCCAGTCAGAGAAACTACAGTGACAACTTCAGTGAGTTGATGCTTTGAGCAACCTAAGCCGGTTTATGTAATTGACTTCTTTGCATTTTCCTTCTCTGGTAGGAAGAGCGTAAGGCGCAACTGGGTTTATTTACCGCGAAGCAATGGGACCTTTGGACCTCATGACAAATGCGATTGCTCTAGTCATTCATTTTGAATTTGCTGAACATTATTGAATCATTTCTTATAACCACCAAGTCTACAGGAAGTTGATTCAACTCCGGTGTTGCAGGAATGGTGGGGGCATGTACGAAAAACGTCGTTGAAAAATAATAAAAGAAAATAGACTCCTTCCCACTTCACGACATCACGCGGTGGGTGAGGGAACTAAGGAAGGCGCCGGTCAGTTGCATGATATTGTCCTGTATATTGCGCATATTGTCCTGTTGGCGCTCGGCACTGCTGGGGCGGTCTTTGGGCGTGCCTCAATCCAAGACAATAAGATGGAAAAGAAGTATTAACGGGGCAGTATTGCAGTGCTAGCCGACTTCGAGCCGAATCGGGTTCATTGTTATCTTCATCTAGAATATTGTAAGGCAGTGAATTGCAGCTCTCTTGACAGGTCTTCACGCAGTTTGTGCTGTATTTATGTGAGAAATTATAATATTTGATTTATTAATTATGATTATTACCATTATTGTCAAGGGCGTGTCTCGTTTATACTCGTAAATAGATATTGCTTCCCGCGGAAACGCTTGGCTTTGCTGCCATTGGCTGCTTTGACAGATTCCTTCGTGGTTCTTTCATTCGCCGCGTGATGTCACTGAAGTACAAGAAGTCGAGTTATGTTTAATTTTTCAAGTAGCTGCCGACCGTTTCCCGTACATACCCCCACCACCGGAGTCGAGTCTCCTTCCTGTAGACTTCGTGCTTGTAACTGTGGACTATGGAACATTCTTCCACCAAATACGAAGCACATAGGCAATGTTGCCAATGTCTCTGCCGCTGCTCTGACCGGGAGGTCAGGGTGTTCGAGTCCCGATCGTGACGTGATTTTCGGCACTAGCTACATGCATGTAATTGGCGCGACAGCCCGTGAACGGGCTCAGACCTACCGGCGACGTCCCTGCCTCGCGGCCATGAGTTAAGGGGGTAGGTGTGGTTAGCACGTAGACACCCCACGCCGTATTCCGATCTTCTCAACCTGAGAAGTGAATTTTCTCATCGTCACACACCAACATACACTGGGACATTGCAAAGAAAACGCAGACTATAGTCTTGTCTCGTCCGGGAATCGAACTCGGGGTCGCGTAGTGGAAAGCGAGTAAGCGAACCAAGAGCTAGCCGCGAGGCGTGCTAGCTACATAGCTAGGTTGAATTCAGCTGCTGTCTGGAGGAGAATTCTAGCGGTCGGCTTCTCTGATCGGTAATTTTATCCGTGGTTTCTCCCACCAACATCAGGCGAATCGCGGAGCAGTACCCAAACAAACGGGCCATGGACCGCGGACGATCTTTCCTTCCTCTTCCTTATCTTATTCCCACCCCTCACTTACACACACACACACATACATACACACACACACACACATCCACTACGCCACAGGGGAACCAGCCGGGAGTTCAGAGCTGCTCCCAGCTGGGGGCGGACCCCTCTTGGGGCAAAACCAGGAGAGGAAATTACCGCAAGCTGACGTGCATGTTTGCGCTGAATCTCACTATCCAGCAAAGAAGGATTATCGTCATCTTTGGAGATAAAACATTTGCTATACTGCGATTTGTCTAACTTTGCCCCTCAAGGCCCGTCTTCACGATGGAATATGTCACGGTATTTCGCGTCTTTCTCAGCCGTGCCGCTAGGCATCGCGTGACTGCGACCGTATCGAGCAGATCTTGCGATCATGCGACTTCTAGCGGCCCGAGCGAGAAAGACGCGAAATGCCGTGTGATATTCCATAGTGGTCATAGGGGCTTGAGAGGCAGCGTCAGAAAAATCGCACTATAACTAACTACTAACCACAGCCTAATGACCACAGTCTGAAAATCTCTATCAATCCTTCAAAAACGAGGATTTCGTCTCCTCTTGGCATTTTTAAGCAAATACGTTGTCTCCTCTTCGAGAATTAAAGAGAACGTAATTTAACATTGTCTGTGACAGTCGTCATTGGAAACTAGCAAAATGAATGATACATTTACAAAATCAGCTACAGGTTACTGCGATTTATTCAACTCTGCCCCTGGCAGGTATGAGCTGTTAACGGTTTCATCCAATCGGGAGTTTGAACGTCACCATAGTGACGTCACTGCATCGACATGTAAGCTCCCGATTGGATGAAACCGTCCACAGCTGATATCTGCCAGGGGCAGAGTTAAAAATCGCAGTGTACGAATGACATGGATGATTCTCCTCACATGCATGCGTGGCACGGACATTATCGACATTCCAGGATTTCGCAACAGATTATCGACCTCATATCTTATATTCACGAGAAAAAACTCTCAATAACTTTACAACGTCACTTGTAAATCCAGGCGCGGATCCAGAGATAAATTTGGGAGGGGAAATTCGAAATGTTTCGGTCGAATGAGTCACATTACAGATTTCGTAAAATGTCGCAGGATACACTCAGCTGCGATACGATTTTATTCGTTTCACTGATTATCCGAAAAAATTGCTTAAAAGTTTCGTGACATGTTAAAATGAACAGTTTCTGAAAAATTTTAGGGCGGGAGG
Source organism: Acheta domesticus (assembly GCA_031308135.1). Lineage (NCBI taxonomy): Eukaryota > Metazoa > Arthropoda > Insecta > Orthoptera > Gryllidae > Acheta > Acheta domesticus. The sequence continues at coordinate 106,197,556 of JAHLJT010002630.1, read as the reverse complement.
AATTTCCCTCATTTTCCTCCCCGTGGATCAGCGTCTGGTAACTGATATGGGCCAACCCCATGGCCCGGATAATCCCCAGCCTTCTCTAGCATCAAATCTTATCATTTCAGTTATCATTGGTTTGATAAATACGCTGAGAATCGATTGTGGATTGGAATTTCCTACGAATAAGGTCCTCTGCATTTTTGTAACAGGATTAATACTTTTGAGTGATAAGTTGAACGACAATTGGTATTTTAAAACGTATTGGAAACTAATAATTTCATTCTCACGAAAATTAAGCATGGTTATAAGAATTTCATGTAAATCGCCGACATGGAATTCTTTTTCTTTGTTCATATTCTCATCAAGTTACTTATCATCTGATGGAGGGCCTTTGGTGCAGGTTCCATGACAACGAATACTGACAAAGCATCTTATACCGGCCTTACGATATCCGCATCGTAGCCCACATCTAGTAATTCATTTGCAAAATATTGACTTCAAAATTGTCTCACGAGCGTTCCATTGACACCTCGCATCCAACCCCATTTTTACTTTCTCTCTACGGAGTAAAGAGAAAGTTATGTAATGTTGCTCGAAAAAACGGCGAATTTTCGGCAGAAAAACTCTTATTACAGGGCCCTGGTAATGAAAAAGTGGATAAATCCAGTTGCTAATTTAGAAAAAATCCTCTAACAGGTGGTGTTGCCAAGATCCGTGTTTTGTGGGCCCTTGATAGAGAAAAATCGATTGACAGCAAAACGCCTCTGTCCGTCCATCTGTCTGTCTGTCTGTCCGTCTGTGAACAACGCTAGCGACTAAATCGTTCAGTCGATTTTCTCCAAAATTGATACTTCCGGATTGATCTGGCTGATGTCACAGCCCTTTGAATTCGAAACCGATATTTTAATTTTGGGGAGTATTTTACACAAAGCCCTTCGGACATTTTCAAAAAAATTACTCCATCGTTTTTGATTCGGTTTAGTTGTTGGATAGTGTGAAGGACGTTTAAAAGAATGGTGTAGGTCTCATTTTCATTGAAAATCCTGATTTTTCGAAAATTGCAAAATTCAAATTTTTTTTCGGCGTCTTCCTACAACCATATTATGAAGATAGAGATTTGTCCTTTAATGAAATCTGTTCCTTAATAATACATTTTGGAATAAGGTCATGTACAATTTTTCAAATACTTTAATACTTTTCACCTAATTTTGCGTGAAAGAACGGGCGAGAAAGTATGTGCTGTTCTAGCATTAGTTTAGATTTCAGCTTGTTACCCAAACATTTTTCTATCTGTAAATAAACTCTGTAATCGTGCTGCTCTGCTGGGCATCTAGTTGGAGGCAAAGCTAGATCTGTTTTAATCTTTTTCGAAGAGATCAAGAGCGCAGAGTATCTATGTCTGTTTACATCTTTTTCATAAGCATGTACAGTGGTAAACAGCTTATAACACTGAGATGGGTTAGTAAAATACATTTGCTAGGCTTTGAGACTGCGTTTCGGAAGTACTTTGACAACTGGAAAGACGCTGGTACAAATGAAGACCTCGGGGCCATAACATGCTATGTCACTATACGTAAGTTTCGAGAAAAAGGAAAGTAAAGGTTTAGACATTGCATTCTACAAGTTGGGATAAAGAATATTAAATTATGAATTACACTGGTATTTTGTAGCGGATCTTTAAGATAAAAACCCAACATCTAAATACATCTATGTGGCGTCGAAATACATTACAATCTCAGTTTCATCAGAAATGTGGCCTAAGACTATTATTACTCCAAGGTCTTCAAATATATTACATCTCAAGGGAACTATTTTAAAGAGGACAAAATTAATATAATAATAATAACAATAATAATAATAATAAAAATTGCATACGCTGATAAGTGCTCACATGCCCAGTAATATGGCTTAAATATCTCTACACGTTGGTTGCGCTTGTGGCAAAACAAGTACACGTGGGGAATCTGTTTTCACAAAGTTATCTGCGAGAAGGGACGTTTATCTCGTTTGCGAAGTGCTCGAGATAACGTAGCCGAAACGTAGACTGCTCTGGATTGAATTTTTCCACAGGCGAAGTTCCTAAATGTTATACGAATCTCAATGGTTCGTTCTTTCATTCCAGAGAGAAACTCGCGGAAGTGATGGTTGCTCCCCCCCCCAAAAAAAAATTGAAAAGAAATGCCGAAAACAAGAGGAAAGTGAAATGAAGTTTTTTCGAAAACTCAAACATTTTCTGCGAAAAAGAGCTTCAAATTTTGAATTTACAGAAACGCTTAAACGCCATTTTCTTAAAAATGTCTCCAAATTTTCCAAAGGAAATTGTTCTTTAGGCCGAGGTTTTACTATTCTTTAATATTTTTAAAATAATATTCTTGCAGTCAGTTACTCGGTGCCTCTACAATACTTTGTGCAAAATGTGGGCTGTTCCAAATACAGCAATTTCTTGCCCTTCCCAGTCTTTGAATGCTCTGGGAGTTTAGCCAAATTCTTACACAAATTTTGCGGAACAAATCCCAGGGCTCCGATCGGGACGACCTGTGCTTTTACGCCCCACATTCGGCTGATCTCGATTTCCAAACTCTCGTGTTTAAGACGTTTCTCTGCCTCCTTGGTAACGACGTTTTGATCGCAAGGTACAGCAACATCCACAAGTAGACACGATTTTTTCGCCAAATCCCGGATAACTATATCCGGTTTGTTTGCCGCTATCGTGCGATCAGTTTGAATTTGTTGGTCGTACAATATCGTACACAATCCAACAGACGTCACCGGTTTTGGTGAGTGGTCGTACCATTTGGGGCATGTGTTTGGAACTTCGAGAGCGGTACAGATCTGCCAGTGAAGATAACCACACACCCTATCGTGTCTTTGCAAGTATTCGGTCTTTGCAAGAATTGGACAAGCTGAGACAATATGATTAATGGTTGTTGTTGTTGTTATTATTATTATTATTATTATTATTATTATTATTATTATTATTTAAGTTATTTATTTTTCGGAATATATTGACCCTCCCTCTAATCAAGGTCTATTCCTCACCAACACCATTACCACTGCCGCCCCCCCCCCGTCTCCGTGTATTATGTGTAATTTGAATTTCAATACACAGTCAAATCTGGATAACACGAAGGTCGAGAACACTAATTTTTTTGTATATTGAAGCAAGTAAGCTGAAAAAAATTTTTTGGAGGCATTTACACAGCCATCCCTTCCAGCACCGCCTCCGCTTGTGTTACAGATCCGTCTCCTCCTCCCCCTCTCCCGCCAAGGCCTTCTGCCTTCTCGGCTCCGCCATCTGCGACCGTCGCCACCTTCGCCGTCACCGCAGCGTAATTTTAATTTGCAGCAGGTTCGGGTACGTGACGTCACTTGAACCCGCGACGGGCGCGCTATCTAGAGAGACTTTTGGTTATTCATTGTGATCCTGATGAATCCTATTTCTACCATGATTCTGATTCACTCATCTGCGCTCGTTATCTGTATTTGAGAAGCGACACAAGCTACTATATAAGGCTAGAAAAAGTCCTCTTGATATATAAGAAGCGTCAATAAATATCTAATATTAAAGAATGCACTTAATAATAAAAATTCAAGTGACAAAGAATGTTTCATTCAAAGCTCTACGTACTACGGGTTTGATGAAAATATTTTTGACTTATGTTTAGTAACCTAACCATTAAAATCAATCAAAGTAATGCATAAAAATCATACAATCACCACGAAAAAACATTAAAGGCCGAAATTTTGCCCTATGTATTAAATATATATATTATCAATTAAATAAGTAATCACACCTCAGCTCTGAAGGGGATAATGTTTTAAATTGACAGAATGTTGATTAATACAAATAAGGAATCCATGATTTAGCTGAATTTCTAGTGTTACTAAATAATTTGGATGCAAAGGTCATCACCGCTAGCATAATTTCTGGGTTCTGTGAGCACTCCACATGTTTAATATTAAATTAATAAATCTGTGCAGCATATTATATCTATAAATCTTACCATTTAGCCTGCATACAGGATGGGCTATTCTAATCTATCAGAACAAATATCACGGACACTACACATCGGATCAAACATGGGCCGTTTTTTCCTCTTGGTGCCTATTCGTGTAATTATAGAAGCATATTTTGCATATTTCCTTAAAATGACTCTTATCGCTAAAACGTTTCATGATTTCATAGAATCTATTTGTGAGCGTTTCATTGATTAGTAAGAGCTTGTCACAATTTGTGTTTTTTCTCCTTTTCTATAGACGATAAAATAATTGTGCAAATGTAGGATATTTCTTGATATATTTTTTTAATCAGGCAGAAAAAATGAAAGAAGACATAAATATTCTCCTTTCATTGTGCATATTTATTTCAATTATTTCTCCCGAGAAGTAAGCTAGGTTATATTCAAGAGTTGGGCACTATCGAAAATACATGTATTTAAAATACGTATTTTCGCTACTTTTGTATTTTGTATCGAAAATACATATTTCATCATGTATTTTGTATTTGTATCGAAAATACTTTCTAACACAGTATTTTGTATTCAAAATACAAAAATACTATCTATTGATCCGCCGTTGAAATTTGAATTTCAATACACAGTCAAATCTGGATAACACGAAGGTCGAGAACACTAATTTTTTTGTATTTTGAAGCAAGTAAGCTGAAAAAAAATTGTTTGGAGGCATGGGTTAACGGATTTTGGAGATCACTACACGGACATTACATTATTTTGTCACATTATGCCTCACTGTCTGGAAGAGAATTGGGCGCACTAGTTATAAAAGCTTGTTCTTTGCGCGTTTAAAACATCGAAAGCGTAATGATTAGTCGGGGATTTTTAGGTTTTAAAATTATGAATTTTAGGTGCCTAAATAGGTTCTATTCAGCATTTCAGTTATGTTTTTTAAATGGTAGAATAGGCAAAAAAAAACATAAAACGTAAAAGAAACTCGTTTTTATCATTTATTATATATATATTGAAATATACCTTCATCCTTCACTCCGTAATACGTTGTCGTGAGTTTGACCTGTTCCGAATTTATAGAAGATGTGGGCGCCAGGAACAGGTGACATAAACTAATACTAACTTTTCCTATTTAATTCTGTCAAATTTTATGGGCATCCAGCTAGCTTGGGCCGATGGATTCGGATTACATGTATTCGCTATCGCTAAGATAGCCGATTACCTGATCTGCCGACTGTACAGCCTGGGCGTGGAATCTGAAATATGGAAATTCTCTGCTTCCAACTAATTAGAAGCTTATGATTGACAATGACAGACTCTTTTCTTTTTCCAAGAACAAAATTTAACAATTTATTCAATGTTATTTTAACAGATTACTTAATGGCCATGACCCCTTTAAAAGATATTGTTTTAATATACTGCAGTATATGTTACCGTCTTGCCGACCCGCTCGTTCCGAAGACGGCTTCTCACTTGGCCGATGATCCGAGTCGCTCTTCTGTCTTCTGATCTTGCGCGGTTGCTGAAGTATTCAGTCCACACTGCATAAAATCTAGCTAAGTTCTTTCCGACGCTTTAGGTTTAAATCTTTCACACGAGTTTAATAAAATACTAATGTTCGAACTACGTCCGGTGAACACCCAAAACTGCCCAAGTCCGCGGATGTACTCCGGCAAATAATTTCTAAGTCCGATGACGACTGTACTTTTTCGCACGAAAATGTAAAGTCTCACTTTCAACTACAAGGTCCGCACACTATTTGCACTCCACGAAACTCAAGAGCCGAGTTCACGACCTAGCACTCCACCACTCTTGAGTCAGACTTGTAACGATCTGCACTCAACGAAGCTCCAAGTCCGAATGAATGTTTTTCTGTATTTTGCAACCCTTGATGGGTCGGTAGCGTCCTCCCACGTTCTATTTTTCCAAAACACGGGCGGTAAACACCAGAAAGTCTAATTGCCCCCCGCAACCCGCTCATTTCTTACACCCCATGTAGCCGCGCCTTCGTCCGTCATACGTTTTTCGACCAATCACATATTCTTTATTATATCGATCTAGCCAGCGTTCCGGCACCTACGAGGCTTGCAGCTAGTTTATTTACCTGCCCTGCACCATAGCAACCCTCTGCGCTGGCGTTACTAGGGCCGGATATCGCCATTTTACAAGTCCATTTAGTCGCCCCGTATACAACTAATATTATGAATAAACCATGTCCCGTTCTGGTATATCACAATATATATTATATATATATATATATATATAGATATATACAGGGTGTCCAGAAGCTCCCGTTACAAAAAAATACACAAATTCTGTGATGCCAGACATGAAGAATGGCAGGTCCAGTTTTTCCGAAAAAAATTTTGTCTTTGAGAAAATTGAGTTTAAAATCACTTCCGGGGCGCGAAATTCAAAACCGGCCGCAACGACACTCCAGACAGCGGCGTCACCTGCGCGTGGAACATTTCCTCGTTTCTCCGCATAAACGGTGAAACAGTGGAGTAATATTCTGGAAAGCATAGCATTGCTTACACTAGAATACTTAATAGTATCAAGTATTTGCAGGTTCTATTCAATAAATATTTTAAATGTACGTACAGAATATCGAGTTTTGTTCAAAATAATAGCCACGGTACACGGCGGCGTAGACATAAATGATGAACACGATCCAACATTTATAAAAAGATTGAATCTCCTGGAATGCTCGACTTGTTATTTTTAGCACATATTAATATGAACTAGTGCTTTGGGCTTAAGATTGCAACGTAAATGATCGTCTCCTGTAGATTATTCTAAATATCGTGATACACTAAGGAGCATTTAGGAGATAAAATATTGTTAATGAAAATACTGAGTTTATTGATTATCTTTGGAATTGAATTGATTCTCCCGGCTGTCATTTTCTGAATTCTCAAACTAACGATAGCCAGCTTTAAACTTCTTAATAACCGCTGGACGTTTTATCTAAGAAGTAGTCCTAATTGATGGATATATTAATATTTCCCCCCTCAAAAATATTGCATCTTTCCTAAATAAAAGTATCTGTTCGTGCAGTAAAAGATCCATGAACTTCAATATCTCCGTCAAGTATTATTTTAGCTTAAGTAATATGTGGTACAGTAAGAGCACTTCTGCTGCCGCAGCAAAAGCGTTCCGAAATAACTGCTTTTTGCAAAATATGCTAAACTGTTCTACGTGGACCATTGAAGTTAAGGCAAGCGGCCTCGACTATCCATTTCTCGAAGCTGAATGACCATTCTACCCACCGCTTTGCTTTTCCGGATGCAAGATGAGAGCATGTCTTTCTCCCAAATCTTGGAGTTACTTCGTGAAACCATTTCATAAGGCAGTGACAGCTACGCGGGAAAAGTATTCTTTGAGTTTTTTGTTTCTTTGCGCTTGCATTGTAGTTAGCAGATACGTACATAAATGAGTACGACCATTTCTTTAATTTAATTCTTCCAGGTTACTTCGTAGTACAGAATGTAAGGGAGTAAAAACAGGTCACTACTACACTACTTTAGTGTTGTAATTTTTCAATATTTTTCTTTGATATTTTCATAATGTACAACAAAAGTCAACAATGAGGAAAAAATTATGCAGTGTAATCAATTTTTAACCCCAAACCTTCTTTTGAATTATTTAATTTTTTAAATTTATTTAATGCAGAATCATTACCCTTACTACTTAAATATTTTAGAACATGCATATTTTGCTACTTTAAATTAGTTAGAAATACTTTACATGCAAGTCCTAAATCATTCAGTTGTATCTCTACATGTTCAATATTTTCATTTGTTTAAAAAATTAATCAATTTATAACTTTTCCATTTAATAATTGCATACTTTTTGAACTGAAAAATATTAATTGGATAATTTTTGTAGATTTTACATAAAAACACCCTAATAATTGCATAGTTTTATGTTGGTTATTTTTTTACTTATGAGGGATTATATCTCAAAAGAATATTTTATGGAAAACAGGAATAAACATAAACAATATACAAATTAAATCATCACTGCAACTCTATTGCTCTCTCTCCGTATATTTTTTCTCCAAAACATATCTGATAATACATAAAATTATTTTTCACATTGAAAATTGAATTCTTTTAGTTGCAAGGAAAAAAATTAATATAAATAGGCCATTCGCGCGAAATCTCGCACACTGCCTCGAAGGTTCCTGTTCGAAATGTTCAATACTGCTTCCTCTGTAGCGACAGATGAGCCATCACACCTGCATCGACACTTCCGCCCGGTAAAACTGATCCCCGACGCACGTATTCCTGCGTCGAGGCGCAGAAAAACGCAGTGGGAAGGGTGTCTTCTGCTCGGGTATCTCTCGGCGTACACTCGAGCTGCCGCACGAGCGTTGCTCCGGCACTCGCCGAAGACTAAGTACATGTCGCAGTACTCATTAATTGAATACATGCTTATTCTGGCATCTCGCACTCAAACTCGATATTTCTACTAATTTGCCTTGACGGAGCTTAGCTTTTGGTATAAGCTGCCGGCGGCGTGACGCTGAGGGGTGGTGCAGAGGGGAGGGAACAGGAAAGATGACTCCATACAGGTGCTTGTTCAGCCATAACCACTCTGCGGGCCGGGTTTCGAACTGCGCAGTCTGTTGTTTTGAGGCAAAACTGACATGCGGCTGATCGGCGAATCACTAGGCGGCGGTGGAAGGTTCGCCATACGATATAAACCACGATGTGACGCGGCCTAGGAAGTGACAAATGCAAGGACACCGACCATAATACGAGCTGCGAATGGCAGCGGTCCGGTAACCTCAGTGAACCACGGTCAAATTTTTGCCTGCAAGAAGTATTTCTACATCACGCAATGCAACTTCACAGTTTTTCTCAGTCTTTTACCCATTCACACCAGTAATATACTAGTTTTGTATTTTTTATTCAATGTTGCATGGCACATACGGCGACGCTATTTTATCTCTGTTGATATTGACCTGTGGGTTAAGTTAATGGCCTACGTGCCCCTACAAAGATTCTGCAATGCACTGTTCGGTCTGCATCACCACAAAATGACTCTAAGAAGCATCAATTCAAATTCCGCGCCCAGAAATTAACTAAGTATTTTCATGGAACGGGAATTCAGGAAACGAATATTTCATTTCCAAAACGCTTTTAGTGTATCACGATATTTAGAATAATCTCCAGGAGACTATCATTTACGTGGCAATCTTAAGCCCAAAGCACTAGTTCATATTAATATGTGCTAAAAATAACAATTCGAGCATTTCAGGAGATTCAATTTTTTTCATAAATGTTGGATCATGTTCATAATTTACGTTTACGCCGCCGTGTACCGTGGCTATCATTTTGAAAAAACTCGATATTCTGTATGTACATTTAAAATATTTATTGAATAGCACCTGAAAATACTTGATACTATTAAGTATTCTAGTGTAAGCAATGCTATGCTTTCCAGAATATTACTCCACTGTTTCACCGTTTATGCGGAGAAACGAGGAAATGTTCCACGCGCAGGTGACGCCGCTGTCTGGAGTGTCGTTGCGGCCGGTTTTGAATTTCGCGCCCCGGAAGTGATTTTTAAACTCAATTTTCTCAAAGACAAAATTTTTTTCGGAAAAACTGGACCTGCCATTCTTCATGTCTGGCATGACAGAATTTGTGGTATTTTTTTGTAACGGGAGCTTCTGGACACCCTGTGTATATATATATATATATATATATATATATATATATATATATATATATCAACGATAAAAATATAAATAAATATTATGTAGAATCAAAATTCTTATACTATTTACGAACAAGTTTACTTTTTTGTCCTGTAGTTAGAATTATTCGTACCATATTTTGCCTCAGAATAAATTACTGATACTTCTCCAAGTTTTCAAGAGAAAATGAATGTCTCTTTTCGGTCAAGATAACTTTACTTTCGCGGAAATTCAATAGCTTTATCTTAGCAGTGGAGGCTGACTTTTCCGCGAAGTCAGGAAATAGTGGCATGGAGACTTTTATCCCAAGATCCTTGTCCTGTATATTCATTTCTCGCTATCTTACAGATTAACGCAACTTAAAGTAATATCATTTTCTGATCTGCCGACACAGAAGAAAAAACGTAAAAGTAGCCACAGCCAAAATAAATGAGGCAAATTAGTGTCATATTAGGTTTTTGAAAGTAAATTAGGCTCGTATAGGCATTAATGTTGAAATAGGCTCTTTTAGGCGCTATAAAATTGACGGGTTTTAGTTCAAATAAATCTAAAGTGCATATACAATATACTTCATTTAGTACAAGGTATCCAAGAAAAAAATAGATTTTTACCTAAATATCCGCGGTATTCTTATGATGTAGTAAGTTTGGAAATTGATAAACCATCAAACTATCCTATTCTGGACGGAACATTTATTTATTTATTTGTCAAAAAGCAGTAAAAACTGTATATGATGTGTGGGGAAAGAGATTTACCTGCGCACATTTTCTTGAGGACCAGAATTTAAAAAACACGAAAATAGAAAATGAAAAAATGAATTTAGAAAATAATTATTTTCGAAAAATAAAAATATTTGAAAAATATTTGTTCCCGAGTTATAGAAAATCAATTTCAACTGTAAATGAACTACAAGCAAAAGGAGTGCTCTACAAAACGTGCGCGCAGTGAAGCTACATTTACGTCCAGAAGCAAAACAAGGGGCCATCTCGGCATTTGCTCAATGGATCAGGGAAACTGATTTTGCTTCTGGACGTAAATGTAGCTTCACTGTGCGCACGTTTTGTTGAGCACTCCGTTTTGTTGAGCATATTTCACTGTTGTTGATTTAGGCACAAAAGGGGAAGTGTCGTGTGAAATTTGTGAACCTGCCAATTTCACAATAATAAACGGCTCCTAAAATGTGACCAAAATTTTAAGACACACATGAAGCTACTAATAAGCAGTGTAGCAGTAAGCGGTAACGTAGTATAAATTCTAAACGCACAGAATGATATACAATAGACTGAGACTTTCACTGGTCATTCTTTTCACTACGAAATTGATAATTTCTTCACACATTTTAGAGAATTCATCCTGGTGTGATAAGTGAATTTGAGAACTATAAAGATGATTGGTCAAGAGCAGGGTTGTCCAACTGACGGCCATTTATTATGGCTCGCGAAAGGTCGCTAGTCGAAAGCCCGTTGCACCCACGTCGGGTGGGAACAGTGTGCGCCTGGCGCATGCGCCCTGTGGGGTCAACACCTAAATGTAAATATAACTAGTAAATGTGTATAATATAATAATGTAAATATAACTAGTGGGGCTAAAACAGCACGTACTTTCTCGCCCGCACTTTCACGCAAAGTTATGCGAAAAGTACTTGAATTTTCGAAAAATTGTGCATAGTGTTATTTCAAAATGTATATTTAAGGAACACATTTCATTCTGGGAAAAACTTCTATCTTCCTAATTATAGTAGTAAGAAGACACCGAAAAAAAGTCAAACTTTTGCAAATTTTCGAAAAATCAGAGTTTTTAACGAGCATGAGACTTGCACCATTCCCTTGACGTTCTTCACACTTTCACTCAACAAAATAAAATCAAAAACGATGAGAGCCATTTTTCTGAAAATTTGGAAAATGTCCCCGAGTCTTCGTGTACACCCTCCAAAATAAAATATCGATTTTAAATTCAAGGGGCCACAACGTCAGCTAGATCTCTTCGGGAATATCAGTTTTGATGAAAATCAGTAGAATGGTTTAGCCGCTAGCATTGTTCACAGAAGGACAGGCAGACAGACGTTTTGCTTTCATTCGATTTTTCGGTATCAAGGACATACAAAACATGGATTCTGGCTACACCACGTGTTAGAGGATTTTTTTCTAAATTTAGTTTTTATACAACTGTAAATCATAACTAAGTTTTGAGAAATCAAGTGTGACTCACGGTCACTATTGGTTGTATTTTGTATTTTCAAAAATATTTTAAAATACTATTTTGTATTTTGTATCTGAAATACTTTTTACAAGTATTTTGCCCGACTTTGGTTACATTATGTTTGCACGTAAATATATCTTTTCATTCCAAGAATACTTCTCCTGAATTTTATTACGAAAAGTTTGTACAGGAAATAAAGTTTTGTTAATATTTATTGCATATTAAAATGCATATTTAAGATTTTTAGGTCATAAATGCATATTTTAAAAAGCATATTGCAAGATTTTTTAGGGCATAAAAATCCTCTCCTTATACTTCGATTGTTCTTTCTTGGCGCACGGGGGGGTGTCAATAAAATGGAATTCCATTTATTGACACCCCCCGTGCACCAAGAAAAAAAACCGAAGTAATAGTCGTCACGTTACGGACCTGCTGCAAATTGAAATAATTCGTCACCGCCTGCTCCGACTCTCCCACCACCTCTGCGTCCGCAGTCCCCGGCCCCCGCTGCGCATCGCATTACGTCATCCCGATCCTCCTCGCAAATCTTCGGCACGGTTCGGCCCGGTTCGGTCCGGTTCGGCCCCGGCTCGGCCTGTGAGCTCTGTGTCGCTAGAAGCGTCGCAGACGTCCTGTTTTGTTTCGCATCGCCTACCTCGCCGTGCTCTCGCGTCCTGCTAGCGTTCTCTGTGCTTCTTCACAGCCACGTTACCGCCGCGCCAACGGTAAGTCATTTTCTCTCTCGCTCGCTCGCTCTCCGTCCCACTTTTTGCACACATCGAAATACGCATCCCGTTTCCGGAAATTCCCCACACTCCAAAGTCCTTCACTTCCTGTCCCTCTGCGTGGACTTAGGCACGTCATTCACGTGCGTCACGGACGATTGTCCCTAAAAACTCACTTTCATTATCACACGCAAGAGAGCAGAAATACCTCATCATAATCATCACAGGGACGTTAATCATTCCAATCGCGGTTGTCTTTTAAGCCTTCGTGACTGCCCGCGAGGAGCCAGTTCGTCGCAAGATAGGAACACTCTTCAGTGCAGCGACATGCTCCACATTCTGCCTGCTGTTTTTGGTGAGTCTTTCGGGAAGCGGACTGGCGCGATTCTTTCATTCATCTATTCATTCTCTCTCCCTCCTTCCCTCCCGGATTAAACTCGTACGCGTGAATCAGTGCTCGTAGTTTGCAGCCGACAAGTAGTCGTACTCCAGTTTATAATGCGATTTTTATAACTTTGCCCCTCAGGGCCCGTTTTCACGATGGAATATGGCACGGGATTTCGCGTCTTTCTCAGTCGTGCCGCTAGATATCGCACAATCGCGATCGTATTAAGCAGTGCTTACGATAATGCGACATCTAGCGGCACGGCCAAGAAATACGCAAAATGCCGTTATGATATTCTATCGACAATAGGGGCTTGAGGGCAGCTATGTAAAAATCGCACTATCCAGTGGATACAAAGTTATTTAGAATACTTACATACTGTTTTTTTAAACAATGACAATAAAATAGAAATTCGGATGTTTTATATAATTAAAAAAAATATAGTTGGTTTAAAAATTGCAAAGCATTGAGCTTTACATTTTTGAAAGAAATAATTAATTTACGTGATCGAATAAACCGTGAACACTTCAAAACTACGAAATGATTTCTTTCTGAACCAGTGCTCTTCAACTACATGATCGATAAGTTCGATTCTCTCATCCTGTGCCATTGTGTGAATGTTTATCCTGGAAGCGACTTAACTGCGTCATTCAGTCGACCATGAGGCAATATTTCCTCGCAGAAAAACCGCATTAAATAAAAACACACATCCAACGCACGACATTTTTTTCAAGAACACCATAAGTTACAGTTTCAGAAACGCTTCTTAATCGCTAGGTTCGCGGTTTGACATGGTCGTGTGTTTCATCGGTATCTAAGTGTTTGCCGCGAAATCTATTCACACTTTCTACAGTATCTTATCAATGTCTATCACTCACTTATCATGCGTACTCAGAAGGCCCAGTATTTGCACGGTGTAAGATATATTTCTTATACCGTGGTATTTCCTACCCGACGAGCTGCTGGGTAGGGTCGATCGCTTGTACGTAATGCCCCGTTGTATCGATTTAAGTTTATAAACTGCAAACCAGAAAGTTTACAAATAATACTTGCCTTTCTTATTCGTAATAAATTATTATTATTATTATTATTATTATTTGTAGGTTGTTGTTATTTCTTCCTAATGTTCCTTTTTTAATGATGTTGAGATAGGTGGAACACTGAAGATGTAAGTCGGGATCATGTAGGATCAATCAATCAAAAACGGAAAAACCGTACAATTTTTAAATTTTTTATTAAGGATAATTGCATGTTGGTCAATAAATACGTGAATAGGCAACATTTAGGCATTTAAATACCAAATATGCACTTATAGGCACTATAAAATTCGCATATAATGCTCCTGATGCCTGAAAATGAGTAACACGAAAGATTACATTTTCTATGGAAGGAAAACAACAGACAAATAGGCAAAAATCCGCAGCTTAATGATAAACACCATCGACAATCTTTGGTGAAATAAATTTCCATGGCACATAAGCGCTTCCAATAAGGTCAATATGGATCTGATTTCTATGATTTTAATAATTATAATATTTTTGGGGCATTAGTAATCACTTAATACCCTGATTCACCTAAGCCGCTACCACCACATGTTCATTGGCAAAACGTGATCATCTTCGAGACCCCCTCTGGAAATCTGTTACATTTATTCTGCCCCTGTCTATGTGCGGAGTGGGGATGTGCTTCGTACGCGGCCGGCCAACCGCCTTAAGGATGCTCTACAATAGCCCGCGAACGGGAACGGCAACGCGAAGGCGAGGACGGGAACGGGAACGCGAGGTACGTGCGCTTCACAATAAACGCCAACGGGAAGAGGAATAGCGCTGCGAAAGCGGCAAAAACGAGTACTTCAGGAAAGAGTCGCCGAAACCAAAGCACTTCTAGCTGCGCTACTCTGTTCCCGCTTTGCTTTATCATCTGTCAGTTTTTTTGCTTGTGGTAGTATGAATAATGAATACTTTAACGAAAGAATATTTATGAAAAAAATAATTCATCCGAATGGAAAAATGCAAAAACTACTAAGAACGTATGGAAAATACAACTAACGAAAGTTTAATCAATAAACAAAAAACTCTAATGTACGTAAATGAAACAAAAAATATTTTGTGGGAAATTTTAATTCTATATATTAATATGAATAGAAAACGAAAAATACTGAAATCACTAAAAATAACTAAAACAATTCAATGACGACTAACTAAATCCGCCTCAAACCTTAACCTAGCAAATCCACGCTGTAACCTCAACACCGCTCCCGACCAGTTTCGCGTGCAGGCTGCGCGCTCGATCAGCTGGAAAACTTCGCCTCCATTTGCTGTACTCTCATTGGTCGAGAGGCTTCCCGTTCCCGGGCCGAGATAAATGTTGACCATCTTTCGCGTTCCCGTTCCCGTCAAGGCTTCGCGTTCCCGTCGTGTTGTGAACGCCTGCCTGAGATGTCCGCCTTTCAACTTTCTTTGCGTTCGCGTTCGCGTAGCCGTTGCCGTTCCCGTTCACGAGCTATTGTGGAGCGGCCTTTACGTCCTCGTGTGTGCGTGCGCAGGCGTGATGAGCTGCAGCGACGCGGAGTCTGACGGGGCGGCGGAGGCGACGGAGGCGGCGTCGGCGGCGGCGTCGTCGCCGCTGCAGGAGCAGCTGCTGCAGGCGCTGCTGGAGGACCGCTTCGAGGAGTTCCGCAACCTGCTGCAGAACGCGGCGGTGGACCCGGCGCACAAGTACGGCAAGCCGCACTTCGGCACGGCGCTGGAGGTGGCGTGCCGGCACCGCGGCCGCCACGCCTTCGTCAAGGAGCTGCTGGCGCGCGTCAAGCCCAACGTGAACCGCGTGGTGCCCGAGCCCGTGCACCACGCCGCCGGCCGCGGCAACGTCGAGGCCCTCGAGCTGCTGCTCAAGGACAAGCGCACCAAGGTCAACGCGCAGGTCAGCCACGCCCCCGCGCCCGCGCTCGCTCTGGCTCACGCTCGTTGCCATCCACACTCGTTTCCATCCACACTCGCTTAGCTCACACTCGTTTTAAACCACACTAGCTTAGCTCACACTTGCTTTCCTTCACACTCGATTCGTTTTAAATCACGCTCGTTTTCATCCACACTCTCTTAGCTCACACGCTTTCCATCATGCTCGCTTTGCTCACACTCGTTTTAAATCACACTTCCTTAACTCAAGCTTGCTTAGCTCACACTCGTTTTTATCCACACTTGCTTACCTTACACGTACTTTCCTTCTCACTCGCTTAGCTCACATTAGTTTTAATCCACTCGCTTAGCTCACGTTCGCTTTTCTTCACATTCGCTTTAGTTCACGATCGTTTTAGCTCGCACTCACTTTCTCATGAAACGGGTTATTATTTCTTGGCGCGTGAGGACCTAAGTATAGGCGCGGCTCGTCATTAAAGGCTGTAAGGCGGAGCCTCCCCTATAAGAATCGCCGCCCAAAAGAAATTTACAAATATATTTATAAATGAATTTATTAATAATGGATTTGAGTTATATAATATAACAATATCAAAAATTATCTTTGTCGGTTCGTTAACGGCCGTCCGTAACGCATTTGAAGTCGTTAGGCTCGCACTTCATTCTGCCAAAGGTCTGTATAAAACGAGGAGGCGTGACGTCATGCATTCACTTCACGGGCTTACGACGGCTGCAGCCTGGCACCCTTTAAGGGTGGGGCGTAGGTTCTGAAGAAGGGCGTGCTCACCAGATAGTATTACTATGCAGCTCTGTGAGTAGCCCCGAGTTTCAACTAGTTGTTCAAATTCGCGATAGGAGCGCTTCTCCCTTACGTATCTGAAGAAATAGTGCTTAGAAATACAATATTATTTAAAAGCTAAGTTCAAATGAAATATCTAGATAAAACTGTGTCAAAGAACAGGTCCCCCTGCCGTCCCTATAAATGAAAACCTTGTACTGCCCTCCAAATTAAAGGACCCCCCCCCCCCGCCAAGCAATTAAACATTTGCAGCCTTCCCCATTTATACTGTGATTTTCGTAACTTTGTCCCTGACGGAAATCAGCTGTTCACGGTTTCATCCAATCGGGAGCTTGAACGTCACCATCGCGAAATATAAGTTCCTGATTGGATGGCAGCGAAACAGCTGATTCCTGTCGGGGACAAAGTTACGAAAATCGCAGTGTAGAGACAGTGTCTCGCAGCCGTCCTCATACAAAGCCCCGCGAGTTTATTGCTAGGTGTGTACTAGGCTGTACGGTACGTTGTTACCTATCTGGCCCCACCTTAAGGTGTGGAGGAGTCGCATGATCGCCAGCACCGCTCGATACAGTCGCGATCATGCGACACCTAGCGGCACAACCGAGAACGACGCGAAATACCGTGAGATATTCCGTTTTGATGACACACCCCTGTGCGCCAAGAAAGAAAAAACGGAGTATAATATAACCGCACGTTTTCTTGAGTCTCGGAATACTACACACACACACAGACTTTTATTAACATCGAATTCAAAATAAAGGTCAGCAACGAGCGTTATTGGCAAAAATCTGATAACCCGAAATGTAATCTCCCCTCTAATAGAAAGTATTTTGTATATACTGCGATTTTTGTAGGAAGAGCTCTCAAGGCCACTCAAATCCCATCTTCGCGATGGAATATGTCACGGCATTTCGTATCATTCACAGTCGTTCCGCTAGATTTCGCACGATCGCGACCGTATGAAGCAGTGCTTGCGACTTCTACCGGCAAGACCGAGAAAAGACGCCAAATGCCGTGACATATTCCATCGCGAAGATGGGATTTGAGTGGCCTTGAGAGCTCTTCCTACAAAAATCGCAGTATAGTGTATTTTATATAATGGCTGACGCACGTGTGTTTGTGTGTGTGTGCGCGCGCGCAGGACAGCGCGGGCCGCACGGCGCTGCACCACGCGGCGCGCAACTTCCCGTCGGGCGGCGGCGAGGAGGCGGCGCGCTTCGAGCGCTGCGTGGCGCTGCTGCTGGCGCACCCGGACGCGGACGCGGACCGGCCCAGCCACAAGGGCTTCTCGGCGCTGCACGAGGCGGCGGCCGGCGCCCCCGGAGGCGCCGACGCCGTGCGCGCCCTGCTGCGCCACGCGCCGCGCCCGCTCGACCTCGACGGCCGGCGCGCCAACGCGCGCTGCTCCGTGCGCGACACCGTCGCCAGGCGCTTCCCGCAGCTGCTGGACGAGCTGGACGACCTCCAGGCGGCGGCCAAGAACGGCAAGGACCAAGGCGGCGGCGGCGGTGGACACACCTAGGCGGGGGAAACAAAGCGACGAGGCGCGTCTTCGCTGGGCGGACGAAGCTTTGGGCAGTCCTCGCGCGCCCCTCAGAAATGCATCGTGGCGGCGAAGAATGGCAAGGACCAAGGCGGCGGCGGCGGCGGCGGCGGTGGACACACCTAGGCGGGGGAAAACAAAGCGACGAGGCGCGTCTTCGCTGGGCGGACGAAGCTTTGGGCAGTCCTCGCGCGCCCCTCAGAAATGCATCGTGTCGAAAATCCCACGACCCGTGTTTGAGTTCACGAACGAGTTTGGGTGCGCGAACGAGTTTGGGTGCGCGAACGAGTTTTATCACCATCTGCCTTGAAAGATATAAAATTTGAAAACTTGTTTTTAAGAAGTAGGAGGTGATGACTACTGACGGTCACACCTAGGCGAGGGACATACGAAGAAAGGAACGAGGCGATTTCGCCGACCGGACGAGGCATTCACCAGCCCTCAAGTCCCCCTCAGAAATGCATCGTGTCGAAAATCTCAACGTCTGTCTTTGAGCTCACCAAAGAGTTTAGTACGATCTTCCTTGAAAAATATAAACTTGGAAAACGTTGTTTTTAAGAAGTAGGAGGTGATGACTACTGACAAGCCCACTGCCACACCTAGGCCAGGGACATCAAAAGATAAGGTGTCTTCGCTGGGCGGTCGAGAGATAGGGCAGCCCTGAAGCCACGTATCAATTGTAAGCATCATGTCGAAAATCTCAAAGGCCGTGTTGAAGTCCACGAGCGAGTTTTAGTGCCAACCTGCCTTGATAAAGCCCACTGCTACACCTAGGCCAGGGACATCGAAAGATGAAACGAGGCATCTTCGCTGGACGGTCGAGAGATTGGGCAGCCCTGACGCCACGTATCAATTATAAGCATCATGTCGAAAATCTCAACGGCCGTGTTTAAGTCCACGAGCGAGTTTTAGTGCCAACCTGCCTTGAAAAATATAAAATTGGAAATCGTAGAAGAATCAACCTCGACGGACGTCGTGAGCTGCAGACGATGACTGACACACGAAAAAATGAACGAGGCATTTGGCAGCTATCAAAGCCTCGGACCGATTATCCCCCTCAGAAATGTTTCAAATGGAAAATCTCAACGTCCGTGTTTGAATCCACGAACGGGTTTCACTGTCATTGACAATATGCATGAAAATCTTATTTTTAAGAAGTATCAACCTCGTCCGTACGTCACGAGCTCCTGGCGATAGTCGCGAGCACACGGCCAAACTCACGCGTGTGGCTTGCGACATCGCTGGACGGACGAAGCGTTGGGCAGTCCTCATGCCCCCTTCAGAAATGCATCGTGTCGAAAATCTCAACGTCCATGTTTGGGTCCACGAAGGAATTTTAATATACAGACGAGTTTTAGTACCGTCTTGAAAAATATAAAATCGGAAATTTTGTTTCTAAGAAGTATCAATCTCGGCCGGGGTCAATGAACTGGAGGCGATGACGGATAACCAGCACACGGCCACACCTAGGCAAGCTACATACAACGAAGCGTCATCGCTGGGCGAACGAGGGATTCGGTAGTCCGTGAACAAGTGTTAGCGTCAACGCCTGACGCTTGTAAAAATTTAAAGACACCAAGTCTTTAAATTTCTTTGCGAGAATTATCAACCTCGGAATTTGGGATGCGGTTGTCGCCCTAATACAACGGCGACCCCTAGGGGAGCAACGTGCAAAGAAAGAAACGTCATTGCTAGGAAATGAGGGTTAGGGATTGGACAGAGTTCGAACCACGAATCATTTAATTTCCCTCTAAATTTATCATATGGAAGATTTCATTTTGTGTAGGAATGTATGGTTCACGAAAAATCACATAGCCCAGCTTGTCCCAGTTTTAGTGACTTTGGCTACCTCTTTTCTTAATTAAAAAAACACGTATCAGCCTCAGAATTCGGGGGCTGTTCCCTTCATTCCAGCAAGATATGACAACACCTAGCAGAGCACAGGGAGACAGAAAAACAAGTGGTTCAAGATTCGTAGCTGGCCCTGCAGAAAGTGGGTTTCTTGAGAGGGAATTGGGTCGCCCCCAAAACACCATTTATTTTAAATTGCTTTTGAAGATCTACAATGGGTATTAACTTGCATTTCTTTTAGATTTAACTTGCATTTCTTTTAGATTCTTTAAGAGACTTCAACTTCGTATAAAGAGGATTGAATCATTAACATCCAAATGCCAAGCAGGGATACAATAGCTTTGGCAGAGGCTGAAAAGGAAGTAAGGCACAAGGCTTCTACAGATTACCAAGGTGGAATCAACTGAGCCAGGGGCATCAGGTTCTTAGACGAAAACTTGCAGCAGCCTCCATAGCAAGTTATTTTTTATAAAAAAGAATGGTTCATTAATGCCAGAAACCCAACCAAGATTGAACAGTTTTGGGATATTATGGAGGAAAAAAGAAAAAATACCATCTCATTATCCTAAGGTAGCTTCATTAATATTTTATATTAAGTTAAATGTAAAGCTGTGTTTAAAAAGATAGTTATGAGTAACTTTGTAATAAAATATCACAAAACATATGTTTTTATTAAAGCATTAAAAAAAGTTGTTCAAGAATTATTTTTTATAACCGTTACTCTGGACTTCCACACTAGTCATTGGCATAGGTTAAGAAGGCTAGTCTTTTTCAATTTCTGTTCCAGTAAGAATGAAAATAACTTTTTGAGGGCTCTCTAGCCCTCCCTAGGCTTAAAATCAGATGGTGACTGTTCTGTTTCATTTCAATACAGGGATGTGATATCGATGCTTTCAAAACATCAATGTTTGTGCTCTATGAGTTTTCAATGGTTTATTTGTGGTTGAAGAATTCCCTTAATCACAATTTTATAAAAGTTAAAACATGAAATAATCACTATCTGTTGGAACCAGGAATATGATTTGCACTACCTTCATTGAGAAGACTATCCTGTGCCCAAGATTATCCTGATACTCTGGTATTTCCTTGGTCTTTACTTGTAAGTAGCTCAAGGAGAGGCGTTAATTAACTTTGTTTTTAGTTAAATTTTAATATCTCTTGGGACGTGATTTCTTCCTCTGTCTTCACCCCCTCTCCCTTCTCCATTTAACAGTTAAAAAAGTAACATGGTATTTAAAAATATTTCAGGTCTTGGGAAATTAAATTAAAAAGTAAAAAACATTTCGTTGTATGGTGGTAATTTAAGTAAGAGTTAAGAATTTAGTGAAGTAAATGTTATTTTTCTTCAGTCAATATTCAAAACAAATTACTGTATTTTGCTTGGGGGTCCTTTACAGTCTTCCCTGGCTAAATCCGTCTTACTCTTTGGCAGTTTCAGGTCCCTGAATAAGGCTGGATCCGTATACAAACTATTTAAAAATTAAAACAATACACAGTAGTCTTATATTTGAGTCTAATTGCCTGAATGTAATCATTCTGGGGAATGTTTTACATTTTGAAATTCCACATAATGTTCATTAATTGGATAATTACAAATATAAATATGGTAATGAAAAAATCTTTGTTTAACCCGGCAACGTTCGGGTTGGGTCTGTGAGACCCAACAAAAACTTCCGTCAATCATGTACAGATAACAGCAGAAGTCTGTTCATCTCTCTACCTTTTTTTTTTTTTCCTTCTCTTTTCAAATGAAACATTCAGTGTGATAGTTATTGCCATAAAGGTTGTATTCATGATTATATGTGTAATTCGTTTCATGCTTGGGTCTCTCAGACCCAACTTATCCGTTCATGTAACTGTAATCAAGTAGATACTTATTCATATTATTAGAATTATTTATTGTGTTATAGATAAGTATGTTACTTTTCTATAATATTATATACAACTAAAGCCAAATTGAACTGCTATGTCAGAAATGAGTAAACCTTTCCAGTGACATGATGATAGTTTTAGGGAGGCCTCATTGCTCTCCTACGTAAATTTACCAAATATTTTTTGATAAATAAATACATAATAAATGAACAATACTTTCTTTTATATCAAATTAACATAATGAAGTCCTCTCACAATGATATAAACAAAATATTTGCTATGTAATTCTTGTTTTTGAACCCGGGTCTCTCAGAGCCAGCCCATCAATTTGTGTTACATTTTTTCATCCATCTGTTGCTGGGTTAATGATAAAAATATTGGTAACATCTTTCATTACTACTCTTTATATGAACTTGGTGGCTAATGTTTGGGCCCACAAAGCAGGCAGGCCCAGGTAAAATAGGGCGTTTTCGAGCTGAAGGCTTGGTGATGGTAAAAAATATTAATTACTTAATAGTTTCTCTGAAACATTGTGATGGTCGATACAAGAAAAGATTAAAACCAGAAGAATGATTTTTTCCTGTTTTGATAGCTTATGAAAAATGTTTCTAAATGAACATAATATATAAGGGGGCCTGGATAAAAGTTTTACACACGTTTTATTACGCTACTGTATTTTACTGATCAAATTTCAACCAATAAACATACACAAATTCAGACTTTTTACCTTCTCAACTAGTGCTACAGTGGCGCAGATTTAGTTGGTATCACATCCCCTCATAACTTAAGAATAAAATTATCTATTACTACTGAGTAGTTTATATATTATTTAACACATTCGATCGATAACATCTTGGAGTATTTTCTTTGCTCTTTAAGTTTATATGTATTTTATTGTTATTTGATTATAAGATGTGGGTGAGAGTAGAATTCATAAAATACATCTTTTTTAATTTTTGCAGAAAAAACAATGTCATAACTGGTGGTGCCACACAATAGCACAGACTTTCTTGTATTAGTTTTCTATTTCCTTGTGTCTGGGCTAGCTATTCGAAATTGCCAGCTGTCATCTATCGCCACCCAAAGTAAATTTTTTGAGATTTTCTTAATTTTTCAGTTTCTTAATAGTAGAACGGAAATATTAATTTTAGAATATTAAAGAACACAAAAGACCTCATTCTAAATGGCTATTTTCTTTGAAAAATTTGTAGCCGTTTTTAAGAAAATGGCATTTTGTGCTACTGCACATTCAAAATTTGAATCTCTTTCTCGCAGAAAATTTTTGAGTTTTCGAAAAACTTCATTAGACGTCATTTTAAGAAATTTAACTCACAAATTGAATAGCATTTACGAATTGCTGTAAATATACGTATTAATGGTGTGAGAGATCCTTCAGAAAAATTACATTTGTGTAATTTTTGAAAAAACAAAAACAAAAAAACAAATTGAACATTGTGTCATATTAAAGAGAACAATTAGCACTATCCGTTTGAAAAGTTTGAGGAAAAAATTTGGAGCTGTTTATGAGCAAACGGCATTTCAGCATTTCTGAAAAGGCGGAATTTTGAGCTGGTTTTCACAGAAAACAGTTGAGTTCTCGAGAAACTTTACTTGACATTATTTAAAGCAAATGTACTCATTAATACAATGTTAAAAAAGCGACACTAATGTAAGTATTAACGACATAAGATATAAGTCAGTTATTTTGTAATTTTTGAAAAACAAAAGAATAAAGCAATATGGAGTTTATGTCATCTCAGGGTACATTTATCACTATCCCTACCAAAACTTGAAAGAAAAAATTTGGAGCCGTTTTTGAGAAAGTTTTGTTTTTGTAATTTTTTAAAATTGCACATATCACACACATTGCGCAAAAACTACTAACATTTTCAAAGAAATGTACATGAACTTAATGAAAGAACTCTGCTTTGGAAAACAAATTTTATTTGGAAGAAAAATCTCTATCTACAATTTTGTAGTTGTATGAAGACACCGGAAAAAATTCAAACTTTTGCAATTTTTCGAAAATTCAGAGTTTTCAACCAACATGAGACCTGCACCATTCTCTTAAATGACCTTCAGACTATCCAACATTTAGTGAAAATTGTTGGCGCCTTTTTTTCCATTTTGAATATGTCCCAGGAACTTCATGTAATGTACCCCAGAAATTAAAATATCGGTTCCAAATTCAAGGGGCCACGAGATCAGTTAAGATTGATTGTTTCAATTTTGGAAAAAATCGGCTGAATCACTAGCGTTGTTCTCAGACAGGCGGTTTGTTTTGAATTGGTTTTTCAGTATCAAGGACCCACAAAAGATGTATTCTGGCTGCACCATGTGTTAGAGGTTTCCCCAACCCCATAATTTAGCAACTGGATTTATCCACTTTTTCGTTATTAAGGCCTGGCAATGAATATTTTCTGCCGAAAATCCGCCTTTTTTTCACCAACTTTCCCTATACTATGTATACGGGAAAGTAAAATATGGGGAGAAATGAAGTGCCCTGCAGGTGCACAATTATATTTCGTTGAAGTTCAAAAAAAGTTTAATTTGCGTATGTTCCTGGCTTGATTTTAAGAAATACACTCTGGTCAAAAAATTATGAAAAGATTGTAGTTCAGTTGAATCATTTACAGGAAATTTGATTTCACTGGAGTTCTCAAATACTAGTAATTCAGATTGTTCATCAATTTCACCCCATTCTAAAGGAAATAAAAACTCTGAATTTGAAAAGACCCAGCAATACAATCATTCCCTCCATTCTCTCTCTTCACTATCACTTTCATTGCTCAAACTAGTCAACAGTCCAGGAAGAACATTCCTCATCACAAGAATGCAGATCCAATTCACAATTCAAAATCTTTTGAATTTCTATTGTTGAGTTGCTGTGAATTTGACATAAGAACATTGTTTCTAAACATATATATTTATCGCCAACAGCGCGAACACTACTTTCAAAGAAAGATTCTGAATGTGACTGACAATGTCCAGAGGTACGAATATCTAATTATACAAATAATTGGAAATACCTGCAACAAATAGATGCACATTTTGACAATTATCCTGCAACTTTATTAGTGACATTAAGAAGCATATTGTAGGTGCCTGCGAATGTCTGAGAGACGTCTACAGCCTGACAAAGAAGATAAATACAGAACTTATGATGCACATCATTAGGATTGAAAGTGTTAATGAAAATACATGTATATTTGCCCATGACATTTATTTATAACATAGCCTACCAGAGAGTATAAGTAGTGTATGTAGTATGTGTATGTAGTAAGTAGTATATGTAGCCTACTAAGAAAACTTGTAATTCAGAATAATTTTGAAATAATCTAAAACAAAGTATAACTAATTAACAAATATGGGTTTTTTGTTTTAAGTTGACATTATTTCTTTACTTTGCTTTCTGAGTATTTATGATTTAAATTGTGTAACAAATTATTATGCATAATTTTTCAATAAATCAATAAAATTATACCCCTAAAATGGTGTCATCCAGGGAGGTTGGGGGTCCCCCACTTTGCCACTGGTGCTACAAAATACACATCCTTTCTCGCCCCACTAACAGCTATATAAAATTAATATACTACAATTTCTGTAAATGTTAACACATTTCAGCAATCACTTGTAAAACTCATTACCAATTGTAGTATGTAAGGGGTGAACATGTACGCTAAAACATGAATGGAAATTCAACCCTCCAAAACAGTTCCATTCACCCAAAAACACTCCCAACAATGAGAAGTTATTCTGAGAATTTCAAACTGCTGTGACATTGTCGCATTGTCATTGTTGCATATTCAACCTGATAATTCCTGAATGACTGTAGCAAAAGTGCAGGAAATTCGAATCTGCAATTTTGAAAATTTCAAAATTAATCTACATTATTATTTAAAACAAAATATTCATAAACTTTTTTAAAATCTGATTGTTTAGAACAGACTTCATTGAACAAAACTCTCCATCATCAATATTATACTTTTGCAATGTCAATTATTGTTGCTTGCAATTTTCAAAAATACAGAGTTCACTTAAATGGGATCAGTACCTATTTCTTTACTGTTGTTTGCTACATAAGAGGAAAAAAATTGGAGCAGTTTTTCAGAAAATTTCCTTTGTTTCATCACAAATTACTAAAAAATTACTCATATTTTGAAAAATTGAACATGGCCTAATTTCAAGATCTGTTTTTAAGCAACAGATTTTATATACTCTTATATCACTACCTTAATATTGTAGTTGGAGGAAAATTACTAAAAAATTTGGAATTGTTGCTATTTTCGAAAAATGAGGGATTTCAATGAAATTGAGATCCACACCACTTTTGAAGTCTTTTACACTATCCAAGGACAATGTTTAATTAATAAACTTGGTGGTATTTTTGAGAAAATTTTGAAAATGTTGAGGCTTCCCAGATATCCTTTTCAAATACCAAAGGTATCGAGTTTGTTTAGATTGATAAGGGAATATAAATTTTGGAGACAATTGTGAGAACGGTTTAAGAGTTAGATGTTGACCAGAGACAGATAGTCAGTTGGTCAGACAGAGACGTTTTGATGTCAATAGTTTCCAGCATCAATGACCCACCAAACATGGATTCTGACTACTCACAATGTTAGAGGTAGTCATTTACTACATAGAGGAACAAGATTTATCCACTTTTTCGGTACAAGGAAGTGACGATAAGGGTTTTTCTGTCGCAAAATCACTGTTTTTCCCCACAACATTATGATGCTTTCTCTATACTTCGAAAGCAATACGTGAGAAAGTAAAGCAGTAAATTTTGCTACTTTTCAGTTTACTTATTTCTGAATTTAGATTTCCTTGTGCTTTCCAGATATTATCGCCCTGTATTCCTGACTAGAAATGCGCAACTTACATATGAAAAACTTCAGAGCAAGCATGAAAATTGTCTATTATAATCTGAAACCAGAGATCTTAACTTTATATAGAAATCACTGAAACAAATTATTCTCTCATGTGATAAGCAACTCTAGATATAGCTATACTAAGAGATGAGCATGAGATTAATGGAAAGTAAAAGCACCGTGATAAGACTAAAAATTTTAAGATTGAATATTACACATCCCTTCACTGAACTACTGACATCTCAGACACTAGACAAACAAACTGAGAATAAAATTCTGAAAAGGATAGGATTATGGTTCACAAACACCAAGGGTGGTGAGTAAAAGATATAAACACACATTTAAAAAGTGATATACTCAGCTTTGTATATTTATTAAGAGCAGCCTTTCTAAACTGTACAGTACTTGGAAAATATACACAAAAATAGGAATAACATGTACAGTCCTAGAACTTATAATGATAAACATTTTTAAACAAATAAAATGTTCTAACAAAAAATGTTACCCAGGATGATTAATAAAATAATAAGTTTAGTTCAGTATTTTTCAAGTCCACAGTATTTCTGGCAGTACATGGACCTCAAACAGAAAACAAAAACAAGTCTGCTGTATGGAAATAAACACTTCCATGTAACAGTTAAGGTATGTTGTTTCTAATGGTAGTAACAATATAATATTATAATAACTGGTAACACAAATCACAACAGATTTTCAACACTTACACCTACCATACATCTTTTTTCTATCCCCCCAGTAAGATACAAGATATCAAGAA
The DNA here is from genome assembly GCA_031308135.1 of Acheta domesticus. Lineage (NCBI taxonomy): Eukaryota > Metazoa > Arthropoda > Insecta > Orthoptera > Gryllidae > Acheta > Acheta domesticus. The sequence goes on along the minus strand of JAHLJT010002630.1, from coordinate 106,169,961 downwards.
CATTTTTCAGTAACAAGGGATTTTTATACAAAGAGTATGAGGAAAATTCTTTGCAGTCTACTCGGTGCTAACACCACAAAGAAATCCTTCAACAATTTCACTACTGCGAGTGAATTTCACTGCCAAGACAGCTTGATATATATATATATATTTATTATGTATGTATGTAATATTAAATATCTGATATATCTTTAAGCTCCGGGAAGGTATATAAATGCAATGCCAAAGCAGCTGTCAGCAAGTGCTTGGCCCACATTCAGCAAGACTTTTACACTGTTCAGGAGGGTGCTGTATCAAAGGCGCAGAAGCCAGCAATATTTTGTACCAGTCAACACTGGATCAAACACACGTCGCAACTTCAATATACAGTTTTGTTCATTTTATGTACATAAATTCTAACACCAACACCCTGACCTTCAGGGTTAGGTAAAGAACAACAATAAGAAACCCAAACAATAAAGGTATCAAGTTTAATCTAATAAGAGATTTGAGAGGAAGAGAGAGAGGAACTGAAGAGGGTTGTGAACTTTGAAACTTCTTGTTAACGTTCTTTTAAGTAAATAAAAAATTAAATGGGAATCACAATTACCATAAAAAAATATGCTCAATTAATGTATCCTGAAACATGAGTGATCACGTAAGAAATCAGATTAAAAATAATGATACAATTCCTTTCTGAAATTTTCCACTGGTATATTCAGGTGAAAAATTCAGAACCCTCACCATTAAGCTACAGGTCAACATAGTGAACAAATGAATGTACATCAGCATCTCCCATATGTAATTATAATTCTTTTCTTTCACTACTAACTTTCTTTGAATAGTCAAAACACCATTTATAACTCTTTTGTTTAATCTTCTACTATTCTCAATTCAAAAGTTATTTTAAAGTGCTACAAACGTAGTAAGGAGAAATGAAAAATGATGACCTGATGTTTAAACAACATTGGTACCAAAACTACCCAAAATCAATGAAAAGTAGGCAACCGGAATGTAATAATAAATATGGCCTTGAGAAAGGAAGAAAAATAAGAAAAAAATGAAAGAGCAAAAGAAAGAAAAAAAAGAGAAAGGTCCTGAGCATAACATTTCAAGTGAAGTGATATGATTTGGAATTTCCTAAACAATGTACACATGGCTGGCTTGGACAGCCAAGGTCGCTAAGGGTGAAGGCTGCCGTAGCCCATTCGGCTCGAAGGGTTGCGGGCTTGAATCCCACCTCTAGCAAGGATGTTTGCCTGTTTTGGAAGTTGTCCTTATGTGCTCCCCTAATGTTAAAAATCACAGTGGTCACTATATGACCAAGTAGCTAAAAAGCAACCTTGAAAAAAAGTTACACTTGGTTATAATTTTAAGGATTAGTTGTATTCAGCATCTGAAACTGAAATTGATTGCAGTGAAAGATGCAATGCACAATGCGAGGTGTTTTTGCCTTTGAGCAAAAACTAACAGCTTGAGTTGACGAGAGTCAATTCTTTTTCTTCTTCTACTTCTTCTTCTCCTTTTTTTTTTTTGCTTAACAGACAACAGTAACAGTAATAGATTTCAACAAGCATAAAATCTGTTTCACAAGTCAAAGGCTTAAGTTTTTCCAACAACTGAATTGAGGAAGGGTAGATAAAGTAGGCCAATTGGTATGTACAACTTGGTATAAGCTGGTTAAATTCCTTATGCAGTAGATATTGCAATCTCCAAAAGCAGTCTTAGAAACAAAAAATCAGAAATAAAGTGTTCAGTCAGAATATTAATTTTAATTAGACCTCGCTAATTTCACTCTGCACATAATTCAATTTATGTGATAAAGTAAGAAATACAGAAACTAAAATCAGCATTCTAAAAATATAAATATAAAAGAAAATTATTCATGATAGCCATCAAAATTGACTGACTTCTGCGCCAACCAACAGATCCAATGAATGGTCACGAAAATGCAATTAACTTGGCACTTTTTATACACAAATAGTTTTGTTATATTATTTACATATAAAAAATGTCATAAGAATCTCTGAAAACATCAAGAGTTTCTTCAAAATACATTATGCCAATTTTCAAAAGGAGTTTTATAAAATTTAAATATTTATAAAAGGTCAGGAGAACGACGGAAGCACACCTCAAATACAGCACCCTCTTGAAACACTTTATTAATCTAAAACTTCAAGTCTTTCACTGAAAATGTTGCTATTCAAGTGCCATTTTAACCATGGCACTTACCAACTAGACACAGGAAAAAAACATTCCTGTAGTTTAGCCAAACATTATGCTTCTTCAAGCAATAACTCACAAAAATCACATAACAATGCCAGCCACCATTTGTTCATTTCATATTTACAGAACAGTATGGAATTAACAACATTTCACATTGTTTAAATGCCCAGGAACTCAAAACTTAGCAGAATGCTACAGTATTTCACAGCACAATATTCAAACGTTCATTCTGCCCAGATGAGTTGCGATGACAGGATGGGAATTTATCTCACTGAATGTATGCCAACTAATAATCCCTCTGATGCATATAAAAGCAAGGAAAACATAAGGGTGAAATACTGAATTGTATTGACACAAATTTCACAAGTGTTCTGACACCTGTATCTTTACATAGGCCTTTGATATTTTTTTTATTAACAAGCTAATTGGGGTTTTCTCACTTATTCACAATTTCTGTAAACAACAGCAGTAAAAAGTCGAATAGACACCTATTGTACAAAAGTACAGAAAACTAGCACTTGTAAACAACACAATTTTTTTCTCCTTTCTACGATTCATTTGGTCAAAACAAGTAAAAAAATTAAAAAAAAGCTCTCAAACAAATATTATCAAAAAGCTCATGAGGGGGCCAGCCCTCACACTCGCAATTAACTCCGATAACCAAGGGAGCATTTAAACAAACCCCATGCAGAAAGATGCACACATTGACTAAAAGGTGATGTCCAGCATGCTACCTTTTTGTGTCCAAGTTAAAAGGGTCCAGACATCAGAATTTCCCAAACCCACATCATCATACAAATCAAATGGGTAACAATTTCACATATATAGAAATACGACAAAATGTGTATCATGAACAAATGCAGTGTTCTGATGAAAGATACAAGCAGGAAATCTCAAAGATGCGGCAACAGGGACCTCCAATTCTCTTTGGGACTTCCCTGAGATAAAAATACACAGGCAGCTACAACAAAAGTGTTTCTTTCTTTCTTCCTCTTTTTTTTCTTTCTTTCTTTCTTTCTTAGACGTCATACCTTACAACAACACTGACTTTTGTTTTTTTATTTCAGTCACCAACAGGGAGGAAATCTAGGGTAAACAGCTACTGGAGCAGAGAGGCCACTCAGAAAGAGAGCTATCAGTTCAATTTTTAATAAGTGTAAACACACCTCAACAAAAGGATCATTTTGTTTCTTTTAAACAAATATTACTCCTAAAGGGAAGGCACATTTGTGGTACATCAAATGTACAAGTCAGTTATTAAGCTAGCAGATATGGAGGCTCTGAACAAACCTGGCTGTACTACGTTGCAATACAGACAGTGTGACCACTCCTCGATGAGCGAGGTGGAAAGGAGAGGGGGGCCTGTGTTGAACCATGAAGACCAGAGACAGGGGAGCATATTTTACCAGTAAATGTACTAGCTTCTGGGCAAATAAATGACACAAGTTAGTAGTCCATGTTCTTAACAAACACTACCCTGAATACATCACATAACGGATTCAGCAATCCATTGTCTTTGGTTTAAGTTCTTTCAGTCTGCTTTTGAACACTGCATTTTAGATTAAGGTTAATTCAGTTAATTTATTTATGATATTTGTTTTGTGATAATTACAAAGATTTGAAGAGCAGAATCATCACTTCATCATCATATTGTACAACCACATATTACATTCAGTACTTCAATAGGACTTTCACGAAATTACTATCATGTGGCATTAAACAACCCATTTCAATACCTCAAGTACGCACTCCTGAGTCTGGTCACCATGGTGTGAATTCATTGAAGCAAGATAGGCCAAGGTTTCTACCAAAGCTGAGTGAATTTCTTATCCATGAGCAAAGTTGTTAAGCTGCTTTTTGTAATTTTAATTTTATGAAAAACCTTTCTAATTTCGCACTTATTTAATAAAAGGAGATTGAAGAATGAATAAATAATATATTTAAAAGACGTAAATGAGGAAGGAGACAGTATAAAGCATCCGTCAATAAGAGAAAAGGATAATCACAGCTACCAAATACCCCAGAAGTCAATGTGATCTAAATATTTGAGTGCACATAAATATACACTTTTATCTGCAAAAATGTCCAACAGTGATATCAAATTGTGTTGTGATAAAAGTGAAATGTAGGTCAGTCTAAGACAATAAATGAAGTAGATAGTGGCATAAATATATCTGAAAATAAATTATTGGCAATAATATTTACTTTTACAAATAATTTGCAGACTTCACATTTATGCAAATGTGATGGACAAATGGAAATACCTTTTCAGTTTTCACATTCATCTGAACGCGATTGTTCTCCAGAACCCATTTATCTCACATGCATTTTAACATTTGGCTCATTGCACCTCTAACATATGAGTCTCAGGGTGGAAGGATGTCTTCATCTAAGTGGTAAATATCCTATAGCCATGAAAAATATAGAAAGAAAAACAAAAAAACTTAACAAAATGACCTCTTGGATAATATAATTTACTTTTCTATTTTATAAATAGATAATGAAGCTGCCATGATGTATGCTTTTATACCACAATATTAGCATGAATGCAGTTGTACCTAGTACACTGGTCTGCAAGTGGCTAACTTGGAAAGAAATGCAAACACGCAACACTGATTTTTTTATTCCCTTACATAGAATGTAAATTGACTATGCGTAACACAATAAGACTTTCATTCCCACAGATCACTGGGAATGGTTCAAGATAATTCTTGCAAACTATTACTCTCATTTTCCAGAGATACGATGTGTAACTATGGCTAGCTTTGAAGTTATTGAAACAAAGCTGCCAAATACTGTATTCTGAGGACCGAGGTTGAGAGTGAGGAACAGAAACCTGTTGATGTGGCCCAGCTGATAATTTGTTTGACTAAAATCATTCAGCAAAAGCCTGTTGGCAGGTAGTTTAAAACAAAAGGAACTTCTAGTTCATTGTTTGACTTTCTTACTTGATGTAGAACTACGCGACCCCTCTCTGCGAGAGAAGTCAATTTCTGCATATGTGAAGGCCTCGCCACTGTTTGCCCCTCCGGTGCTGCCCAGGGCAGGATTGGGGCTGGGCGAAGAGTTAGAAGACTCCGTCAAGGAACCTTGCGTCATCAAGGTTCGTGGACTCCTCGCACCCTCTTCTCCTTCTGATCCTGAGGGTGCCAAGTCCAATGAGGCATAATGCAACTCACGCTCACTGCTGACTGATGGCGGCCTAGATGCCACTGCAGTCTGACTCGATGCTGGAGAAATGGTACCACTATCTTCACTTTTGACTGATAAGCTCTCACTCGTTGATTGAGCATCACTTTTGTCTTCAACACTGCGACTGGCTTCCAGACATCGACCCACTTCACTGGATCCGGAACTAGATCTAGAAAGTTGCCGGCTAGTCTTCGATTCTCTCGACGAACAGGAAGCTTTACTAGAACTACTTGCATTTGATGGCTGTCGGCTCAGAGAACTAGACACTTCACTGGTTATTACTTTTGGCCCATTTGTTGTCTCAATATTTGTCCCCCCTACAGATTTTGAGTGGGTTTTATACAATGGTGATGCAGCAGGAAGTGGGCTGTTGAAACTACCTTTGCGGGTAATAGGAGGTGTAACCTCACGAGCAGCAATGACATTCTTGCTGGAATTAAGTGATGGAGAGCTGAGGGTAAGTCCAGCAACTCCTTGATGAACATTGTTGAATCTTCTGTTCATCCCTCCAAATGTTGGAGCCGATATTTTTCGGGTCGGTTCGTGTGTTCCAGCTCGAACCACTGGAACTGGTCTCATCACAGCATATTCCCCAAAATCATCATCTCTTAAGGTGGTTCCAGATTGAAGTCCTTTTCTGGGGCAATAGTTCACATAATCATGATTTCTAGAATCATCTGCTTTTGTGATGTCATCTACCGACTCAGCGTTGACAGGGGTGGGTTGTTCTGAGGAACTGCTGGAATCAGGCGTAGCAGGAGTAGAGGCTGCTGATGACGTCGAAAGTTGCATCTCAGGATAGGAGTATGATATACGAACTGTGCCGCTGGTTGCATCAACAGGACATTTATGACAGGGTTCTGCTTCCGATCCAGGAACACTGTGCAGAAGTGGTTTCGTTGCGCTAGCTGATGCAGTTCCAGGAAACGGCTTTCATGGGAGACCCAGGGCTGTTGAGACTCAACGGGAATATGGTAGTGGAGCCAGTGGGTGTTGTCAGACCACTGCTGGCATCACCGCTTTCCCGTCGACTGCCAGTACTTACTTTTCGAGTGCGTCGTAGCGATGAGAAGGGGCTGCTTCCAGGCGAGGCTGTGCTTGCACTACTCACTGCCCCACCACCTCCCAGTGGGAGAAAACCAGGGATTTTTGGAGGAGTTCCTGTAGAACACTTTCGCCCCATGAATGAAAAGACAGGGCTTGTGGATGCCGACGACGTTTTCCCACCACTATCTTTTGGCGGGCCTCCAATAGCAATTGGTTGAGAGCTGTATCGTGTCTTCTCTATCCGGCTGTTGCGTCTCTCTTTGCGCTTATTCAGGCTGCCTCTACCTTCAAAAGACATATTCATATAATCATCTTGGCTACTACTAGGAGGAGACTTGTAATCTTCAAGAGAAGACTTTGGTGACGATGATTTGTTTCCACGATTCCAAGACATCTCCATGTAACCTTCTGGGGGCTTCTTGGGCTGCGGAGTGTCCACAGGAGCTGTCCTATTCACCACCGACGAGCCAACTACAGCAGCATTTTCTTGCCTTGATGTCTTCCTGACAGGCTTGACACTCATGTCCACATACTCCTCTTGAATGGGAGAAGCAGGTTTCCTTGAAGCCTGCCTGGCAAACTGCGAGCTGGCAGAGAAAGCAGGTTGAGTCATGTCAACATACGGGCCAACGTTAAATGATGATGATTTTGGAGACACATTTGTTGGGGTCATGCTAGACCTGTGAGTTGCAGGGGGCAAATTCTGAGGCTGATCACCCCCACTTCCTGGTTTCATCTCCAAATAAGGGCCTGCACTTGGAACTGGAATAGGTTTGGTGAAAAATGGTAAGGAACTTTCAGACGTAATGCAAACAGGTTTCATGGGCACATAGGGAACTTCTTCTGGAGTAAAAGGTTTTGAGGACGTTGAGATTGCAGAAGGGTCAACAGTATACCGTGTGGGGGGAGAAGCAGACATAGATGTTTTTCTGGGAACATCTTGTATGGCACTGCCAGCCTTCATTTCTACATATGGACCAACATGTGTCTTTGGAGAAATTGATGTATTGACAGGTTTGGAAGGTACACAAATGGGAATACTTTGATTTCGCGAGTCCCCATTGTCCAATGGCGATTCTTGAGGTAGACCAGGTTTCATTTCTAAATAAGGCCCAGTATGAATTGAAGACTTTGGGGACCTGGACATTACATTTGAGCCAGGTGGAGAGGCCGAGGCCATTTCAGAGAGACCAGGCTTCATTTCCAGATAAGGGCCGCATGTTGGAGTATGGGGTTTTGAAGAACCAACTGATCTCGACGACATGTCCATGTACCCACTGGGTGTTCCAGCTGATTTATCTGAAAAGGGTGATGAATGATGTGGAGGAAGTGTGTTATCTCCTTTACTTCTCGACACAGCGGACTTGGAGGAGGAGTTCTTGCCACTGCTTTTCGATGCCCGTGTGAAATCCATCTCCATGAGGTCATCCATCGGCTCCACAGACGAATGGCTGCTGTGAGGTCCATGGCGCAGCGACGAGGTCCCAGAACCTGACCAAGAATTCGATAAGAGAGGAGCACTGGAGGATTTTTTACTGCTGGCAACCGACACCGACGGAGCCATCACCGAGTGCAGGATATGGTGACTTGGAGGGGTGAGAGTGGCTCCCATCACCGAGGGCAGGAGGCGGGAGCCGGAGGCAGGATCATGCACCAGGGAACGACCCGCCAGGGCACTGTTTTTACCTCCAAGAGGGGCACGGCTGCCCACTGAGAAGGCACGCACTCGTGACACCGGGTCCACCACTTGGCCCTGGCTCTCCAACCTGAGTTAAAGGCAGAAAACACAATCTCACAAAACTAGACAACAAATTCAATAAGCCAACAATAATTTACTTCATAAATATCCGGTAGTAAAATGTAATTGTAGCCAGCGTAGGGATGGAGATGTTTTTTGTGGCAATAGAAAAGAACAATAATATAGAGTTCAGATGACTTGATTTGGATTGTATTGTTGAAACTTATTCTGATATTGAACTGTTATGTATTTTAGTTAATTTCAAGAGTATCATATTTTATATTTTGTAACTGTGTATTCCCCCCACTACACATGTAGACATTTTCGAAAAGTTGTATGACGACTTAATGTCTATTAGGGAGCTTTGGGGTAAAAAATTGTTACCACTTGGGTCCCAGAATTTTGTAAATTTAGTAATAGTGAAGAACTCAGTGTTAATGTAGTGCACTCAAATAAAATAAACACGCTTTTGAGATTGATACATTTTTTCAAATTATTATAATATACCAGAATAAATAATGTACTGCAGATTGCGTTATCACATTTTTTGTAATTTTTCTAGTGCTGTTGCAGAGTTAAATCCAAATTTTGATACAGATCCTTTTCATTCACCTTTCCCGATTGTCCAAATAATGTGATAAATCCAAATTGTTTTTGTTTAACATTTTATTTTATTTTACGTATAATACTGGCAAAAGCCCAATTATAATTGGGACATTAATAGATTAAAAACATCAATTGAAATCATTGAAAATCAGGTTTTGCGCATTACATTTAAATTCATAAATCGAGCAATTTAGAACAATCGCATAATTGCCAGCCCTTGAACACATCTTCCATTATGGAACAAAATAAAAAGAATTTTTTCTCGCAAAGAGAAAACTAAATAGTACATTGGATAAATAAGATGATAAGTTGAAATTATATAAATGTTGTTAAATGAGATGAATTGTTAAATGAGTTTTGTGCCACATATGCCAGCAATACTGAGTTACTATCTGCATCAATTCAATTTTTATGTGGAAAAGCTCTAGAGTATGTTATTGCCATAAATTATATGCAAAGTTATGTAAACATAAATCCTCTAATGGGGTTTGTCTTCTTGATTATAGCTTGAATATAATTAAATAAATAAGTAT
>JAHLJT010002630.1:105990640-106158140 GCA_031308135.1 Acheta domesticus | reverse complement strand
AGTGGATAAAATACCCACTAATAATTTGGGGTGAGATAAATATTCCATAAACTTCAATTTTCTGAAATGAACGAAGTTTCTGGGTAATGCGTCGACTCAAAACGTATATGCGATGAACTATGTTGCAAGATCGGCCCGACAGTATTGCGCTTTTACATGTTTAAGAACGACAAAATCAATTTGCACAAATTGTTAAACGAGTTTACATAAAAAATGCAAAGTGCAGCGCTTTTTTTTGCAATGTTTACAACAATGAACTGACTAAATTACATAAAATTAATCTCACAAAAATTTAATGATAAACATGACAATTTGAAAAAAAGATGTTTTGTTTTTTCCTTCAAGTACAATTTTTATATATATATATATTTGTTTACATTATGAGGGATGATGGGAGAGGGGTACACCCATCAGTGTCAACTACCCACTCAGACTCATTACCAATCGCCTGGCCTGCTTGCACTACTACCCCGTGGGCTCTCGCGATTATGGCCCCTCAGCTGGGCTGAGACGAGCTTCTGTATGAAAAGTTTCATTAGCAGGAAGTCGCCTCAGAGGCAGATCGACAGGTCGCTCCGTGGGAGTTAGCTCGAGTGTGTCGACTTGAGTAATGTACAAGTTCCAGGCTCTCGGCGCAGGTCGCCCCGCGCCGATCATTTGAACGTTATACTGGTGCTAATGGGACTTTTATTATGAACATATAAGTGTGAAAAACATACAAAAGTAAAACGCATAACTGAAAAAAATTAGCATTGGAATTATAGGAATTTATCTGGGACTTACCAAAAAAACAACGTATAAACGTGAAAACGTATAAGCGAGAAATGTATAAACGAAGTTTCACTGTATATTCAAGGTCGTATTCTCAGCGTTCACTGCAAATTTTCCAGGCAATTTAGAAATATTTTTGAATGGGCTAGGAAAAAGAATAAATGGCAATGTATCAAGTGAAACACGATGTCAAAATAAATAAAAATTATTGCCGAGATTTTGTTACACAATTCGCAAAAGGGGATCGACGAGGCCACACAGACTCTCAGTTCAACACCTGGCGAGTGAGAATCTGCAATTTGCTAGAGACTGAAATAAAAAAATTCATATTGATTGAAGTATGTTCGCAGGGCCGCAGCCAGATTATTTCTCGGGAGGGGTTTCCAAAATTTAAAAAATGGATAGTACGAGATTTATTATAATATCTTCATCGGGTTTGTTTAAAAGAGATGCTCTTAAAAAAATGAAACACCAACATGATTTTAAACATATTTAAGCATTATTTCCACATAACATTATTTCGGAAGTTTAAACACAATATTTAATTTATTATTTTCTATTCCAATAATCCAAACTACAGGAGGCATCAACTACAAAAGCAATTCTCTGAACTTCTTTCCAGCCATAATGTCAATCATTTTGTCCACAGTGGTATCCCTATGAATTGAAATAATGGCTAGAGCATCGAGTCAGTTATCACGCATTACACTACGGAAAAAACTTTTTACTCTCTTCATTGTAGAATTGACCTCTCCACACTAGCAGTTGTTACTGGCAAGGTAACTAAGATAGTAAGTATCTAATAGTATGTCAATATACTGGATCGCAGTTCACCAAGACTTTCAGCACCTCCAGGTTAACATCTATGATGGAAGCTTTTTAACACCATAGTTCATACTCAGCTTTTACTGCAGAGAGTGATGTTCTGTTATCAAAGTATGAGCTAAATTTTCCGACTTGTTCATTTATGGATGGATGGAAAGCCTGAAAGAAGCACTTGGAAACTTGGAAGAATATCTTCATTTGAAGTAAATCTGTCTGTCTGTACTTTTATGTATTCCGATATATTTGGGTAAATTTAAACTAATAAAAAAATAATGAATGAATGAAAGAAAAAAAAGATTAGAATTTCGGGGAGGGCTTTAGCCCCTTGAGCCCCTCCCCTGGCTACATGCCTGTACGTTCACATTCTATATCCAACCAGATGACATTGTCCTCAGAAAGTGAAGCCTTTTGCTGGCAGCACTGAGGTGGGAACATGAGGTTTTGTTGACCAAAAAATCTTAACCCGGTTTACAAGGTTTGCGCTTGCTTACGGCCAGCTTACGGCTTTATCACTAATACAAAATAAGTGTTTTGGGACATTTATTATTATTCTTGGAAATAAATGCTTTACAATAAAATTCAATATTAATGTTTTTCTTCAAACAAACAGAATATTCAAAATTGCAACATTTTTCTCAAATATGAGATTTTTTTAGCGCATTTTACCTGTCTTTACATGTAGGCTCTAATTTGGTATAAATACGATTCTGTTGGAGTCAATGGGAGAATACTTGTATCCGGAACGTAATAAAATGGCCAAATTTTCATTAAGTTTTTAGAGCATCATACTTAGTCATAATTAACATACTACATTATAACAGTGTACATCTCTTGCAGCACTGGTGTTCCAAGAATTTGGTAGCATAAACCTGAATTTTTCTATAGAGGCAGTGGCTGATTTAGCAGTAAGCTAAATAAGCTATAGCTTGGGGTCTCAAGAGTCCAAGAGGTCTAAAAAGTTATTGAAGAAAATAGCAAAACTAAAAAATTATAATAAAAATATACAAATTTATAATTAGTTGCAGAACATAAATACAAATTAATTAAATATGAGAAACACGTAATTGAAGTTGAAAACACATTTATTCTAAGACCGACACATTCACTCTCATCTGTTTCTGTTTGAACTCGTCGAGTAGATGACAAAATCTGTCATGCCACAATCCGTCTCAGTAGATGACTCAAACGATATCTTTTCATAAACCCAATGTTTGACTTCTTTATGTACAAACATTTTAAAATAATAAATTGGGACAGACAATTCAGTCCACATAAGTGTGGCCTTTATTTAGTAAAATAAAAAAAGAGTTAAAGATAAACGTCAAGCTACTATGGGATCAGACAAACTCCATTCACAAACAATAATGCTCAGTGAAAAGTATAAGCTCTGAGGTATATCTTTCAAGAATACTATTTCTGATTTTATGAACAAAATATTGCATGAACAGCATTTTTTGTCAGTTATAGTGTTGATATTATTTTGACATAATTAATATTTCTATTCCAAAAATTGGAATTAAATCTTTTAATTAGATTCACTCAAGCATTTCATTTCCATTTCTTTACAGAATTCTTCAAAAGACAAGAAACGTTTTCCAAAATCATTATTCATTTCGCAGTACTTTCACGTTATCATTGTCCAATGTTAGTAGACTAATGTACACAATTTCCCTTTATTCTATTAAATTCATTGAAAATATCTTTCTATTTTTTCTTCCTACTTTTTTTTAAGCTATTCCAATTTCTCAATGACATGAAATTAATGGTACGGTTCTATTTTAATAACACTTGGCTTCAAGCTCATGAGGAAAATTAAGTTCAGCTTCAGACAAATTAAAAAATATTTTTTTATTTTCCCTATCACATAACGAATTCTTGGGAGGCCTAATATTCTTTCCAGGTTTGTTTTGCTTTACTGCTTTCGCATTTCTGTCAATTTATTCAAACTAAGTATATTTGCAGCACATTCCTTAGTGAAATATCAATACAACTGAACAATAGCACATACTTTCTCACATCATCCATACCTTTTGCAATTCTGAGTTCTCCAAAAATTGGGCCAGTGCTTTTTTTAAGGCATACTATGCACTACCCAGAAAAAATTTAAAGAAAAAAAAAGGAGCCGTTTTTGAGAAAATATGGTTTTAAAAACTGCTTTCATTGCACACAAAATTATACATACATATATATATATAAATATATATATATATATATGTATATAAAAATACATATATATATAAAAAAATACATATATATATAAAAAAGTACATATATATATATAAAAAAATACATATATATATATAAAAAAATACATATATATATAAAAAAATACATACATATATGTATATAAAAAATCTTTTTGAATCATCTATTTTTGAAGTAAGATTTTATTATACAAACATTTTTATATTCAATATTGTAGACATAGGAAGATGGCAAAAATATTTTAAGTTTTTGCAATTTTTTATATTTCAGAGAAATCAACAAAAATTGTTTTTGGAGTTTTGGTGAAATTTTGAAAACGACTTTGGGGCTTTATGTAAAGTACCCCAAAAATCAAAATAGCCTATCTGTTTCAAATTCAAAGGGCCATAACTCAATCAAAACGATCACAGAATATCAATTTTGATAAAAATACTTCATACGGTTTACCTGCTAGCATTGTTCATAAGGAGCAGACTGATAGACATTTTGCCATAAACCAATTTTTCAGTATCAAGGATCCACAAAATGTGGATTCTGTTGACCCAATATATTAGAAGTTATTTACTACACATAAGAGCAAGAATTATCCATTTTTCAGTATTAGGGTCACACAATTCTAAGTTCTTCTGTTGAAAAATAGCAGTTTTCTGCTGATGCAATACTTTCTCTATATTACATAATAACATGTGAGAAAGTAAGAAACAATCAAAGAACTTACGTTCATGTCCATGAGACGGGTTCATGGGATCCATGTCAACGTATCCATCATCAGTGAGAGTGGGGCCCATTGGGACATAACCATCTTCTGCCAAGCTGCTTCCTCTACTGTGATTGGCAGAGCTGGCAGCACGGGAGTAGATCTGCATTCGAGGGGTGGCATCCGATGGCACACTCCCTCCTCCACCTGCAAGGCAGTAAGCCACATTTGAAAAAATCCTTTCCCACCAGGCAGCGCAACTTTCGCGTTCCAAGAGCACAGCTCTGGTGCAATGCTTTTTATTTTAGAGTCTGAATAATATGTTCTTGAATATAAATTGCTGACATATGATGTCATGTTCACTAGTCAGAAAATGAGAATATAAATCATTGACATATGATGTCATGTTTATTTGTTAGAGAAAGAGAGAATATTAATCACAATTGTCCATATGAAGGCTTAGTGGTTAACAATTCAGTTCACTTATTTATAAAAATTGTCTTTACATTAATAATAATTTTTATTAGTTTATGGGGAAAATGTACCATGAATTTAGCCAATGTTTAATTTTTTATGTATTTTTCTAGAAAAAGATAATTATAAAATTTTCAGATTTTGTACATTTAAAGACACAGCCTTTTTCATCATTTTGGCATTTATGGATGTTTTTGCAAAAATATTAAGTGTTCTTTTTCTAATTTTACTTTTCAAGTCCATTTGCTTCAGCATTTTTCCACAAACTTTGCTTTTAATATTTTTTATTATTGTACAAAAATGTTGATATGTTGTCAATACTATGAAGAGCGTAACCAAGAAATAAGAATTTACTTGTACTTATGAATAATAGTTTCTGAGAAAAGATATATTAATCACAAAATATTTACATTTCCAGAAAACACCCATTGAAAAAGTATGACTTTGAGGCCATTGCTACATTAGAACACTTCTGAACCATCATTTCCATATCAGAATGGGTCGAGATAAAAATTAAGTGCAAAAATTCCAGCGCTACCAATTCCTGAACACAGTGTTTTAACAACACAAAATAAACCACAATATAACCAAATTATGATTGAGACAGTGTTTGTTAGCAGTTGTCAAAAATGGCTTGAGCATACCATGGTATTCAAATGAAAAGAAAATTTACGTTGCAAAGCTCAAACTACTTATTTCAACAAAAAACAAAAATATCATTTGACCCTTTGTTTGGTACAGAATCACCTTAATAAATAAACAGTTGACAAATATGCATTCACACTCTCATACATGTATGCATTTTGTAGGGCCCATTACTTCTCTTTTGAACGTTTAAATTCACAGGAGTGGCACCCCCTCCTTTTAGAAACCCCACAAACAAACATGGTGTAACTGCAATTTGGCATGTTGGCATTTGGTTTAGTATGATTGACTACATTGATAGCTCTTACTTTTTTTGCATTTTATTAGTTATCTAGAGTCATATTCATGAGGAAAGGATTGTTCAGGAATGTTAGTGGAGTTAATAATAGTGGAGCAGTGCGAAGTACAGCTCTAAATGTCCATTTGTCATAAATGTAATTATTTTGTTTTTGGGGTGCCTTTTGCTATCATTCCTATTTAAAGAAAATATTTAGGAGACAATCGTTATACTACTTGCAATGAACTGACATTTTTATGGAAATATCCCTTAATACAGAAAATAATTTTACAAACTTGTAAAAATGCTTAAATAACTTTTTAAATTTGTATAATTTGACTTTAAGTGCAAACTCATTGCACTTCTTTCCCAAATGATACATACAATTTTAAGGTTTTTGGTGTTCAATAAGTAAACATTTTATAATTTTTTAAATTACAAAATTTTTATATGATGTAACCCTTAATAGAGAATAGTGCAATACAAAGATTTTGGTGTAATATTTGATACCAAACTGAGGTTCCATTTGCCATTAACTTAACTCTAAATAAAGCTCTCCAAATGTTGGGCTTTATTAATCGTGTGTCATCCAATTTTGTAGGTTGTTCCACTATGGGAATTTTGTATCTTGCACTAGTTCAACCTGTATTACTGTATGCTTCATCAATTTGGTCTCCTCTCTACTCAACCCACAACTGAAGCTTTTTTCAAAGGTGGCATGGAAGTTGGTTACCTTCACCCAGGGCATCACAAACGTATTTTCACTTTGTAAGTGTTTTTGGCAGAAGCTCCATCAGGAAAAGCAGAGAATTCCCAAGAGAAAATGAAGAAACAATTACTCCCAATTTTAATCACCATATGTAAAGAAAAACTTACAGTACTATGCCGCAACATAGAGGATATGAAAGGAGGTAAATGATTTAGAAATTAAACTTCACATAGGCATGTGCACATGGGGAGAGGAGCTGCAAATTTGGAAGAGGGTCTCATAGCCTGAAGCAGTAAAACTTAATTTCTGAATTTCTTCTTTCACTGATGATGTGAGATGGCCCTTGCATGCATCAAGAATCCACATCCCATTTTTCTTTTGATGAGCACCTGGCCTCCTGGCGGTGTGGAGCCAATCTAAAACCAGGTCATCGGTCATCCACCCTTTTTCGTTGCAACGAAATATAACACTGGGCAGCAACTTTTTTCTTGGCAATGTTTTACAGTTAAGAACCGCATAGAATCACATCTTTCTTCCGTCAGAAAGAACACACAACAAGAGTGATTTGAGATTTCTCGTTGCTGGTAGTATGAACCAATACACTTTCAGCACCTTTCTCTTCAATTGTTGGGGTCAAGTCAACAGGAGTTTCATCAGCATTGATCATCCAATTTGTCCTAATTACTCTTTTCACAATCTTACAATATGTTGCTGATAATCAACCAACTTCTTCTGAAACACTGCTGGAAGGTGCCCACCAAGGGAAGATAGCCACCATAGCACTAATCCACTGCGTTGCAACATCCTTGTGCACCATCCCTAGAGCAGGCTTCAAAATTGATGCCATTCTCTTGCGCCATTTCACTTGCTTTTGTTCTTATGACATTGTGGAAAACAACAATTCCTTCTTTATGTTCCTGGCTGAACAGGATGAGCTGCATCTCGGTTGATGGAGATGACGCATCAGCCATTTTGCTGTGGCCTTCTTCAGAGCTATACTCAGAGGCCTACTTCAGAGTATAACTCTGAAGAAGGCCACAGCAAGATGGCCAAAACGTCAGCTCCATCAATTGAGATGCGGCTCATCCCGGACAGCCAAGAATACAATGACTCCAGACGCGAAAACCCACGAATCCATTCCTTCTTTATGTATCTCAGGCACAAATGCCACCACCACTTCCATTTCAACGTTTTTGAAATGTCCATTACATAGGCTACTGAAAGGTTTCCTCGTCAAATGAGCAATGCTAACCTGTTCTTTGTCCTTTTGCAACCTCTAAACATTCTCATCTGTGCCACCATTCTTTCTTGATGCTGCACAATTGTCGGTTACTTCAGCATGGTGAATAACCATGATTTTAAATTTGAAGTTTCATCGTAGTGGCGCCTGCAACCTTTTGCGAAGTTCAAGGTTTAACCTCATTGCCCAAAACTATGATCCATTATATATGGGTATCCACAAAGTAAATTAAAGATTACTTCTACTTACCACAATTTAGTATGATACTTTACTATGAAATTTACTGTGCCAAAGAATAGGGAGCGAGAGGACCAGGAAGACAAAGGACATAAATTTCATGTAACAAAAGAAAAGAATGAACAACAATACAAAGAAGGAGTGAAGTCCGAGTAAATGAAGACATGCCATAAAAGCAAAACTCTATTCATTGCACTTTTCCCTTTTCTGTACCCAACATTGTCTGTGAATAATCAATTGCAGAAACACAAAACAATTAAAACATGTACCTGGACTCATAGCCATATAACCAGTGTTCTCCATGGGCGAAGATCCACAGGGGCTATACATCTCCATGTATGACCCCTGAAACAACACATGGATTTGGTTGGAATGCATAGAAGAAAAGTATATTTCCTTTCTCACGTGCATGCACACATACCCAGTGTCACTCTCACACATACACACAATACGCTCTTTATTATAAATGCACTTTTAATAATAAAAATATCACATGAAAATTCTATCACCAAATTTTCAGATAACGCAGATTATCAATTAAAAGAAAGATTTATAAGAGTAAAAATGACTTGACTTTTATGAAGCATGGTAATTAGTAATGACGTTCTGACAGATCAATATTTTTGAGAAATGTATTACTTTAAACAATTTCCAGCAAAAGTTATCTAAAACATTTATTATATCCATGACTTAGCAGAATAAATTAGGAAACTGAATCCCTGACAATAATTAACAGGGCTTTCATCATAGCAGTAATCATAGGACTATGAAAGTTACACATGAGAAATTAGTCAAAACTATTGCAGCACTGTGTAATTCGACCACATATCCTCAGTTAACACTAGCACTTGAATCAATTTTCTTTCTGACGTTCACAACTCTACACTCACCTGTGACGGAGACCCTGACTTGAAACCACTACTGCTGAGGTTGGGAGAGATTTTTCTGTGAGGGGCAGTGACTGTATTCACAGCAGCTGCTGACTGGATGGGCAACGACAACGATGGCTGGCTGCGGTCCATTGGCATGTAATTGCTATCAGCATTGCCTGTCGACAACACAATATCAAGTATTATAGATTTTTTCAATGCACTGTGTTAATCAACCTGATCTCTACAGCAGAAACCTGCTGGTGATATTTACCAAGTGTATCTGACCTTCCTTGAGTGTGGCCAGATCATTTGGTCCCTGTGATTTGAGGAAAATTTGCAAGGAAAAGAACCAACTTTCCTCACAACCTGAGAAATCTACCCTACTCACAGAGACTCCACATTTTACAACTATTGACACAACAAGAGAAGGAGAAGAGGAGAAAAGAGGCGAGGGGAGGGAGGGGAGGGGAGGAAAGGAAGGAAAGAGAGGGGAGGAAAGGAAGGAAAGAGAAGAGAGGAAAAAAGAAGGAAAGAGAGGGGAGGAAAGAAAAGAAAGAGGGGAGGAAAGGAAAGAAAGAGGGGAGGAAAGGAAAGAAAGAGGGGAGGAAAGGAAAGAAAGAGGGGAGGAAAGGAAAGAAAGAGGGGAGGAAAGGAAAGAAAGAGGGGGGGAAAGGAAAGAAAGAGAGGAAAGGAAAGAAAGAGAGGATAGGAAAGGAAAGAAAGGAGAAGAGAGGAGAGGAGAGGAGAAGAGAGGAGAGGAGAGGAGAAGAGAAGAGAAGAGAGGAGAAGAGAGAGGAGAGAAGAGAGGAGAGGAGAGGAGAGGAGAGGAGGAGAGAAGAGAGGAGAGAAGAGAAGAGAGGAGAGAGGAGAAGAGAGGAGAGAGGAGAAGAGAGGAGAGAGGAGAAGAGAGGAGAAGAGAGGAGAGAGGAGAAGAGAGGAGAAGAGAGGAGAAGAGAGGAGAAGAGAGGAGAGAGAGAAGAGAGGAGAGAGAAGAGAGGAGAGGAGAAGAGAGGAGAGGGGAGAAAAGAGGAGAGGAGAGGAGAGGCGAGAGGAGAGGAGAGGAGAGGAGAGGAGAGGAGAGGCGAGAGGAGAGGCGAGAGGAGAGGCGAGAGGAGAGGCGAGAGGAGAGGAGAGGAGAGGAGAGAGGAGAGGAGAGGAGAGGAGAGAGGAGAGGAGGAGAGAGGAGAGAGGAGAGAGGAGAGAGGAGAGAGGAGAGAGGAGAGGAGAGAGGAGAGGAGAGGAGAGGAGAGGAGAGGAGAGGAGAGGAGAGGAGAGGAAAATAAAACAAGAGGGCCCGGAAGTGATGTGCAAGAGCACGAGGAAGAGGTCTACTGCCACTCACCATCAGAGCCAGGGCCTGGCCACTGGGCGTACTCTTCCACTTCCATGATGGCTGACTCATCGGGCGTGAGGGAGGTGCTGTAGCGGCCCAACTCAACCATTCCCTCCTCAGTCCATGCATTGGCTGAGGGATCATCTATGCTCAACGACGACCCCGTGGAGTCCGTGGAACAAGCTCCAGAAGCAGGGCTGCAACAACACGGCAAGGCACCTGCTCTTATCCCACTTCAATACTAATTTATAACCCCCCCCGCAACGCAACCCTCAGTGTAGTCTGTTGTGGGCCTGAAGATCTCTTTGCCCTTGGGAAAACAAGTATATCTTCACGACTAGAACTTTTACATTAAAATGAAATATTGCTGTGTCAACAGTTTTTTTTAAACTGTTTAGAGAAATGTTTGCCATAGAAAAGTTTAGAAAGTTTTAGAACAAACAGGTTATCATGAAGCCACACATTTTATTTACCATTTTGTCTTTGTCAACCCTCTTATCTGGGGAAATGTCCACACCATTCATACCAAACAAAAAACCGTCATTTCATGTATTCTTATGCCAATACAATAATTAAGCAGAAGTTGTTTAGGCAATTTTCAAAAGAATTTTACCAAATTCCATTAAAATAACATTGAAGTACTTAGTGAAGATAGTATTCTTTCATAAGACTTGAATTAAATATATTGTCAAATAACTAAATAACTGAGAAGGCTACAAATTTTGTTGCAAATCAAGAAAATTACTCATGCCAAAAATACTTTTTCTTTGAATCTACACCATTAAAAATCATTAACATGACCCACACAGCACTGAGGGTGGCCCACAAACTCCCTAACATTCCCTGACTGATGTTGAAATTCCCTAACATTCCCTGACTTGTCAACACTTTCCAAATTAGATTTTTTGTGATGTCATGTTTACAATTATTATGCAATTTGGTTATAAAAATGTTGATTAAAAAATATTGACTTACTGCCCTTGCATTTTACAAGTCTTTGGTCCCTTACTATTAATTCACCTGCTGTTCAAAGAAGATATGAGAGTATGTTCTGGCCAAGGCTATGACAACTCTTGAGAAGAATTACGTATAGATTGTAATTCAGGTCTTGAGAAGAATGAAGTATAGATTTTACTTCAGGTGTCAGGGAAACACCTTGGCAGCATGAAGTATAGAGATTCTGAGTTTCACATCTCTGCATTAAGTATCTTAATGGTACAAAACCATGCGATGAACACTGCCACATTTTAGTTCCCTAAGACTCGGTGCTTTACACTAATGAAAATTCTAACCAATTCTCTGAATTATCTCAGCATCTGGTTACAGATTTCTTAGAGGAGGTGAAATTTTTTTTGACTTGAACTTATTATTATCCAGGTTTAAAAAAATTATTTCCTACAAAATCAGCAATTTTTACCTATTATTTCAAGGGCCGCCAGTTAATGAGTAAATTGTCACT
The DNA here is from genome assembly GCA_031308135.1 of Acheta domesticus. Classification (NCBI taxonomy): domain Eukaryota; kingdom Metazoa; phylum Arthropoda; class Insecta; order Orthoptera; family Gryllidae; genus Acheta; species Acheta domesticus. The sequence continues at coordinate 106,146,396 of JAHLJT010002630.1, read as the reverse complement.
TCCAAAATGACAGTTTCACACTCTCATAGTATAAATTGCAAGAGACTTTTGCAGGTTGTGTAACATGTTTTATATATTCATCACTCTGAACAAGTGCTTCATTCCCACTGACCTCACTGGACTTGATCCCACAGGAGGAGAGTACGAGACACCCCTTGTGTACATTGAGTGCGGACGCACTGCACCACAGTGGCCTGGAGCAAGGTGCATGCCACGAGGGGCTGGGGTGGGCAAAGCATGCGGAGGAGGCTGCGGATGGCCCTCGCTAGTTGTGCGGGCACGTGATGGCAAGCTGTCACATCGCTCGCGGCCTGCAGCAGTCGAACCTGCCAGATACAAAAAAGAAGAGTGTAAGACAGGGGAACACATGGAGAACACAACCTAGAGAAGAAAGCACATAAAAGTTGAAGATGGAAGGTCTCAACAAACACTGTTAGAATCAAAATCATAGTAAAATTGGGAGTAATTTTAATGAATTGTAAAATTTTTTCAACTTTCACCTCCTCCATTTCTAGTACTTTTTCTATCCTATTACAGAATAAATTGCAAACATTACTTACATATTACACAATTTTTTTATTCACACATATCTTGAAAGCACACAACTGATTATCCTTGTATTTCCCATTACAGCTGTAACTAAACTTTAATTTAGTAATTTTGAATTAACTCCAGAAGAATTTTATAAACTACAAAATGTAAGAAAATGATTCCATTGATTGACATCAGGAACTAAGTTATAAAAGATTTTTAAAAATACTTAACATTAATATTGCATAAAAACAGAGCCTCCTATAGCAAAAAAACAACAAACAACGACTGACATATTCCCATTATAGGCACACAACAAATCTCAGTGCAACAATAACAAAAAGTGTCAAGGCTACCATTAAGCACTGAAAAATATATAATGATGTTTTGTTCATGTGCAAGACTACACAATAATTTAAAAGTATTAAGCAGAATGTACTAAATTGCATACACGGAAATTCAGTAAAGCTGCTTACAAAAAAAAAGTGTGTAAAAAACACAGCTAGCAGTACACCAAATAAAAAAGTGACTGTGCAAAAGACTTAATGTAATAGTACTTACAAACAGTACAGCATTTTCAGAAAATTGCATGTATAGCAACATAAACAGATAACCATAATACTGATGAGAGCTAAAAAAATTGGAAGTAGAAAATTGATAACCCAAAGATGCAGATTGGCAAGACATGAGACCTTCCACACCCCAAACCCCACATCATTCCACTCTGGAGGGAATTCCCCAACACAGTGTGAAGAACCCAGGAAGCAATAAGGTATCAGGTGGCAAGATAACCAGTCAATAACCAAATGTCACTTTCCCCCCTCTGATTGTGTGTCTTTGCTTGAAAATCCATTCCTTCCCAGTTCTTGAAATTCAAACTGTTAAAATAAACAGTGATAACTTAAGACACAAATTCTTTGGAGGAAAAAAACTACAACAAAAAGTATATCTTGTCATGCAAAACTGATGATTAATTGCCACACTGCTTTGGACACAGGAGCCACAAGGATCAGAAGAAAGAATAGAATTCCTGATGCACCAGCAGCCAGCAGCCATGGAAGGACAAAACGTGAACAGAACAGTTTAAAGAAGTGAGACCACTCCAAAAACATTCACATTTAGGCTTACAAGAACAATTTTAAAACAGTGCATATGTATTTACAATTGGACATAAAAAACGCATCCCACCTTGGAAAAGAATTTAACACATAACTGCAAATGAAAAAAACAAAACTTTTTTTAATTTTAATTTTATTTTTTATTTTGAGAGTATTATTAACCTATCATATCTTATTACGAAACACAATGCTACTTTAAACAAAGTATGAAAAAGTTAATCACTATAGTAATTATGTTTTACAATTTTCTAAAGTTAATGTAACCGACTACAAAAATCTGAAAGTCATCTTTTTGATAAAGGTTTACAAATTTCACTCATCCCGCCAAGCAAAATACGAGCACCAGTTGAAATAATATTCACAACTTGCAAAAGATGTCTTCTTATTCTTCTTAGAAACAGTCTGGACATTTAACTCTTTAGTTCTCTTTAGTTTAACTCTTTGACTGCTCCAGTGAAGTGTGTCACATCTTTTTCTTCCCAAGATAAGTAGCGGAAAGCAAACCATTTTGACAATTAATCAAAACACTGAAATGTAAAGATGTTTAGACACTGGTTGATCAAAACAGATAGAAAAATGGAGAGTCTCTAAAGCAATCTTCACACATTAGGGTCACAGTTACACCACTAACGTGTACAGAAGTTAATATTCATTTCACCCTGAGGAAGGTTGCAGAACGATGGCTGGAATGTTGAAGTCTGTGCCTAAGACACAGTGTCTCCTGGACAATCAAGAAGATAATGATTTCTTGGAGGGTAGTTTAAAGTGCCCTATGAGTGAGTTTATTTATTGGGTGCCTAAGTGTTCTTATATCAGCATCTATTTCTGGTCTCCATTTAATTCTTGACAACTTTTACTTCAGTCAGAAATCAGAAACTGATATTTTAAAATATTGTTTCTACAAGATAACATTCCATTTTAATCAATAAAAATGCTTGGAGGTAGTAATTGGTTATTTTTTCAACCTGTGCCACCTCAATGACCTACTTGTAGAAGAAATATCAAAGATACAACAGCAATAGACATTTCTTTTAAAGATTTTCAAGAATTTTTTAAAATTTATTTTTAAATTGTTTTTGGAAGAATTTTTCTTCAAAAAAATGTATTATGAAGAAAATATTTTTAAACAGCAAATATAGCTTTTTACTTTAAATATCGCAAGCTTCAATGCATTGAAAAATTAAACTATAAAAGCACTTTGTTTTGTAGTTGTGAAGTAGTGTGGGACTAGTGAACTAAAATTCAGTGAATACAATTTTATTTGCTCAAGAATGTTTATCAGTGTAAAACTGGTTTAAAATTAAAATAATACACCATAATAGTTTGAACTCTGAGCATTACACTATAGAAGACAAACTTCCATAATAGCTTGCATCTCTGGATCTTGCATCTTTCTTGGATAATTAGTGATGTGATATTAGGGTTAGAGTAAGAGAGTAGAGAAGAAAAAATATCTTTATCAATTGTTTTATATTAATCTCAGTCATATCATTAATAGCACAACATCTTAACATTATCCACTGTGCCACATCCATTCATTCTTTTCTTCCACTAGGGTTCTGGATCAAGACAAATGCACATTTTTTGAAGTGATCTGCACTTTCCCTTCATTATTTCTGCATTACAATTTTCTTTTGTTTTCCAATAATTAGTCAACCTGTTTAATCATTCAATTAACATTCCATCACCTACCTCACAAATCTTCAGGTTTGTTATGAAATACATCACAAATTTCAAAAAACAATTGTCAAATAACAAAAATTGCTGATTTAGAAGTACAGTACTCAGAGAGTACATTATTATTTTATCAATTATTACTAAGTACACTTAAAAGGTCAATATAATACTGAAATGGCAAACAGTTTTATTGATTTTGAGAAGTATTAAGGTTTAACTAAATACTTTAAATAATGGATATAATCTACCTGCTTTAATTTTGCAATCAAATTGATTTAACATTCTACAATATTCAGTCACCTCTTATTCTATCCTAAAGATTTCTTCACATTTTCAAAATAGCCAATTTTATGATTTATTTACGAGACATTCAAATGTCTTCTTTTTAGGTCAGTGATATTTGAATTTTCAAATAGAGTTCTTGAATGAAGTTGAAAAGCAAAACTTCAGAGAGGAAGTATAGCCAACTAATCTAACCAAACAGCTAGCATCTTCCAACTTTGTCAAAACCATCAACTAACTACAGGCCAAAAGTTCTTACAGGGCACATTACATCATAACACAGCTGCTGTTGCATCTTCCACACCAGCTACTGACCCTCGTAGCTCCGGCTCACATGAGGACGACATGAGGACTGGCTAGGACAACAGGGAGGAAGTCTGGGGAGAGAAATACCTACTGCGACTAGAGCTGGCGCCGGAGCGCTTGCCCGCTGACCGGCCCGTGCTGGCACGCCTACCGTCCCAAGAAGGGGGGTACGCCGGTGCTGGCATCGGGGCCAGCCCTGCCGAAGGCTCAGACAGCGGGAAGGAGTAGGTGCGTTGGTGCGTGGGAGCGCCCAAGGGTGCGTTGTTGTTGTTCGTGGTGGTAGTGGTGGTGGTGGTGGTGGTTGTGGCGTTGCCGGAGCCTCCACTCCCTGCCCCGCCCACTGAGCTAACACACATGGCTGCAAACACCACAGCGAACTCACTCACAAAATGGACGAAATTCCTTGGACACGATCACCGGCGTGCACGCGCACACACATGCACACACACAGGTAGGCATTACATATACTAACACTGTTACCACTTAGGCATGCAGTAAGTGGTAAACTAAGCATGACCAGTGTCTCAAGTTGTAAGTTTAAGCTCAATGTCGGATCTCATTCCAGACTTCTACTTTTATTAGCAACAGAGGTCAAATAAGTAATTATTCTTTACACCTTCAACCGAAACATTCATATAAATGAACACCAGGACCAAAAAATAACAAATTATAATGTTAACTAATTAGTAACCGAAACAAACTATTTTACAAGTACATCTCAAATTTTAAGTACCACAACAAACAAGTAAAAAATTCACAGATTTAAGTTTTGCAATGTACAAAAATTACTATTTTCAGTTTTCTTTTAGACACTTCAACTATGATATTGGTACTGCTTGCTTGAGGACAATAAATGGTGAAATTCTTAAGATATGATTAAAATTCAATTCAAGATAGTTTTAAAACAGTAAAATGACTTGTCACAAACCATAGCATTCAATACTTAATTTGAAATTTGAGATGCTTGTGTAAGATTGTTCTCTAAATTTTAAGTCCCAAAATATACCACCTTCCACCAGATAGAAACCCAAAAAGCAATATTTTCAATCATCTCTGTTGACTAATCTGAAAAAATAAAACTAATTTCAATTTTAGTACTTTGCTCTGGTTGGCAAAATAGATTTGTATTAAGAAATATAGTGGAAAATCTATGAAATCTTTTTTTGGTTTCTTTGGTTACTATGTTAACATTAAAAAGTCTCAAAAATGAAGGATGATCACACAACTAAATTGTCAGGAAATACAGTGGAATCTTGTTTGAACATTTTTAAGGGAAATTTTGAATGTGAATGTGGCAAAACATTTTATCGAAAAACGTTGTTTAAACTGCTGCTTGCCATGACCAGGGTCATTCCTGTTCTTACTGCCCCCTCTTATTTGCCATAGGCTTTTAAGAGAATAGGGAACAGCTCACAGGGCACCTTCTGCCCTTACCATCCTTCCACTCCCCTGCACATGGTGCCAGACCCCTTTCCCCATGACAGTGTAATAACTCTTTGAAAATACTCTCTGCTCCCCATAAGAATCTTACAGGTACTCTCAAAATACACTTATTGAAGATGATGCTGATGCTGCACGCATGAACCACAGACCAATATGTCTACCATAATGTGAGAAACTCCATGACACCATGGGCAAGGAGACCTCTGAACCCTAAAGCTGAACATCATTTACGCCATTTCCTTTCTCCTGTGAATTTATTTGAAGTGCCTAAACACAAAAGGCAGGAATGATTTTTAATTGACAGAGTAAAATATAAAATTCACATGGGTTTTCTGTTTTAGCTCACTTACCTTAAATATACTTGTAATAATTATGCAAAACAATTTTAAGGATAATTTAAGTCAAATTTACAATGTTTGGTAGACTATTACTTCCAAAACAATAGTATTTACTGTTTTGAATTTATGCACATCTTCAAGTAAATATTTGTGTTAATGATCCAAGCTGCAATTTTGAGAAAAGTTAATCTGGGCAAAAGTGGACACTGGCCATGCCCATAATAATGAATAAGTAATGAGTAAGTTATCCAATAACTTATCAAAACAGCTTCACCAGCACCACAGCTCACAAAACAAGACATTCAAAATATTTCATTTTATTGCATTAACATTCTTGACCACCACTCCTAATTCAGCAGTGAAGAACCAAGTCAAATTTATATTGGTGGAGTGTGAAGAAAAGAGAATACCACCTACTATAATATCATATCAATAAGGTCACTTTCTTTTCATACACAAAATCAATTGAAAGTGAGGGTAAATGTCCAAATTTCTAATTATTATAACTCCAGAAAGGAAAGAGCATATTCTCAACACGTTTTCAAAAGATGTGTGGTATCATTAAAGCGGCAGAATGTTGTTCATTCTCTATTAGATAAAACCACTGGGGTTCTACCATATATTTAGCTGAGAGAATAATAAAAATTCCAAGATTGGAAGATTTCAGTTAGGTAAGTTATGACTAAGCATGAACAGTTTCATCACCGTATCTAACATTTCAAACCTAGTAGTACTCAGTAGAACTCAATTCAATCACTATTTCATTGGCATAACTTCAGGCACCCTATTCACATTTCTAAGTACAAATTGTACACAAATTTAATTGGAAAGAAAGAGGTACTTCTTACTTTCAAGAAATACTGTGATGGTCTATTATAGACTCCGTAATTAAATAAATTAATTGAAATGTTAGGGAACTGACATAGTGTAAAAACAAACAGCTAGCAGACCAGTGGAGAATAAATAAAGAGAGAACATTTATTCAATAAATAAACAATTGCACAAGTCTATATTACTTCGGAATAATTAAAATTTTAATTAAAGAAAACATTCCCATATTTGGAAAAGACAATTGAATGTGTTGACATGTGATGTTCGATCACATAAGCATTAATATCTATAACAAGATATGAGTTTTGAAAAGCAGAAAATTATAAATATTTTTATTATTTGGACTTTTTACTTTGAATTTATTGAAACGAAGAAAGCAGTGAGAATGTAATTGCATTAGTAAATAGAAGATATAAAAAGAATTATGATTCTGACAAAAGGGAACAGCTGTTTTCTGTTTTGAAACTGCACAGTGAAAAATGTAATGTAACAATGCATTGGTTCAGACAGCTTTGTTTTTGTGGACACGATGCAATTTGTCAAAAATGAGTTGACAGATTTGAGTAGAAAATTTTATAAAAAAGTTTTGACATTTTTAGAGAGTGAATATTAGTCTGGGAGTGTAGAAAATCGGATAAAAATGGTAAGGTAATGGAACAAATTATGGATGCGGACGCAGGCTGCAGATTTGGCAACATCTACCAGGAAAGTGATAAACTTTATTATAATAAAACGTATGACGAGACCAAGATTGGGCTTTAATTTTAAGGATTAATTAGAATGGCCATCAAAGAATTCAATCTCAAATGAGGTGCACTCATATGAAATAAATAAAAAAATTAAATAAATAAATGTGAATGTGTGAAATTTGGAGTCATGGTGGAACAGTGGCTGGGTGTTATAATTAAAGCATAAGTCTGTATTAACAAAGTGAGGGGTGAGAATAATTCAAAGAAGTCATAGTTGTTGATATTGATTCGTAAAGTTTATGATTCCTCACAGTACTCTTTACTTTAGAAGTTGGATTTTTTGACAACTTCTGTAACAATCGTTAGATGTAACTATTACACCCATTAAAAGATCAAATTGACATAAATTGCAAAATTAGGAACACTAACTTGCATCAAAACCACTTACAGTATTTATTTTTAATATTGATCATAAAAAATTAATTGAAAAATACCCCACCCCCTTTATCACCAACTCATCAGCCTGCAAACGTATATAATATCAGATGGGTTTCACACAAGTTTGAAAGACTGAAAGACTTTTCATACTATGATGAAATAAATGACATCACAGTATGAAAAGTTTATACATATCAAATAAATAGTACTATCCCCGAACGTACCGTGAATCATGATAAATAATTCTGTGGTAAAAATTCTAAGTCAATTTTTGGCACAAATGGGTTAAGTACCTATATTTTATTTTAGTAAAAATGACCAAATTCATGTTGCCTCCTTAACGACAAAAAAGCATTGGGAAATATAGCTTTATCAGCTTAATATTGACTACGGCTCAATAATCTATCAGTTGTCCTTTCGATACTAAGATTTTTGACTTGAGAACTTTTACACAGTGACCACAGATTTCTTTTTTTTTTTTCTTTTTCTTTCTAATACAACCTAAGTCCCTTCTAAGAATTAGGACCTATGTGCTCTACGAGAAATAATAGTGAAGAGATTAATATGATAAAAATCAGTTACGATTGTCTCTCTGATTTGTCTAAATAAAATAAATGATTCTCAATATCATCAGACAAGGATTGATGGTCACACACATAGCAAGTTTATCAATAGAACTACATATTTAGCAGGTTCATTTTATTTATTTTATGTTATATACAATCTAATAAGTTCATTGTTATCTTACATTCTAAAACTAATAATGGACATAATGAACTACTTGAATTTAATTATGTTAATGTCTTTTTAAAGCGGACAATTAGTCTGCGAATTATTCACATAAATAAATATTAAGGAATGTAATTTTATGTTTACAAGGAAGATAATTTTTCTCGAATATTTTTGTTTGATCTCTCTTCATGTATGAAATAAATGGTAAAGAATTTATTCACAGCTAATGCCTATTTTTAATGTTTTTAACAATTTATTAATAACATTTTTTTATTAGAAAATCCCACCATTTCTGAAAACTTCAGTGACGTGCTTTGGTGAAGGAAATGGTTTGTGAATGGTATGCTCTGCCTTTTCATTTAACTAATAAATATTACATAACTTGTGCAACAGTTTTTGATACTGAATGGCTAGGAACTACCTGAGCCTTTTCTTAGTTTTATTTCACTTTTAGGTTAATTTACCAAATCTTTATCCACATTTGGCTAAATGTGAATTGTCAGTCTTCTGCAACTAATGATATTTCAGAATATGGTACTGTACCTACTGTAAGGTTAAACAGTTGGTAGTGTCCATTATCTATCACAAAGAATGTAAATCAATATTTAAAGTGAATATATCTCCATCCTTTTAACCAACTGCAACACAAAAGAAGGTTTATGATTTTTACCGCTGCCTTTCTGAAGTTCCTTTTGTCTCTCATGTTTTGAATCATCAGGACAATGTAAGGTTACTTAGAAAGCAAGGTGGAGACCGACAAGGGAAAGCATCGAGTGTCAAACCCAATTTTTTTCCTTAGCGAATATTTTGAAATTTTTGTAATGCATAACGTTTTTCAGGAATTATGCAGTAGGTGAAATTTTTAATACATTCTACAGCTTTTGCATTTTTTTTTGTGAGACATGTGAGATGGCTGAAAGGGTGCTTTTTCTTTCTTTCACATGTAAAACCTGTTCATCATTTGAAATTCAATGTGGCATATATTGCAGTCCAAAACGATTTCAATAGATTATGAATTTAGTGGAGGCAACAAATATTTTAGTAATTTCAGTTGACTGTACAGTCAGGTCTGTAGTTGCTTATTTGAACAATTATCTTAGAGCGGATTACAACCATCCAAGAACTGATTTTGACTTTGCTCCACCAACTACCGTATTCGCTCATGTTTAAGCTGCGTCCATGTATAAGCCGCACTCTTTCGTCTCAATAACTTGAAACAAATAAATCTCGGGTATAAGCCACACTGAATATTTCAATGTTGCTTAGTAAATGTTAAAATTTAAAAACAAAAAAACAAAAACAACAACAACGTAAATCCTTAATGTGAAATTAGAGAGGGAGTGCCATGCCAAATCTGTTTCAGCACATCCATCAGAGCGCAACACTTACTTCCAATGCTTAGAACAACAGAGCCAAAGTGATGAAGCAATACCACGTGACTTCCAAAGCGGCGAAAAGTTTTGAAGTGTGTGGCATTTCTAATAGAAGGGACAAGAGCGAGGACGGTGTGTTACGGATGCCAGAGATTGTGAAAGTTACAATGAATCGGGGTGGGTGGGTGGAGCGGGGGATACGAGTCCGAGAGTGATGGAGATTACCCAAGTATATGCAAGTTGATATTAAATTTAACACCAACTTGCACATACTTTGGTTTTTCTAATGTGGCACTTCAAAGCTCTGTCTTCATGATGGAATATCTCATTGCATTTCACATCTTTCTCGGTTGTGCCGGTAGATGTTGCGTGATCACAACTGATGTCGCATTGATACGGTAGCAATCATTTGTCATCTAGCAGCACAAACAAGAAAGATGCAAAATGCCGGCAGACATTGTATTGTGAAGACAGGGCTTCAAGTGCCACGTTATAAAAAACTGTGTGCATTTCTGACAAATAAATGTTTGTTTTCGGCATAAAATTTTGTTTTTCTTTAATTTTTTTTTAAAAGAAAAATCTCATGTGCAAGCTGCATGCCCATTTCAGGAAAAAAAGTGGGGCTTATAGATGAGCAAATACGGTACTTTAGTGCTCAACTGAAAATGCTCCAATTTCCATTTTGGCAGACAACAAAGGCAGCACATACCAACATAAACAATGAAGGAGGAATCCTTGCTTGCCTTATCATGAATTTCCCTTAATTGTAGTAAAGTCAAAATAATCATTATTTCACAATTTAATTAGTACCTCTCAGATATTCCTCAGAACCATCATACACTGTATTTTATGGAAAACATTAAAGTGTTGCATCTTGACAACACTTCCAGTCTTGGTTGGGAATTCAACTTGCCATAGATTGGAAATTTAATTATGAATACTCATCTCTTCAACTGCTGAATCTTGGAACATTAACTGTAACCGCAATTTCAGCAATAAAAGCCATAGCCATGCGTAAAAGCTTCCAAATAAGCAACAATCATGCAATGCAATTCCAATTCAAAACCACAAGCAGCAAAAACATAATAAATAAAAATTAAATTCAAAGACAAACACACTTATGACAAAATTAAGAAGCTGATCAACATGTAATAAAATGTGCAGAGTAAAAATAAATGCTGGCTGTAGATGTTTCTGTAGAAACAACAGCAATATTAATGAAACTTGTGTACCAACTGTGTAACAATATAAATCAATAAAACCTTTTTTTTTATTAAATTCAATACAGGAAAATTTTGAGGTCAGAAATGAAAGTTTGCAGAGGAAAGATTTTTGTACAGGATCATTCACAAAGGTGGCCAAACATGATTCAAAAAAGAATTGCACATTATTCTGGTACATTGTTAAATGTCCCATAATCTCATTTCTTAGAAAAGAATCTTCACAAATAAAATTGATTATTGTCTAGAAATAAGTTATGTTGAGTAACTCAAAATAATAGGCACAAAGTTTCCGCCATATCTACTATGCTTTGTTCAAGCCAGTGAACAATTATTTTGACAGTCTCTACAAAGATTCAATATAACAGAAGACCACAGAGCTCTATGAAATGTATTCTTCCACCAGCTATATGGGCAGGAGCATCAGCTCATTATGCTTTGGAAGAGGCAGTTGAGGTTTAAGGAGTTTTATTAGGGGATTTAGTAAAGTTATGATACTGTCACTAAATATAACATTGTAAGAATTGACAAAAATGTTGAAAAGAATGTGACAATATAAATGAATTCTTTAATAAATTTGAAGTGAGGCCTTGCATGTGGAAGATAAACTCACAATTGCTGAATAACGAAGAACCACACTTTTAACTTTCAATTAAATTTGGAATAAACTAACATTTAATCAAAGAATAATCCATGAAAGTTAATGTTTCTTTAAATAGGTTTGAATCATTCTAACTACATAAACACACTGGTTTCATGTGAACATTCTCCAGTTGGCAACAAAAATAATAGGGAATACGACAGTTAGAGCACAAATGAGCCAACTGATGCATCATGAAAGCAAATAATTTCTTAACCCCCCCCCCCCAACAATTTGGCAGGAACTCTTGTCAAAATAATTGCTCTTATGTCCAAACAGAACATAATATATATAGGAAATCTGCACTTTTCATGAAAATCGTATAAAAATTCAGCAATTAGCTATACACATTAATGATTTTCATTACACTCAGGTTTTAGAACGTGTATATTTGAAGAACCTCTGGAAAATTATACTTCAAAAATAAATTAAAAGTGAACATCTTTTCATTTTCCTCCCAGATATGAATTTATTTCAAAAGCAACCCTTCTTAAATATTTGAAGGATAAGCTAGTTAAGTAAAAAGAGGGCTGAGGATAGAGGAGAGATTTGGAGACTTATTCTTGTAATTAACTCCACCAGAATTGAGAAGAGTTTGAAACCAGTTCCATGATACAAAACTTTAGAATCACAAATCTTCAACTTTTAAAAATATCATGAGGATTTAGTATTTAGTGGAACCTCCATCTATTATTTTCCAAATGTATAGAAAAAAAAAAGTAGAATGCAGGAAAAGTATTAATGAAGGTGACTATTAAACACACACAAGCTGAGAAGTCTTATTCTTCACTTTGCAATTGACTTTTCTGTGCAAAATATTTTGAAATGTAATGTTCTCACATTGGGATTAAATTCATGAAAAAAGCAATATAACGTAATTAAAAACAAGCATTTATTTCAGCAACATTTAGAAATGACCGTATTCATGTCAACCATTATGAAATAAAACAGCATTATTATTACGAAATTAATTATTTCATTTTTAATTCAAGGAATGAAAAATTTCACTGAATTTTCCTTCATCCTGCCTTCCTTCCGCATCATCAAGTGGGAAATATTGCTCAGTCACAATGATTATTTTATGCATGATCAATGCGGTCAAATGAGAGTTGTAAGAATGATGCTGTCGGAATAAAAACCACTCAATTGAAAAGACTAAAATGGTGAAAGGCACATGCAGGAAACAAATGTAGGAAAATAGATGGAGATTCTACTGCAATTTATCTTTAGTGGTACTGCTGTAGAAACCAGGAAGGCCACGGAAAAAACTTAAGAAAGAACCAAAACGATCAGCTCCAGAAGTAAATCTGTACAAGTTGCTTCGAGATGAATACCTGACACGGAATGTCTCCTCTGGGACGGCCGAACTGCTGGCGTGGGAACCGGGGGATGGTGGAGTGGAGCCACGCGATGGTGAGTATGGTGGCAGTGGTAACTACCAGGCAGGCTACCGACGCAAACTGAAACCAACAACCAACCAACATCGCCCACAACTTCACACTTACACACAAACACAGCAGTAGCAACAGCCACAAATAACCACACATAAGCAGTGAATAAGAGCAAACTTTTCACGTAAAAAAAAAAAGTAATTTCCCTTATAAAAACAGAAGCAGCAAAATATAACAAAACATCAAAAAGCAAAACCTTACAGTTGTTAGCCTTTAGTTCCCTTTTGGCTCCTACACCATGTTAACATCAGAACAGCGGAACCACATTCCGTAATTAGAGTGACACTTAATAAAACAGCTAGGAACCGCAAGTTCTACAACATCTAACATACCACTAAAAATTACTCTCCCATTCACACATATCAAAAACACTAACATTTAACACAAAACAAATTACACATGAATGTAATATTCCGTATTCACATAACAATTACACAAAATCCACACAAATGCCACATGTAATCTTCTGGGCACAACCACATGCATACTGCACAGCTACCAGAAATACTATACTATTCCCCACATTGGCCAAACAATATTTTTGCATAACCACATGCCAGTCTAAATTAACCGTCACCATGCATCAAGGATTTCTTTGCTTGCTTCCGAGATTATTAACATCTTTCAATTATAAGCAACTATCACATAGATGTTATTTCTTATCTGTTTGGTAGAAGATAACTGGCTGCAAAGAAATGGCTTTTGATAAAACATGAAACACAATCTTGCTTACCTCCCAGTCTCAAGTACACAGTCACAAGGGTAAATCTGCAAAGAAACAAAAAATTCCACCTCCCACCTCCAATTTTGATGAACCTTTTCTAATCCCTTTCTCTTTATGCTAAGATTTCCCCCCCCCTCCCACTCCAGACCAGCATGAACTTTAAAAGACAATAAAGACAGACCATATGGGGGCATTAATAAAAGTGACATATTGTGCTAATTTTATGTTGTATTCTATGACAGCTTAGAACTTCAAATTGAAAAGAAATTTTTGAGCAGAACGGAGCAGCACTGTTTTAGTGAGGTAAAATCAAATCTTTGACATGAAGAGCATGCTAAATGAAAGGTCAAAATAAATTTTTGTCCATCCACTTGCAAATGAAAAGAAATATTAAAAGGAAAAAGTGTCATCAAAACTGCAAATAAGAAGTTTCTCAAAATTTGCCATCCTCAAAACTTATGTGTTCAAACTCAATTGAAATTTAAAAGCATATGCTGCAGAGTCCAAAATTGCCATTTTTCTTTCTTATGACATAAAAACATCCTAAGAAACATCTCCAAAGATGATCAATACTACATTACAAAGAACATGAACACCCTTCGATTCTGATCAAATTTCAGACAAGAATATAAAATTTCTCAGTGGCACTGTGGTTAATTAACCTAATAAAGCAACAGCAACAACATAAAGCATATTCAAGAGCACACTACAGCACAGTTTTGTTCTGCCTACTTACTACAAACTACCAATGTATAAGCAAAGGAAGGTTCTAAACACCAATTCAACTACCAAGTTCATTTTTTTTTTTAATTATTATTTTTTACATGCTAGCAGAAGTCTTAAAATAGAAAGGTAGATATAGCCAATATACCCTGACTATGCAGAGCTTCTGGCGTAGAAGGTGATATGGAAGGATGTTCGGTGTATGTAGCTGCTGGTTGAGCACGGCTGGGCACAAAGTTGAGATGAGCACCGGCCCGAGAAGCTTCTTCTGCAATAAGAAATACCAGTCCATCAAAAAATAATGTTAAGTTTGTGGGATAAATAAGCTGAGGAAAGGAAGATTAGTTAACCCTTTGCGGTCCTTTCACTTTTCCATCTTCTTCGTCTGGCGGTCCGATGTCCCGCGTCACGGGACTTCCCTTTTTCCTGATTCTGGTCCTTTGTCCCTTGGGACGGGACCTATATTTAACTCTGCATTATTACACTCAGGTAAATGGCACCGGTTTCCTGTACAACTAATTATCTTCAGAAGAGATTAGGCAGTATTTTCCTTCATTGTAACCAGACTTTGCCCATTTTATATTGTTTAAAATCAGTTTGCTTACGAGGTTGCAGTTGAACTTATGGTGACATCGAGAAGTAAGTGTTCGATATTGTCGAAGCTTGAATTGTGTGAATCGGTAAACAATTCTGAGAGTTAACAATCTTCAGGAAAGTAAGAATTTGAAAACATTTTCTCGAGATATATTCTGAGAAGTGTGAAGAAAATGACAGTAATGATAACTCTGACTTCCTTCATACAATGCAATATACAGGCGTTATTGGTAAAGAGGTGAAGCTCTCCGCACCAAACATTAAGTTACAAAATTATGTATTATGAATTAGGCAAATAAATTAAAATTTTTGTTTGTAATAATTCGAAAAAATATTTGAAACCCGAGTACAGTTTCTTGCGCTGCGGCACACCGGACCGGTGCAACCAGCCACCTGGGGATTTAAAGGGTCTGCAACGAGGAAAACGCTGTGTCCCGCCACACGGGACAGAGGACCGCAAAGGGTTAATTTCATCATTCATTAACACAAAAAAATGTTCATTTCAAAAAAGAATTTCAAATCATTCACCCACTTAACTTTAGTGCTGCTTCAGTACTTTAAGTCAAGAATGTCAATATGCTTCAGTGTTTTGCAGTCAATCAAATTCAGTGTTATGAGAGGATGGGATAGAAGAGGTTGATTTCTTGATTTAAAAAGAAATCTTACAAAATGTATTCTATAATTAAATAAATGATCCTTTTAAAATACATTCCACAATTCCTTTAACAATAGTATTAAAAATGTCTTTGGAAAGAGTCAGGCTATAAGACCTACTTACTATTAATGAAATTCCAGGGACAGAAATAGAAAAAACAAAACACGATCATTGCAGTGATTTTTGGCAGTGAGTAAATCATATTTCAATAACACCGATCTAATATCTTCAAAATCCCCAATCACTCTTCCAGCTGAAATTGCTCTATTTTTATTTCATGCCACAATGGGCGGTGGAAGTTAACCTAATTTAAATAAAATTAAGGACCTCTACCATTGCAAGTATTTCACCTTTGTTTATCTTCCTTACTCTGATTCATAATCTGACTGTTCAATATTTCATGCATTAATGTGCCAAAACAGATATCACTAGATAGGATTCAGTCACATGAAATTATTAATTTCATTTTAGCATTGGAGAATTGGCAATAATTGGCTGTAAGAATCGGCAATAATACTTCATATTCTTATTTTACGCAGAACCAATTGCTACACGAATTCAAAATAATTCATTTTTTCTTATGATGACAACAATTCTGAAAAGTCCCTATTTACCACTTTTATGTAAATATAATACACTTGTTTCAATCATGACAGTGATATAAGAACAAATAACTTCAGAGAAACGGATAAATGGATAATATACAAGAATATAAATAAACGCTAGAAAACTGCCTTGGGCATTTTAAAATAGAGGACAAGGTTAACTGAATATATTTATTACAATTGTTTTCTGGTGAAACAATTCCACAAATGAACTTGCTAGAATTTTACTGTATTAGAATTTAATTAAATCTTTGGATGGTCTATTAAAATCCTCAAAGAATCTATTACATCAATTTGATCTTCTGGATTCATTTGTCATTTTGAACATTTTCTTCAAAGAACTTCACGGAGCAGCAAATGTGCAATGGACACAAAATGATTAACTTCAAATCCATGGAGAGACAGCTCAGAGGCTCTGTGTTCTCCAACACTCATCCTTCCACTTGTTCTGATGTATTCACAAAACAGAACAACAAAACAAATTCAGTTCACATTTAAATCCATTAATATTAATGGCTTCAACCTTGAAGCAGCAAGAGCGTCAGTTGGGAGAACCTGTTAATATTCCTTTTAGATATCCTGGAGGCAACGGAATTTGAATAACACAATATGCTGTGGCCGATTCAGGAAAAGGAAATTGCTCTGAGACCTGCTGAATCATTCATCAGATGCAAAGAAAAGAACACCTGAAGGGCAATACCTGATGTGGAGTAGTACGAAGATGTTTTCATCGGACCCAAGTGACTCGTCTTCCGAGGGATCATCGAGATGGGCTTTGACGCCTCAATGGCAGAGGACGAGCGGGTTCGAGGCCTCGGAACCACGTCCTCCTTTGAGCTGTTATTGCTCATGGCACTGCAAACCGAACACATTGTGATCAAATGAAAAACAAAGAAAAAAACAAACATTGTTTGGAGATACCACATCATGGGATCATTATTTGGTGGTCGTGTAGCTGACAGTAGTAGTTGATGTAACCACGCATTTAAAAATCCACATATAAATTTTTTCTTGTGTTTTTCATCTTGTGCTTTATTGCTAATTCTCACCTCAAAATAGCAGCATGCATATTCTGGGCGATGTTGGGATCTTCTGTTTGCATCCAAAGGTCACCTGCACCAGTGCATGCTGACCTGCCCACCTCCATGTAGAAAAAACAGTCTGAGTGCCCACACCGCCGAATGCACATTAACTGCAAAACAGAAACCAACATTTTCACATTCATCTAGATAGCAATTCTGGATGAATGTGAGCAGGGTGCCAGGGTGGCCAGTGAAGCTTTTGAATTCAAGGGTTCCTTCAAATATTCAGGCTCAAAAACAAATATTCTACATTTTGCTTGATCCAGTGCTTGTGACATGTTTCTAGCGACACAAAAAAATTATTTCATTGATAGGCACAGCGACAAAATGTCAAGATTTAAATTCTGTTGAAGGGGAACAAAAAAATGTCAGTCCTTTATCTATACTAATTGCAGCCCTTGCCAGACAGTGCAGTAACCATCAAAGAATGCTGCAGTGATCAGCAGGAAGCCACGCCAGTCTAGGAATAGAGTAAATGTTTCGCTATTTCATATTCATTAAAACATATGTACAGAAATAATCATGCTCTACAAGGACAACGGTCTAATCCTTAGTTTGTCATTTAGTAATGAACCCACTGCTGGAAACTTAAAACAAATCCTGTATAAATCCTGGCCTACAGATCTATCAAAACGTATTTCACTCCCTGTGTGCTCAGTGAAGTGGCATGGGCGTAAAAGACAATATTTCCTACATATTTTCTTTGCATACACATCCATTACAAATACAAGCAAAAATGACCCCTTCGTTTGACCTCTCGTAAGAAATGGAGTGAAATTCCATTTGGACACCGTGGTACACGACTAACGGAATTACAACTTCCAGAGCATTTATGTGAAAAAAAAAAACTCGTCATGCAGGCACTGCCGATCTCGCCGAATAAGTCGGGTCAAACCGAAACTTCGAAAACTGCGCCGTTCACAACGATCGTTGTGCCGAAACCCGCTACCCCGCTCGCAGACGTCCTCATCCCGAATAGAGATGCGACAAGTTCCATTTATCGAAGTCGAGGATTTTACTTTCTCGCTACGGAGTTGAGAGAAAGTTATGTAATGTTGGGCGAAAAACGGCGAATTTTCGATAGAAAAACTTATTACATGGCCCTGGTAACGAAAAGGTAAACAAATCCTGATGTTAAATTTACAACGCCCGAAACCATGTTTTGTGGGTCTTTGATACCGAAGAATCGAATGACTGCATAACGTCTGTCAGTCCGTCTGAACAACGCCAGCGGCTAAACCGTTCGGCACATTTTCTCCAAAACTAATATTCCCAATTGATAAAGCTAATGACGCGGACCTTTGAATTTGAAACCGATATTTTAATTTTGGGGGGTGCTTCACATGAAGCCCCTGGGACATTTTCAAAAAACTGGCTCCATCGTTTTTGATTAAATTTTGTTGTTAGATCGCCTGAAGGGCGTTTCAGAGAAAGGTGCAGATCTCATTTTCGTTAAAAACTCTGATTTTTCGTAAATTGCAATATTTCATTATTTTTTCGGAGTCTTCCTACAATTATAATTATTAAGATAGATTTTTCCCTTAATGAAATGTGTTCCTTAAAGATAGATTCTGAAATAAGGCCGTGTACATTTTTTCGAAAGTTTGAGGTACTTTTCGCGTAAATTTGCGTGAAAGTACGTGCTGTTTTAGCACCACTAGATTTGTGGTACCAACATTGTTTTTAGTAAAGGGAGTGGACATTTCTGGTTATCAGATTTTGTCCATAACGCTTATTGTTATTCCTTAGTCTGAATTCAACTAATGTTAGTAAAGGAGTGGGGGTGTGCAGTCCGGGGCTCAAGAAACGTGCGCGTATACCATCCCTAGTGAAGGATGGCCGTTCCCGCAACTTGCTCTGTAGCAGGAACAATGCGGTAGCTATAGTTTACAGCCAAGGGTAAGTAGTAACAAGGCTTTGACGAAGCTGTTTTTTTCCCACCTTCAAGCGAGTTGACTGGTGCGACACTTTCGCAGATCTAATGCATCCACGTGAAAATTTATTTTACCTACTTAACCTCTTATTAGGGGTCGTCCGTAAATTACTGAGGGGCTAAAAAGGGGGAGGGGGTTGAGAAAGCATTACGCTGCGTTACACAAGAGTACGGGGGTATTTAACTGATTTTTTTACGTTTTCAACATTTGTTGAAATAGGCCTATTGTTTTTGCCTTACACTAAAAAATGAAAATATTAACTAATTAATTTCAATAATATAAATAAAGTTGTTACAATAAATAAAATATATTTTATCAAGTTTTTTTATTGAATCTATAAGATTACGAAGCAAATCTTCAAAACCAATCTGCAGTATATTTAGAGTCCAATTAAATCGGCTCAGTAGACTCGCCCATGCGTCATCCACGACGGCGTACGTACGGCTTGTGTTCAGAAATTTTCTCGCCCACGCGTGCCTTTTTCACACAAAACTTGCCCAAAAAATAAGGCCCATTGTAAATGCAAGAAGTCAAAATAAAGATTGGGTTGCATTACGTAATTTTTTAGGGGGGTTCAACCGTGCGTTACGGGAGCCTTAAGGGGGGAGATGGTCTTCAATATACTTCAAATTTTGCGTCACGTAATCTACGGACGGCCCCTTATAGGCATTCTTTCTATTTTCATAGCCCCCAACATAATCATGTACTAAATCAACAGACACGGTGACGCATCACAATTTTGTACCAATTTCCCGACACAGCAAAACTACGATCATTTTAAAAAACCTTATTAACACACAATTTTCCAGGCGCTCTCGGGGTTCATTTTTTACTGGTTTTCTCCTAGTTTACAATATTTGTAGTCCTTTCTCCTATGTGTCACTGAAGTTCAACTACAAATTTTTGAAAGGAAAATTTATTGGTAATTCCCGTCACAAGAGATCAGTAATTGAAGGAGAGCAGGATGAACTCTGGTCACCATTATCACCTTCACAGACAACTGCACAAGCATCCAGCGGCAACTTGGGTCCTGTATTAAATCTTGTTTCATTGTATAGCTGCAAGTTTTCTCAAGATCTTATTTCGCTAAATGCGAGAAGAGTGAGGAATTTTTTTTGGCGGGGGCGGCGGGGGCTGGAGGGGGTCAGTACTTCAAATCTTGTTAGTCGATGCAAATAATTTCTATTACATGGGAGCGAAATATTAGTGTTATCAAATATTAAGAATGCTCAACTAGACTGGTTTAGGAATTCAATAATAATTAATTCCCAACCATACTGCGTTTCTTTTCAATTCTGCTCCTGGTAGGTATCAGCTGTTGACTGTTTCATCCAATCGGGAGCTTGACCGTAAAAGCTCTCAATTGGATGAACCGCCAACAGCTGATACCTACCAGGGGCAGAGTTGAAATAAATCGCACCATACCTTGGTATGGAGTAGAAGGGTAGGGAAGGGCTTGAAAAAAACCGTACGCGTATAATAACTGCAATAATTGAAGGAAAGTAGCATCTGCTCGTTCCACTTACCCCGAACTCGTACGTGGCCTTCTCCTCCTGACTTTTGCTGACTAGACTCAGGGTTTTGTCCGTGAGGCAGAGCAAGTAGGGCCCCAGGATGTGTCTGCTGTTGCCGAGACCCTTCTTCTGCACCGTCACCTGCCACACGTGCTCTGCGAACACACGAACATCACACGTCACACACTCACACGGGCTGCGAGAGAACACTACCCTCGGCCGGGAGATCGTTGGGGTCGAGCTCTCGACAGAGCGAATTTTCGTGATTGATTGATTGTTTCGTGTTTCCGGGCGCGTCAACTACTTTTGTCATTAGTCCCGTAAGTGTAGTGTTTTTCTCGGGAGGTGGCGATGATCTTTTCCCCACTGGATGGCGAGATCTGGCGCCGAACCTACCGTCGACTAGCGGGGTTTTCCCTCAACCAGGGATCTCCCACCAGCGGGGCACCGCCCCAGCCGGGACAAGCCGTAGCTCCCGACCGTCTCCCGACATGTGTGGTAGTGTAGTGCATGTTAGAGTGTGTGTGTGTAAGAGGAGATAGGACAAGGAGGGGAAGGAAAGATCGCGCGCGGTCCGTGGCCCGTTTGTTAGGGTACTGCTCCGGCATTCGCCTGGTGTTGATCGGAGAAACCACGGAAAACTACCGATCAGAGCAGCCGGCCGCTAGAATTCTCCTCCAGACAGCGACTGAATTCGACCTAGCTGACAAGCTAGTGTCGAAAATCCTGCCGCCGTCGGGACTCGAACCTAGGATCTCCCGGTCAGAGGGAAGTGCAGGGACATCAGGTTGATGCACTGAGCCATCTCTCCAGCTGCGAATTTTCGTTACTTTGCTCCTTTTTTGAGGCCAAACTTTGTTCTAGTTGCGTTAGAAGTTTCATTGGCTTTTATGTATAATCAAAGCAGCTGTACTACTACGTAGGATTTTTTTAAGGAAAGAACATCCTTAGTATTGGCAGGCCAGATTCTTTACATTGTTCATCAGTGTCGGATTTCTGCCACCTCAAAGAGCAGGCTTGCGTTCTGAAGGAGAAAAAGCGTCATTAAAAATAACTTAAAAACTCGGTGAACTGAAGAAAATCTGTGTGTAAATTGTGCTCATTTTAAGAACTCGTTGTCTGTGCCTTCCATATCGTATTTTGGCTCTGAACTTTGCTATTTTATGAGTATGAGAAAGCAATTTCCCTCACTTTTGGGATACACTGCTCCACAACATAAGTGGCACAAATCCTTACTGTTAAATATTGTTGTTGAATTTCTGAGTCAGGATGTGGAAAAGAACTGTATGAAATATATGTCCTTCCTTCCAATTAAGTCTTACTTTTTCATGTGTAGGGACTATTTAACACACTGAGAGAAATGCTGTAGTGGAATGTACTAAATAAGTTAGTAAGCGATCGTATCGTAAATACAAATATTCGTGTAGTAAGATTCACTAAACATGATTTAGTTTGGTTTAGTACATTAAACAACTCATAATCGTGAGGTGAATGAACAAAGAGAATTGTCAGTGGTACTATTCTTGTTTCGTAGATAAAATCATGTAGTCACGTTTCATGTAGTCACACACGTCACGTGTCATGACGTTTCATGTAGTCACACTTACTAAACTCTGTTTAGTAAGCACCGTTTACTAAATACTGTTTAGTAATCGCGCGTTCTCAGCAACCTGAACAATTGAAATTGCTATAGAACCCGTCTGAAGTGTGAGAATTCAACGCTGTGTATAGCATTAAATGCTACATAAATGGCGAGTTTAGTATTTACTGGTTTTCAATAATTATGTTATATTCTAAATTAATGGTAGAAATACCGTCGACAGCCCATAGCCAGCAGCGTGTGTCCATAGCTGCTCTGCTAGGCAAGGGTATATCAGGTAACCGACGTTAAGGAAGTGCAAGTGTGCGGGTCGGAGGATGGGTGACCGCTGCCGGAACCCAGTTGCTACCTGCTTGGAGGGACCGAAAGAAAGTATTCCCTTCCACGTTTCCTTTAGTTATGTTCACTGCACTGTATAGTAAATAGTACTCAATGTATTAATCAACGCAACGATTCGTTTAGTTTTCTCCACTAGATGCCATTCGTCCCGGGTACGACCTGTTTAGTTAACATTACTATACGTGCCTTAGTGTGTTTAACTAAACAGCAGTTTCGTGAAATTGACTAAGCACTTTGTTCTACGAAAATCTACTATACTGTTTAGTTGAATCTACTACGTGATTAACTGTATGAACTAAACATTTCTCTCCGTGCATTTTTGGCTATTATGTACTATTTTTCGCTCATACAAAACATATTTTGAAATTTTTCTTACTTGAATTCTGAATGGTGAGAATAGTACATTACTGCAATATGTCAATAGAATTAATTTTCTATTGCACATAAAGGTCATACAATGCTTTAAACACAAAAATTAATCTGTAACTGCTACTTTTAAAGGTTGGTGCCAAGTATTCCCATCCTATGGTAACTTTGCTCAATAAATTCTCCTAACACCAAACAAGCTAATAAAATTAAAAAATAATGAAAAATTCTACAAAAATGTCATTTTGTAAATCACTCTAGAATCACACCTCAAAAAAGTGTAGCAAAATAACCACACGGTACTAGCTATACTGGACGGTGGGTAGTGACAGAAGCAGAGAATTCTAGCGACCTGCTGTTCTGACGGGTAGTTTTCGTAGCTATCTCGTATCAATACCGGGCGAATGCCGGAGATGTACCCCAACGGGCTGCTTTCCTCATCGTCATCCCACCCTCTCCCCCTTTCATACGTTTACATAAACATACCTTACACATAAATGTACGGAGACACTTACATGCACTGCTCGTCAAGCGCTGAGAGCTTGTCCCGGCTGGGGCGGTGCCTCTCACGGGGAGAGACCTAGCGAGAAAAACCAGGCAAGACGTGCAGTTCGGCGCCGGATATCTCTTTGCAGCGACAGAGGAAGGGTTTGTGACCCAAGTAGAAGACGCGGCCAAAAGCGCTATATACACGTTATGTTTATTTGGGGACTCCCTACTCTTATTTTCACCGATCTCCACTCTCCTTTTAAAAAACCAGTTTTGTTAAACAAACAAACTTCTCATCACAGACATTTTCGCATCAACCAGCAACATTTCGTATAATTAATACTATCCAATGATGCGCGATACATCACTCTTATGCCATTTTTGCGTGTAGTTTAATAATAACCTTTTTACACTTTTTACTTTATTTTTGGAAATTTTGTATTAAATCCTTTTTTGTGCTAACACGGGCCTGACTTTATGGCTGCTTTGCCCAGGGATGGAGCGGACTGGGTGGGTGGGGAGATATCTAATTCCCCGGCCCAGGAAAGAACTGTGGCACTTAAAACAACACTGCGCGTTTATTTAATAGTTCTGCGTTCCGTACACTTGCTTCTCGGCGAGTGGCAGGCCGCTTTGCCTTCCGCCTCTGGGTACCAAGGTTGAACTCCCGGTCAATCCCAATCCATGTGGAATTTATGGTAAACGAAATGGGTCAGAGTCGTCTTTTTTTCTATTTTTTCTTTTTCTCTCGTTCGCAGGTTTCTCCCGTCCCTCATGCTGCCATAGCTCCATCACCATAATCACCCTAACCATCCCGAAAATCGCCGACAAGCCTTGGGACCAATGGCGTTTTCTTGGATGTGCAAGTCGCGTGTCAATGCCCAAGGAAAATAAAATAAAAAAATAAAAATTAAACATTTCCCCCTTGGGTTCAATTAGATTTTTTTTTCTCTCTTTTATTCGGTCTTCCGTGTGATGGCGTCATACATCGGCGCCAGCGCGTCCACGCAACGCAACGCAGACGATGTGCGAGCGGAGTGCAGGTCGTTGCGCGAAAGCCTCCAATGCCTTCAGACGCATCGAGTGGCGCTTTCCTTCACTCGGTCCTGAGTGAGGAGGAGCCTATTGTTGGTTCATATATTCATTTCTATTTTTATATTGTTTTAAAATGTAATACTGAATCCGATTCGTCGTAATTTTTTGAAAAAAATGTCAAGATTGCTTTCAAAATTACTCTACTACTATTTTTTGTTTAAATTGTACATAGTCTTAAAATTGAGAAGGAATTTCTGGCTCAAATATTACAGGTGCTGGGCTGTTTCCTAAAATATTCAAGATTTTCGATAATTTTTCAAAATTTCGAAAGTTTTCATGAAAATCTTATCTACACCGTACAACGAATATAAATGCACTTTCCTCAACAAGGAAAAATTTTACAAAAGAATTTGTTACATTTACTACAAACATTGTGGCCATTTTTCCCAAAATTTTGAGAACGTCCGAGGGCCCTAAGTGAAGTGCTTCCCCAAATTAAAATATTTTAATTTGTGTTTACAAAGTTCGAGCTTACAAGCTTCTAATCTGACAGAGTTGTGAGTTATGCGTGACACACACTACGTCCATCCATATTTATGGGTACAAAACTGTATATTTTCTCGCAGCTTACGAACAGATCACAACTAAACCAACCTTACCGGCTCTTATTTCTTATCGTACTACACCAGAAGGAATCGACGAACTTTCGCGAGAATACACGGGACCCGACCACATGGGCACGCAAGCGGAATGGCGTTGTGTTGTATAATAATACTTTCATTCGCGGAACTCGCGAATTTATTGGCGTATTACTGCTTCCATGCCCTGGGCTACCGCTGACTTTAGAAATCTTGATTATACTCTTCGATTATGTAGTTTTTCCCTGATTCACTGAATTAACCCTTCTGATTCACTAAATCAACGGTATTTTATATTAAGATTTTTAATAGCCATTTGCAAAAAGAAGGCAGTAATTACAAATCCAACCCAGGTGCAGCAACATTTCATTAAATTAACATAAAATTTACGAAATAAAACACAAATGTTGAACAAAATTTTTAAAAAAAACGTTTATTAAGTTTAAATTTTGAGACTAAATTTTGTGAGGCAGAAATGTGGAGATTAATGTTCTAAAAAAATCGATGGTTTTTAATCAAGTTCACTACATCACTTCACTTAAATTTACATCTGTGTGCTTCCTCCACTTAAAATATCAGTTGGGCAATTACGCTTTCAACTTCGAAGACCTTGCTTCTCCCCATAATACATACATTTCCATTGCCGAATTTCTATTACAGTGTACTAACAGCACCTAACAAAACAATGCACAACTAAGATCAAGGTGACATACAGGTAGTAAATAACGGACAGACATACAGTTTTGGAGACAATAGGAACTTGAAAGAAAGACAGCTACGCCTCAGATCCCCGATGTTTCATCACTGCGGACACAAGTGAATTCCATTTGCATACATTCCCATAAATACATTTTCAACAACAGTTACTAAATAGAAAGTCATGACCTCAACCCAGCTCTGCTCTGGAGCCCCTACCCTTCAGAACAGAACTTTAGTGACAACTCAATGCCTTAGGATGCTGTTATGCCAAATTTACAAAAATTGTTACTTCATGTCAATTGTTTTTAACTTAATACCAAAATTTCATCTAAAGCATTACCTTCCAGACAATTTTCCTTCTTTTGCTATAATTCCATTGATTCATTTCCTTGATCTCAACACAAATGGCCATGTTAGCTAGCAAATGAGAAATGTTTGAATTTTCAACTACAAACGATTCTGAAAACCAATTAAGAGCAGTTGGAAGACTTATGGATATATACAATGAAAACAGATTTTATCTGTGTTTAAAATTGCATTTAATTTTTATGTTTCATATAACTTCGATTTTCGTTGCTTCAGGTTCAGTCATAGACAAGAAAATTTCTCAAGATGTCCATAAAAACCACTAAAAATACAAGAAACAATAATTTCTTTCTAGGATCTAATCAATCATAAAATGTATACACACATTGCAACAACTATATACCTTGCAAATCAATTTGTCACTACATCCATGTCAATTTGAAACTGTCAAAATGAAAAATGGTTGGTTCTAACATGTAGTGTTCACTCTCAGAAGTATACACTCTAATTAAAACATAGGGCGAATTGACAGTGATCAGCTGGAATGTAGGTATCCCATTGGGAGATTCAGTATCAAAAATTAAATGGTAATAAAGTTCCCAATTGGATAACCACATGCCAGATGATCCCAGTCAATTCACGCTAATATTTTAATCTAAGTTTAGTAAATAATTTCTATAAAAAGGAGTTGCTAAGAATGAACACACTATAATTTTGCTGATACATATACAATTTAGTCACAGATGGTTAGTATTTTGAAAATTGCTTTTCTTAATGCAATGTACGTGCAAAGGAGAAAATTAAAATCAAAATGAAAAAAATCACAGAAGAATCAGTAGTTCAATCCTGCAGAAATCACTGCAGAAACAAAATCCAGCTTTTTACAGAAAAATTGGAAAAATAATAATAGTAAGTAAATAAAAAATAAAACTTGCATTTTAAGCAAAATATTGTATGAAGCCTAGCAACCTGTGAAGTTGACAGTGTTATTTATGGCAGCATCAGATACACAGTAATATTTACTTAATTCTTAAGATTTAGCTGGGATTCAACATGTCACAATTCAAGCTATCATACCTTTATTTACCACTTGGACTGTCTGCTAAAAATACCAATAGATAAAGGCCCTAGCTTCTGTTCTGGAGAATAGGGAATTTTTGCATGGCGTAGCTTGCAGCAGTCGACTGCAATCTCTATCTTCTCTGCATGCGCAGATATACAAAGTGATGTGAAACTCGTACTGCACATGCGCAGAAGATAAATAGTGCTGCCATTTGCTATAGCATGTTGTGCAAAAAACTCCCTATTGTAACTTGTAATATAAAAACATTTCACTCGTGCTTCTCAACAGCCATGAGAGAATAGTAGATCAGTGGGACTGAGTCATTTGGGAATGGTGAATTAGCCCTTGAGGATGGGAGGGGAAACAGAATGGGAAAGGAAGGACCAGCTAGCAGTCAGCGAGTTTAAAATTCTCTTTCTGCATCTGTCCTGAAATCAATTGGACACCATGTATACACATTCAGAGCAGATCGCCTCTGAAAAGTTCTCATTCGTGTAGTTGCCCTAACCCAGACCTAAAATCCACCTCCAACTCAAACCCATACTCTCCCATTTTTGAGTTGTGGATTCACAACTATACGCACTAAACACAACCTGGTCAAAGACACTATACTGCGATTTTTGCAACTCTGCCCCTGACAAAAAATCAGCTGTTTCGCTGCCATCCATCAGGAGCTTATATGTCGCTACAGTGGAACCTCGCTATGGTGACATTCAAGCTCCCGATTGGATGGAATCCTGAACAGCTGATACATGATGGGCAGAGTTGTAAAAAACGCAGTATAATTTGTGAGAATGCTGATGAGATGACGTTATTCCAGGATGAAATAAGGGACGCCAGCACCTTTGTCAATTTAGATTTATTAGAGAGCGCCGGCTTTCAATGGCTTTTCCGTCATCACAAGTCTTACTAAATGTGGCACGGTCAGAGAGAGTGCTCCAATGCGGCAAAAGCTTTTGAAAGCTGGCTCTCTTAATAAATCCAAGATATCTCCCATTATTCCATCCATGACCGCTAATGCCCACGACAACCTCGTGGTGAAGAAGCAGCAACTCACCGAAAGTAGGGCTTGGGAGGTTCCCCGTCTGGCACATCCTCCCCATGCTGCAACGAGAGCAAAACTGTTCAGCCATCCTCCAGTTCCCTCCTCCGTCTCCAGGACCAGGCAGAAGCAGTCGTCCTTCGTGTACAGGGCAATCACATTCTTGTGCTTGGTGTCTGTACGGCGATTGATGTTTGAAACCACGTTTTCAAAGCAATACTCCTGCAAGGAAACATTAAAAACCCACTGTAAACACCATGGCTTACTCGTTTCACAGCACTTGTTTCACTTCATTAACAACTTGTGAAGAGGCACCATTCATAAACGGCAATGTCAAACAACGGCATATTTCATCACAGGACAGTAATATCAAGATTACAATAACACCACCCCCTACAATACGATGCTTCTTCTAAACAGTCTCTCTTTAACACTTTTCCACCAACAGTCAACCAACAACAATCCAACCAATGACAAGACTGGCAAGTTCTCTATATTTCTGTAAGTAACATGTGCACTTTGACAAATGAATTGCACAATTCCGAACCTACAAGAAACCACGAGTCTACCTGAATGATGGCAACCTACAACAGCAATGGGAGCAGGCACAGACAGCAAGCCACCGATATATTACCCTTCCCCTTCTCTCCCCACCCTCCAAAGTAGGGTTATCTCATCTCCCCCACTTCCCTCATATCTCATCTCCCCACTTCCCTCATATCTTATCTCCCCCACTTCCCTCATATCTCATCTCCCCCACTTCCCTCATATCTCATCTCCCCCACTTCCCTCATATCTCATCTCCCCCACTTCCCTCATATCTCATCTCCCCCACTTCCCTCATATCTCATCTCCCCCACTTCCCTCATATCTCATCTCCCCCACTTCCCTCATATCTCATCTCCCCCACTTCCCTCATATCTCATCTCCCCACTTCCCTCATATCTCATCTCCCCACTTCCCTCATATCTCATCTCCCCACTTCCCTCATATCTCATCTCCCCACTTCCCTCATATCTCATCTCCCCACTTCCCTCATATCTCATCTCCCCACTTCCCTCATATCTCATCTCCCCACTTCCCTCATATCTCATCTCTCCACTTCCCTCATATCTCATCTCTCCACTTCCCTCATATCTCATCTCTCCACTTCCCTCATATCTCATCTCTCCACTTCCCTCATATCTCATCTCTCCACTTCCCTCATATCTCATCTCTCCACTTCCCTCATATCTCATCTCTCCACTTCCCTCATATCTCATCTCTCCACTTCCCTCATATCTCATCTCTCCACTTCCCTCATATCTCATCTCTCCACTTCCCTCATATCTCATCTCTCCACTTCCCTCATATCTCATCTCTCCACTTCCCTCATATCTCATCTCTCCACTTCCCTCATCTCGTCGCCCCACCCTTCAAAGCTCCACTTCCATCTACTCTCCCCACCCTTCAAAACTCCACTTTTCTCATCTCATCTCATCTCTGCACTCTCCAATGCTCCACTTCCCTCATCTTTCAATGTTCACCCCTCTCTCTTCTATTCTCTCTGCTTTGGCCACCTAAGGGAAAAAATGAAAGTTGGATGTGCTAATGTGAATCTCGTCACTATCTCTCTGTCCCTCAAGTTTAATTAGAAATAAAATT
The DNA here is from genome assembly GCA_031308135.1 of Acheta domesticus. Lineage (NCBI taxonomy): Eukaryota > Metazoa > Arthropoda > Insecta > Orthoptera > Gryllidae > Acheta > Acheta domesticus. The sequence continues at coordinate 106,116,275 of JAHLJT010002630.1, read as the reverse complement.
TCCAGTACTCGGAAGTGACATCCCTCCCTGTAAATATGAAGTCTATCCAACTCCAGAAGGAGTGTCAAATCCACAATGTAAGTTAATCTCAAAAACAAATCTAATTTGCAAACAGAGCATAAACAATAAATCAATTTTTGCCATTTGATAAATCTGAACACATCCAAAATGTCTATCAGAAATTCCATCATCTTTACATATGAAGAAAAAGTAACCTTTTCTTGCAAGGTACTGTAACCAAAGCCAACAACATGCCTTGATAATCCATAAACTTATGAAATATGCCATTCAGTTTAAATTGCAATGAAGATTTACAGACAAGTAGGCAAGTTTTTGAGTGAATGTGTTGCAAAAAGCAAGCAAAAAATAAAGTCTTCATAATAAATCTACTGACCAAAAGTTGTGTGTTGTTCATTGAGATTTCTATTTTGTAAAGTAGTTATTCAACTCTTCGTACCTTTTTGGAGAATGATGGGACCGCCATTTTTTCTCACTGTCGTAATACTCCAATCTAGCAGATGCTTGAGATGACTCGCCTCGAAGTACGAAAAACTTCTTTTTCATAGTCTGTAAAGAACAAAAAACACGTTATACTTACTGATTTTCATTTTCACTCTTTGTATCAAGGAACCAGGGAATTACCATTGGCAATGATTGACAGAGCTGACGTAAACTCATAAAAAAAGACCCCCCTATCAACTCTGATAATGGAAAACAAGGACAAGGCAGAAAGCAAACGTATTCAAGATATCTCTAAATACACATATTAAGATCTAGAATTTCATCCATAATTCAAAAAATTTCCTTTCAGAGATTCAAGAAATATATTTAGAGCTAAAGAGACTTTTATTACGTCAAACACTGAAGAGCTTTGAAACTGAGCAATTTTGTCACTGTGAATTGTTCTTTAGTTCAATGATTGCATATTGCTGAACATAGTGCAGAGAGGTTCTGCATACAAGTTCTTTTGGCAGAGTTCGATTTTTGATTAGAGGGATACAATAAAGTAATAAAGATAATAAAATAGTTCAAACTTGCAACCAAAGGATATAACTGAATAAGAAGGTGAAAAGTGCCCCCAAACCAAATCTATAATCATGATACTCATATGAAAGAAATAAAAAATGACAGATTCCCAAATTATCAACCTCTTAGGGCAATTGGTTGCAGAGATACAAAGAGAAACATGTTTTTCATGTTTTACTTTTTCTCAGCTTCTATTGTGTGTATCAGGCTGAAGAAATTTCCGGAGACGGGGAAACTTAGTTGAATTTGACGGTATTTTTGTCAACCAATTTTAGGGCCAAATTCAAATAGAAAAAAATAATATATTTTTTTAAAATTGATTTTCAATCTGATAACAATGAAGTACTGTCTCAGTTTTTTCCCCAAAATGGGTCTCATACGTTCTATTACGTATATTTTTTCCAGATTTTTAAACAATGTGGACGATAGTGAAAAAAATAGAAGGAATTTTATTAGTTCAAAAATTTGATATTCCGCCAAAATGTGACCAAAAAATGTTTTACTAATATTTAAACACAGGTTCAATCACGACATACAAACTCCAAATCTTATAGGTGTTACATCGATTATGTATCAAACTCAATCAGAATATAGGGAGTGAAACGATATTATCGCGCACATGCGGGCAGAAGTCGCACCCTGGGATGTTGCTCCACATTATTTATTACTTCGCACACGCTCGTTACTTGGCGGAAATTATTAAACCGATAGAAATGTTGAGTAGACTTTCAACGAAAGCATGATCCCAGTTACTGACGAAGACCGTGACACTAATTGTCTATGATTATCTAATTGTCAAAGTTTAATAAACCTACAACTGAGTAATTTGATTTATATTCGAAACAATACATACATTTAAAACAAAAGAGATTTAATGAGATTATTTCGATAAATATGGTTGAATCTAGTTAGTTCGTTCTCCGTTATTACGTTTTCTCATTTAGTACATTCATATTTTCAATTACCGGCCCCAATTCCATCAAACTATTCGTTTACACTTTTAACAATCCCGCTTAGCACTTCGAAATTTGTGTAACTGGATTCGTGAGATACGAGCGTTTTCCGGAGCATCAGCACCATCTTTAATGTCTGTCGTTCTCGTGGTACTTTTGGGCAATATTTTCACTTTCAGTCCGATTCTGGAGCCAGAGAAACTTCTTTCGCTGTACCCTCCGCGCCATTTCCCCCCCGTTAGGCCTGTCATACGAACGTTGCGTTGACGCGCGTCACCTATAGCGTGATTTTTTTAACTCTGCCCCTCAAGCCCCTATGGAATATCACTCGGCATTTCGCGTCTTTCTCCCTCGTGCTGCTAGAAGACGCATGATCGCAAGCACTGCATGATTGCGATCATGCGACATCTGGCGGCACGACTGAACGTCGCGAAATACCGTGACATATTCCATCGTGAAGACGGGCCTTGACGGGCAAAGTTAGAAATAATGGCAATATAACACTGATGACAGCAGCAACGCACGTCGCCAAGGGCGCTCGTATGCCGTTTCACATAAGAAATTGCGAATCTACGACGCGTGTTAGGCGACTCCTGCGCACAGGCATCGACGCAGCTGACGTCATCAGCCGTAGATGACGCAGGTCGAGGCAACGACCATTTTGCACAGGCCTTAATGTGCATTGTGTGCAATTTAGTTTATTCAATGTCATTTATGAATAAATTAGTTCACACTGTAGATATTCGCGTGTTTTTATGCATTCATTAGTTTTCTCTGTGATAGTGGTTTGCAGACGGAAATGTGAAAAGTAAGAATAAATTGAGCCTTTTCCCGCTTCAGACGTTCAAAATTTTTGGCCCCTTGAAAAAACTTACTAATGAGATTCCATACTAACAATATATCCGGTTGAATTGACAGAGGACAGCCCTGGGCCTAGAAAATTGTCCACAATGAAGAGTTGTCCATTCTGAGAGGTTTCAGTATGTTTTCAAGGGAGGAGAAAAACGAAGGACCTGGGGCTGTATATCCACGGGGAGCCCTTATTTCAAAAGTTCCCTCCTCCCCGATTCATAAACATAAATTGTATCTCCACACAATACAACAAAATAACTTCAATAATATATTTTTCATACGTTTCGAATGAAATGAAATATTAAAAAATTGAAGGTCCCAATTAAGGGTTCAGGAGCGACTTGCCCTCTCCCCCCCCTCTGCTCGTTTTATTTACTGTGATTTTCCTAACTGTCCCTGACAGGAATCAGCTGTTTCGCTGCCATCCAATCGGGAGCTTATATTTCGCGACAGTGAGGTCACTATGGTGACGTTCAATTGGATGAAACCGTGAACAGCTGATTCCTGTCAGGGACGAAGTTACGAAAATCGCAGTATAACTACAAACGCAAGTCTCTCGCTCCTGACTCAAGATTGGTCACCTTCAATGCAACCACCGTGTCTGCCTGCCAGACTCTCCATCCACAGCGCGCATGTGGCTGGTCCAGGCCGCATCGGTCATCGTCCATACAGATGGACATGCGTCACCCCTTCGCGCTTGCATCCTGTATTATCCACGCAAGTTTCCTTGAGCCCTCATCTTGCTCTGAATAAGGAGCGGGAGTTCAGTTAATTCGATGACCGGAATATATCAAAACTGTAGTTTGCTTTTTATACAAAATACTTTCTATTAGGGGGGTGATTACATTTCGGGTTATCGGATGTTTGCCAATAACGCTCGTTGCTGATTTTTATTTTGAATTCGATGTTAATAAAAGAGCGCGTGTGTGTGTGTGTGTGTGTAGTATTCCGAGACTCAAGAAAACGTGCGGTTATATTATACTCGGTTTTCTTCTTCCTTGGCGCGTGAGGGTGTGTCATCAAAATGGAATATCTCACGGTATTTCGCGTCGTTCTCGGTTGTGCCGCTAGGAGTCGCATGATCACGTCTGTTTCGAGCAGTGCTGGCGATCATGCGACTCCTCCACACCTTAAGGTGGGGCCAGACAGGTAACAACGTACCGTAAGGCCTAGTACACACCTAGCAATAAACTCGCGGGGCTTTGTATGAGGACGGCTGCGAGACACTGTCTCTACACTGCGATTTTCGTAACTTTGCCCCTGACAGGAATCAGCTGTTTCGCTGCCATCCAATCAGAAACTTGTATTTCGCGACAGTGACGTCACTGTGGTGACGTTCAAGCTCCCGATTGGATGAAACCGAGAACAGCTGATTTCTGTCAGGGACAAAGTTACGAAAATCGCAGTATACACTGTTGCGATACATTGCCCCGCGTTCACATCTCGAGAGCCTTTTGAAATAGATGTCGAACGAAATACCTTTATGTGCTTTTAAATTATACTTAATTTAATGTTATTACTAGGGAGAGGATGTTTATGCCTTAAAAAGTCTTGAAATGTGCTTTTACAAATATGCATTTATGAGCTAAAAATTCTGAAATAAGCACTTTAATATGCAATTAAAATTAACAACATTGCATTTCCTACATTAACTTTTTTGATAAAATTCAGAAGCATGCTTGGAATGAAAAGATTTATTTTTGTGCCAACATAATTTAACCTAGCTTACTTCGCAGGAGAAATAACTGAAGTAAATATGCACCTCAGTGAAGTACTTAGTATGACTTGTTCCATTTCGTCTGCCTGGTAAAAAAAAAAGGTCAAGAACTATCCTACATTTGCACAAGTATTTTTAACAACTGTAGAAAAGAACAAAAAACGAAACTGTGACGAGCTCTTTCTGATCAACGAACGCTCACAAATAAATAGATTCTATGAAAAGATGAAACGCTTTAGAGGTAAGTCTCTATTTAAAAGCAATATGCAAAATTTGCGCCTATAATTACACGAGTATGCATTAACGAAAAAAAAGGCAAATTCGGACTAACATATTAATCTGCATAGTATCCAATTCTAACCAAACGTCAAGAAATTTCACTTACTTATGCCCTGAAGCAATGCACAAAAATATGCAAAATCCTAGAAATCCGCTCCCTAGTTATTTCAAAGAAAAAATAAGCAGTAATAGAGAGAGGCATTGCCGACGGTATTAATCTTCTTGACATATTGAAATTAGACGATGGCACTGAATTCCATTTTTTAAATTTTTATTTTTTAAGATGAACTCAACAGATTTTGAAATCCTTTCGAAAATGGTTGGAGGAAAGGTTTCAAAGAATCAAATTTCGGGATATCATTCCAGCATCCATCAGGCTAGCTGTCTCGCTCCAGTTTCTTGCCAGTGAGAAATATTTTACCATCTTAATATATATTTTCCGAATTTCAAAACACGCTATCTGCAGACTGGAATAGGAGTGATATGTGACTTTGTCTCGCGGCTCACCCGGACATGTTGTCACGTATCCCATTTCGAATAGGAGACCTGCGACTTGCAACTTTTGTATCGCGACAGTTCTAAACTAGGAAAAAATGCCGCGGTACATCCCTGGGACTCGCGATACACTTGTTCCGCTACTTTGTTGCTATAAGCTTGTGTGCAATAAGCTTAGCGCAAAGCCATTCGTCAAAACATCTTAAGGTCGAACCGCGACATCGGACAGTTCTGCCGTTGGTTGCTGGACGTTCCGATGTCCGCGGACTGATGACGCAAATTAACAACTTTGTCGCCTTAGGTACGCAAAAAAATTTTTTACAAGTATAATTTATGTTTAAAAATGAGTCATATTTATCACTAAATATCCCGCTAACCGCTAAATCTATTTCCCCCTGACTGCACTGAAAAACAGCCAAATGTGGGGGGAACTCTACTGATACAGCCACATTGACTACAACATAGAATCATAAGGTTTAAGAATTCCTATTAAGGTAATCGATGTAGCATGAAGAGTTCGGTAATTGTAATTAAATCTTAATTGTATAACCTGAAAATGTCACATCAAAAGATGATAGTCCTGATAAGTCAAATTGAAACATCTCTCATTTCGACTTATCGCCCGTCATATAGCAAAAGGTATTAACAGCCTATTAATAAATTAATTTTCGAGTATTTAATGATTTTCAAAAACTCATTGAATTCAAATTTAAAAAAATAAAAATCTCACGCGAAGAAGAGGCTTTTTAGACAAAACTGACACAATTTCCGTCCACAAATTTTGCCGCCCTAGGCACGTGCCTTATACGTCAATCTGCACTTGGCTGTGGGCAGAACCTGCGGCCCATACGCCCTCATTCAGGCCAGGCAGACGATTTTTCGACAGGTTCTAAAACAGCTGAGCGTCGCCCAAGGCTGCATCGGTCTGCAGAAAGTATTCTTCCTCCAACCAAATGGGTTGGCGCGTGATGGAACGAGCCGGGTGAGATATTGCGCATCATATCAGTCTTCAGCCAATGACCTTCAGGCACCAACTTGCGTCACAACATTAGCGGGAATTTTAAATGTAGCCAGAGATCAAAATTGGCACATAGATACGTGTCATTGAAACAGATATATGAAGCATTTCTTTTAAATATTGCAACTTGTACGCGTCCATCGCGTTATTTTTGCTTGGTAGCCGTTGAAAATCGTCATTTCATGCCGCTTTCAAAACGTTTCTCAACACTACTCACTCTGCATGCAACATGGCGACCAGCGTTTGGCCTGGCTTTTTCAAACGAAGTGCCCGTGCTGTGGTCACGTGGTTCGTGACAGAAATTGGTGCTGCACAGAACGAGCAAAAATCGGGGCACCAGACTTAAGGCTGATTTACACGTTGCCAGTAAACGTGCCAGTTGAGGTTGCCAGCAACTGGGAAGTGGAGACTGGCAACGTGTAAACGCCTTGTTGCAAGTGACTGGCAAGACCTTCGCGCCAGTCACTGGCGATGCCAGCTGAATTGGTGTACGAAGTGATGTGTCGCGCATCATTGGATAATATTTATAATATGTAGTATTGCTGGTTGATGTGTTTCAATTTGAAATTGTGCAATTCAAAAAAACTTCTTTTTCAATGTAATTATAAATATATGTTTAGATTTTTTGTTTGAATAATGTTAAAATGAAAAACAAAGAAATGCTTTCAAAATACCTGTTTAACTTTTCTTTACATAATACTTTATTTGTGCTTCTTTCACTCTTACAACTGCTTACAACAACTCCAGCAACAACCCATCTCCTCCTCCTTACCGCAAACCTCTCTACATAAATATGGCAGTACATGTTACCAACACCTCATCTCCCCTTTTACATTCTTGTTTTACAGGTTCAACCCAACTATTGGTTTCAGTACTCTACCATACCTTGACACTTACCTATTAAATAAACAAAATACAATGTGAATTGATAGGATTTTCTTCGTATTTCAGCACTAAATTGCGGGGGGAGGGGAGAGATTGGTGAAAGTAAGAAAAGGGGGCTCCAATTCCGATAAAACGGCCCTGCTGGAAAGGGATGGCGAGTGTTGGAAAAGATAACTGCGGAGGCGGCCGACTGTCATGTATAAAGCTGAATGTGTATGTACATATTTCTTAGATAATTAGCACATATAAAGCCAGCCCTTTTTCATAACATACTGACAGCATTCTTTCCATACTACCAAAATTAGTCAACTAGTTTCATATACATATTCCATCACAGTTAACTACCATAAGACGACCTTGGGGCAACAACATGCTATGCCACATTTCTGATGAAATTGAGATATTATTTTGCCATGCCCTCATAGATAAATGTAGATGCTGAGTTTTTATTTTAAAGATTCGTCGCAAGATGGCATTGTATTTCATATTCATATACTCTTCATCCCAATGTATTAAAAGCAATGTCTCAACCTTTGCTCTCAGTTTTCTCAAATCTTATGTGGAGGAACATGTTCCTCCAAAACTTTTCAAGTACATGCATTAGTTTTAATTTTATTATTTTGTACTTTTAACATGAAACATGTAGTGCATTAGTTGTGGGCATCTGTTCATTAAATGAAAAGAAGAAAAAGGAAGGAAGAAAGCACAAGCAAGAAAAGGAAGGAGGGAAAAAAGTAACACTGACCAGACAACTCAGATCTTGAATTTGATATTAGGCTTGTCTTCAAGGAAAAGTGTTATGGAGCAGTAAATATTGTAATCAAGAGGCTCAGGGAGCAAATATTAACCTTCCACACTCCTCGCACTGCAAGATGGTTTCAATGGAGGATATAAAACATCAAGACTTTTCTGCAATGAATTAGCAAGCTCTTTCGAGGATGACACTTTTTTAAGTTGATACGTGAGTAGTGTGTGCCACCCTTCAGTCAACTTTAATCTGGTATTTACGTGAGTGTGTGTTTTTAGGCATGTTAGTTTATTCTTCTCTTCATAATTTTGTAATTGTGATAAATGTGCAATAATTAAAAAACGTGACTTTTTGTACAGGTAGTTTAAAAATTTAAATCATTATTCTTGTATTTTTATTGTTTATGCAATATTTTAATTCATTAATGAATGCAATGTTTTAAATTATTTGCAATATTTGCAAATTTTCTGTACCACTCAAATCAAATGTGTTAATATTTCTACAAGTAGAAAGCAATATGGGGTTAAACAACTATGAGCACAAAACTAACAATGAGAAGGGGACCCGTTCCTTAATTTCTCACCTTCCAGGTCCAACAGGTATAACACTGATATAGGGAGGCACCACACATTAATTTCCAAATGCACATTCAATGGTGAAATGGGAAAGGGGTGGGTCGTGTATTGTCAAAGGGGGAAAAAACTTAGTGTTTACCAAGAAATATTAGCAGCAAGGTCAAAAGCCCTGGAAGGTACCTGGAAGAATTAAAACTCCTTCGGTAATATCCTGTTCTAACAAGAGCACGTCTTCTACCAACAGCTTGGAAATTATTCGCTGACCCTGACACATGATAGGGTAAGTCCCACACCCAGAAGACACTGACAAGCCACACCTGTTCGAAAGATCCTCTCAAGGCCTACCCAAGGAGCTAAATCAAGCATGTCCAACTTGCAAGGTGTCAAGGGCCAAAACAAAAACTTTTAATAAGGTTGCAGGCCATATTTACATTACTCGGATAATTCAAGCCTGACTTCTCTGTATTGCAGACCTTGGCAATTTGCCAAGCTGCTCTGAAACGGGGAGGATGGAACTATCTGTCATATGTCCGTACCATGCACAACATAGTGAAACACATTGGGAAGTTTCTGAATTTACTAGAAAATAATCTGTAATATTTCAAACTTCACCTATTTTTACATTAAAAAGTGCATGGCAGGGCGCATGCGCTAGGTGCAAAATGTTCTCGCCCAACAGGATTGCACAAGACTTTCACTGAGTAACCTTTCGAAGGCCCCAATTAATGGCATTGCGGGCCAGCAGTTGGCCAACCCTGAACTAAATTAAGAGCATCATGGCTGGGAAAACCCCCTAAGCACCGCCAAGCCCACTTCCTCCAACCAATCACGCTTTATTTTCTGTGGCAAGGCTTGCACCATTAGGCCAGCTCTTCCTTCCGACCACACAAATTCATGATGCTCCTTTTGTCTATCTAGCAGAGAAAGAAGGTATCACTCGTCCAATGAAATAGGCAATTTGAATTTCACTCAGAGGCTTCTTTTAGGCTTGAGGATCTTTTACATGCAGTGAATCTACAACATGGAACAGCCGGCTTTACTTCCCATTTCACCCTAAAAATCCCACGGCTTCAACCCATGAGCTTGGGTAAAACAATCAAATTCGCTAACTGTTACACCACCAAAGTCCTCCTATGACCTCTCTTAGCTCAGCTGGTAGCCTGCTGTTCAACACAGAAATTGCAAAGCCAGCACTTCCTCTGCTATTCAGGAGCATTTTCCGAGTTTCCAACAAAAGACTGAAAGAGATCATTCTGAAAAGAATCTATCAAATTAAACCGGCATAAAAGGAAGGTCCTTTTTCATAGTAACATTAATCTCAAACAAAATCCAATAATTTGTTATAAAAAATGTCAGAAGTGTATTATGCTTAGCCGGAAAGACTAACAAAATCTTTTACAATTGTGTCACATGTGGGTGGTAGCGGTGCTCCTGCAAAACCAGTCTTCCCAGAACGACCAAAATATTGCAAATGACCCCAATGGGAACCTGCATTAGTGCAAATTTTGGCAAAAACATTGATACGTTACCAAAAGGTATTCGATGTCAATGAAAACTTCGACAAAAAACATGAATGTTGTACATATGATTAACTTTTGAAGTAAAATGTGTTATGTATCACATCGGAACCAGGACATCAACATTAGCTTAAAGTATATTCTGCCTTAAATTTGAGTGTCATCTTAATTTTCTAATCAATGTTCTATATAGTCAAGGTTGACATTGCAGTTTAATGACAAAATCATGTACAACGTTACCAAAAATGGTAACAACACTAAAGAAAGTTTGTAAATAGTAAACTTTTTCGTGCTGCCTGGGTATCGACAACAGTGACAATAATTAATGGCTGTTGATTGCAAGCAATCCACAAATAAAATAGATACTGGAGAAAAAAAAAAATTTTAAGGGAGTTTTTTTGAAAACATCGATGTCTCTGCTCGAAAATATCGGATCGTATTTGTCGTTCCTAACTTGCATGCCCATGGCTGGCCTGGGTGGTTGCACTAGAGCAGGGCTTTCCAACTGGCGGCCTGCTGATCTTTTTGTGCGGCTTTGAAATATTTTACTATACCAACCAAATACAATACAAGTGCCCAATTCATTTTATTTTTATGTAATGATATATCAGTTTTCTAGTTGTTTGTACATTAATCATTAAGTATGTTGAATAAAAGTTGTTTCTAATGTACATGTAGTAGGGGCGAGTTAGTAGTTAGGGCGAAAATCATCTTAAATTATGTTGCAGCCCAAGGCTTAACTAGAATTTGACATGTGGCAATAAGCCCTTCTAAGTTGGACAGCCATGCCCTAGGGCTACTGCTGTGAAGGGACATGGTCTAGATTCTCACCCGGAGAATGCTTCAAAGTGAACTAGAGTAAAATATCAGTTCACATTAATATCCAAATAGCAGCATCCAGGGTTGGCTAAATTTTTCTCAGTCCCAAAAAATTCTTTTTTTATACCCACGTAAAAAAAATTAAAACCCAACTAAACATTTTAATGATTTTTTAAAATTATTATTTAATTAATTGACATAAAATAATAAAAATTATAAATTTACATATTGAAATATTTATTAAAAACTAAAAGTCAATCATATTGTACAAACAAATATGAAAACAAATACTTGATTGGCCAGAACTGAAAACCCCAATTACATTACAATACACACAAGTACAAACTTAACTTACATAAAATACGAACTTGTTTTGCAATTAAATATATGTTTCACATTTGTTATTTTATTACCCTATTTTAATATCGATAAAAAATTTGTTACAGTCATGATTACAAAGAGTTCAAAATGTTAAAATGGAGAAGAAGTGATCCTTGGATGCTTCATATATATAAACAGCAGCACTGATTGTATTTCAATTTGACAGTTTGAATGACGAAAATCATTATTTCGTACAAACAAATTTTAAAAAATTTATTTCCCAATAAAACAAAATAACACCAAAAAAAATCCCCCCAAAATACCCATTAGGACACTTCTTTTTTAAACCCTGAGATTTCCCCAACCCTGGATGCATAAATATCCATTTTAAAAAAACAACAACAACAAATAACTACCTTCAATTTCTTCAAATAGCCCATTTTCAAGATTTCTCCGGCTCTTCCATCCTGCCTTTCCAGCTCCTTCCAGGCTGAGTCTCCAGCCGATGAAGAGCTCTTCACTGATGACATGTCGAGTGGAAGCACACCAAGACTTCACAGCGTCCAGAGGAGTCATGAAGCGAACATCTGGAAAAACCAGACACAAAATAGCTATCAATGCCACTAGATGACAAGAATACATTTTAACCCGGAAAAACAAACAAGAAACATGTTGGAGATATTTTGATGGAAATTCTTATTTCACATGTGAGAGATTAAAGCCTCTGAAAGGCACCGTTTTCTCAGAGAAAAAATAAATACAAAATGATCACTTATTAAACCTCACTTTGTAACTTTCTGAAATACAAATTTCATGTAAAAAACATATTATTAATTAAATGCATTAGGGATGATAAAGGTTTTATAAAAAAATATAATAAGAATGTCACAAATTAAAATTCTCCCATGCAGTTACACATTATTTTGAAGACAACTCACATTATTTGAAGGCACTCTCTGATTAAAGAGTCAATTTACCACATGTGACTGTGTGTCACATTAAATTCTATCATAATCACGTTTGTAAACTTTTCAATTTGAGAATGTTGTGATTTTATGACAAAATGTGACATTACAGAACATGCCATTTACAGTACATTGTATACAAAAACAAACAAACAACTTACAGATGTGGCAATTATAACTGGCATCAAATTGCAAAAAATTGCCCTTAGAAATAAATTTCATCAGTTCTTACATATACAAACTTGAAACTTAAGTGCGAGGGTAAAGTAAGGTGTTCTGTCAATAACCAACTCTAATAGGTAGTTATTCAAACACATTATAAAAATTGAGAAAACAAAATTTAATAGCAAATATTTCTGTCACACCTTCACAGAAGTAGCCAAAAATAATAATAATAACGCAAGTGCATATAAATTTGCATCTTATAACTAAAACAGATCATATTTTCCGGGCAAAAATAAAGTGATTAACACTAGATTTTTTATAAATTGTTGCCTGCTAACGACTGTGCTCATCTAACAACGTATATTGATGAATAAGAACAAAATAACGGTGAACTTCAATTCCCACCATGTGCTCGCTTCATTCATGTCATTCTGTAACGTAACCCGCACTAATTCACAACAATTTTTGAAACAGTACCTCGAAAAATGACTCCCGAACAATTAATTTCCAAATACAACTTACCAATTGACAGGAATCCGAGATTGGCTCCACAAAAATCCACACGAGTGGCAACTGGTCTCATTGACATTACAGCGTGTTCACGCCTCTTCCGATATGCAGTCTCCTTTAATTGCACGAAATTTGGTGTTTAAATCCCACCTTTCAATGAGATGTTCTCGTTCAATCAATGTGTGTTGTTGAGTCGTTTTCTTGCTTGTTAGCAACACCTTAATACGAAAATACGCTCGCGCCAAGGGCAGGGTGTTTCTCATGCGCAATACCAAAACACAGTATTATTCGAGGTCAATGAAACATCACTCCAGCTCGGTAATTTCTGCGCACTCCACCAAAATTATTCCCAGATTTAACCATCAAATGTACGTTTAACATGTGTGAAATTACGTTTCAAAACACTTTAAAACACACGAACGTAAACTTACGCATTAACAGACGGAAATGTGGTCGAGCAAAAATCAATAATTCACTACAACTTATTTAGTCTTTAAACTCATCAATATCATCAAAAGTTTTCACTGAATCGTGACACAGGCATTCTCATCGCTGTTAATAACAGACGTACTTGTTTCTTGCATGTAGTTGGAATTTTTGAACCACACGACGGAACGATATACGCATCTACAACCATCTTGGAAAAGGTCATGTGTGTATGGCTCGAGAACGTTGTAAACAACTTCCACGCATGCGCTGACAACTACGCCGCTACGAGAGCGCACGGTTATCACGTGACTACGTTCCTGTGAAATAGTAACGTCAGGCATCGTATTAATGAGAACGTGAGTCAGAACGAGTAAAAAAAAATCAATGACTGACTATTTTTGGTCATAAATAAAACAGTTATATATACAACTTTTACTTACCATTGTAAAAATTAAAGTTGAATTCCCTGCATCTGAATTGTATTTCCCGGCGAAAAACTCCAGAGTCATGAATGAAATACTTTCAAGGCTTTGCAATGGCCTACTCGGATTTACTATTGCGTGCCATTGATATCTCCATTCAGAATGGGAGAGAGGCTTATCAGCTATTGTCGAACCTCACGTTGACAGAACAATAATATTTGTAATATCAGCTAAATTAATCATAATTCTAAAAATCATTTGACAAAACTTTAATGGAAATTATGTTAAAACAAATGTTTCACGATGACACATACCGTGAAAAATAACGATATACTTAAATTTTTTGAATTTAAATTTTCATTAAAACGCAGATAACAAACATATAAATATTTGTAATTACATAATTATATTAATTTGTCTGTTTTAAAACACATGTTATATTTCTTTATTGGATTCAATAATTTATGACAAGTTTTTCTCTCTTTTTTCTGACTTTTTCTTCTTTCTTTCACCTTTATCTTTTTGTTTTTTCCACATTTCTTTTCATCATTACTAACAATTTGAGATATTACAGGAATAATAGAAATAATCTTAAATATTTCCCTGAGCAATTACAGAAAACAATTTTTAGAGGACATACAAATCTGGAAGTTTATTTTGTTATAATTAAGCTGCGGATTTATAGGCACAAAAAACTTTAGAACCAGGCAGGCAAAATAGGCATTTAAAAAAGTGGAATAGGCATTTAATGTACTAGTGTAGAAAGTTTCTGAAGGAATCATAATATTCTTACCTTCATGGAATGTTTCCTTTCATCATTAATCTGAAAAATTCCCATAGAAATCCTTTCTATCATTGTCAGGGAAATATGGACAAAAGAGGCTGAATTGCAATAGCTACCTTTTTTAGCTTTTCATTAAATGCATGCTGATACTTGTATGAAACAAATATGATATTTCTTCTCACCTTTAATTTCAACATAATTGAAAATATTGTATGATTTGTTTCAATAATTCACACAGAATACAAATTTCACTAGGAGTGCTCCAACAGCGCATTCTCTCTCACATTATTTCTAAAAATCTTTCAAAATTTGCAATTTTCAAAAATTCAGAGAGTTTAATGAAAATCAGAACTGCATCATTCTTTTAAGTGCCCTTTGTTTTATTCGTGGTTAAATAATTGAAGAAAATTGTAGTGGTTTTTGAGAATTCTTATATAATTTGCATAATTTCAAGTACAAATTACGCAAAAAAACACTTTTTTTTTTATCCTCACCTTTTTTAGATGTAATTTTTTAGAACAGATTTCATGTAAAACAAATCTGTGAACTCAATATCTTACTTTTGCAGTGTTAACTTTTTTTCAATTGTCGAAAGTACAGAGAGTTAAAAAAAAATTTGGGAACGGCACCAATTTTTATACCACCCTTAATACAAGGCGAAAACTTTAAGAAAAAAATTTGGAGCCATTATGGAGAAAAAAATGTTTAAAATTCAAAGTTAAAAATAACTCAACCTACCACAGTGATTTTGCATGTGTTTTATAATTCAAAATACTTCCGCTGTTGTGGCAGTAAAACGGAATTGATTTTGCAATAGTTATTCGATTTCTCTGTACTCTGCAGGATAAAAACAAAAAAAAAAGGTACAATTTTTAAAAATTTGTTTATTAAGGATAATTGCATTTTGGTCAATAAATACGAGAATAGGCAACATTTAGACATTTAAACACAAAATAGGCATTTATTGGTGAAATAAGCATTTATAGGCACTATAAAATTTGCATATATCCTCCTAATGTCTCAAAATAAGTAAGTAACAAAAAATATTACATTTTCCATTGAAGGAAAAAAATAGGCAAATAGGCAAAAATCTGCAGCTGAGTTATAATTGTAAAAAACAATAAAAGAAAATAAAGAAAAGGGGAACGTGAGGTGATTTAATTGTTAAGTTGGGTACGCTTTATCCTATTCTTTGATAATGTTGATTTTGTTTTGTCAGAATAAAATACAAATTTTCGAAGTCAGTTGTCAGATTTTAAGCTTATTTTGTTACTTCATAGTTGTAAACAGGGCATCCAGAAGGAGGGGGGGCAGCTAAGAATTGGGGTGGGAGAGGAAGGAATTTTTTGTTTCAAATAAGGGCCGCCGAGGGGAAAATTGCCTCAGGCCCCTTGTTTTCTCTGGGCACCCTGGTTGTAAGGTACCTTATTTCATTAAGGTATCACTTCTGTAAAAATGTACTGACAAGGTGGTAAGTGGAAACTTGGAGCAAATATTAGAGGAGGTGAGAACGGGAGAGAAGCGTAAACTAGACTTTCAAACCAAAAGAAGTCATGTTGATAATGAAATAAAGAAATGGTAATTCTATGGCAATATTCAATTTATATTGTAATTAATGATGGATATACTACCTGCTTTTGCTTTGACTGTGAGGCCACCCATGCTGCCATTTTGCCATGCAAAAACGTTGATGTTATTGTAGAAAGTGGAGTATACTAGGGAGTTTTTGTTGTTTAAAGTGTGTTGAATTATGTAACTCACACAAGATATTTTTTATTCTGCCATTTTTGAGTTACAAGATCACAATTACCCTCCCATATCTGCAACTTATTCATTTTAGGAAGAAAAAAACTGCGGTGAGTTAATGATTAAGGATCAAGGAGCTATTAACCACAAATTATATTTAAAACATAAATTAATATTAAATACTATTAGCCATACAGGTGCTTGGGGAATAATTTTATCCTGTCTCCAGTGGCTCTACAAAGAAGAAAATAGGTAAACAAATATAATAAACACATGCATTGATATTAAATAAACACAGGAATTGATGAGATACAAATGAACAATGTAAAATCTATAGAGGACATGAAACATAGAAGCAGGTTTTGAATTCCTTAATTCTAAGATGTTGATTTATCTGAAATTACTAAAGCACTGTTATTAACCACTGCCACAACAGATATTGTCACTGAAAAGCCAATAAGTTTTTAAGAAATCTCTCCACACTTTGTTATTGACATAGCATGTGAAGATGCATTCAGTTCATTAAAACCATTTACCATTTTTTTAAAGTAAAACCGTAAACTTATAGTATTATTCTGATGTTACGCAAAGAAAAGAGTTTGGTTTCAGATTAGAGAGTAATAAAATAATGCTTTTCATAAAACTAATCTACTTTATGTACAATTATAGAACAATTAGAACTATTTGTATTTATTATTTGTGCTCTATTTTCTTTGTACAATGAAAGAAAACATTTTGAAACAATGTTTGTTCCTGCAAAAATGCTTTTTATATATTTAAGCAAATAAAAATGTCTGTAAATAAAATATACTATTAACACACTATGTTACTGAACTTATTTTCATTTAAAACATCTCTGCATTCTCCAAGACAAACAATTATTTACCCAACAACCTTGTTGAATATGATGGAAAAAATTAAATAAAAAACATTTCAGACCCAAAGACCCTTCTCTATGTATGTTGGCATGCTGAATCCAAATCTGAAGCCAAAATTGCGCCACCACCCTCTAGTTTTTTAAATCATGAAAACCACAAAGACATTGTATTTGTTTTTTTGGGGGGGAGGGGGGAGTTGCTATCAGACCAAAAGACTTGACACATCTATCTCTATATACTTCAACGCGCTGAATCCAAATCTGAAGGCAGAATTGCGCCACCCTCCGATTTTCTTTAACGCGAAAACCACATATTTTTGTTTTCGGATGTTGTTGTCAGACCCAAAGACTTGACACACGTTTCTCTATGTACTTTGATGTAATAAATAATTGAATCTGAAGCCAGAACTGTGCCACCACCCTCCAGTTTTTTTAAATTGCGAAAAACCACCATGACATTGTATTTTTTTTCCTTTTTTGTGGTTATTGTCAGACCAAAAGACTTGACACGTTTCTCTATGTATGTTGATATACTGAATCCGAATGTGAAACCAGAATTGTGCCATCAACCTCCAGTTTTTTTATTCACAAAAAACACATAAATTGTAACTTTCTCTGTGTTTTTTTTTTTCTTCCCAGAATAAAAAAAGGTTGTGATACAATTCTGGCTTCGGATTTGGATTCAGCGCGTCGACTTGCATAAAGAAACATGTCAAGTCACTGAGTCTGACAAATTTGGCTCCTGCAATGTATAAGCTACAAGACACCAAAATCTAGTATTCACAGGTGTTTTTCACGATAAAAAACAAAAGAAACTGGAGGGTGGTGGCGCAATTGTGGCTTCCGATTCGAATTCAATGCATCAACATACATAGAGAGACATGAGTCAAGTGTTTGAATCTGAAAACTTTTTTATTTTGATTGCCTGTTTAATTTATGGTCAGAGTTAAGTGAATGTTGTTTCTACCATTTTTTTTCTCTCATTATGTTAAGTTTCTATTTTAAATATTTATTGAAGTCTAGAACTTCACTTTCTTGTGATGGAACAGTACTATTTTAATACATTCAAAATATACATATTAAACTTGTAAGAAGCTACCGAAGTGCCAATAAACTGTATTTGACACTCCAAGCTTTTGCCATGCAAAACACTCACCTCCATCCATCAGCCTCATCTCCATCCACTAGGAGAGCGCGAAGTCATGCAGCTAGTGGAGGGTTTTTACATCATTGAGTGTATTCAAATTATATGGCTTTAGATAAACAAAAGATAATGTCCTAATACATCTCTTCTGCCTCATTCTGAACTTAAATAAGGAAAATCTTATTTCATTAAAACTGCAAAACATTCTTCCTGATTTATTCATTTTCTATTCTACAACTTCAATTCCAGCAAATAAAATCTTTACTTGTTGTAAAGTGAAATGAACATGGTTCAAATATAGTGAAACAATTAAATAAACTACTTTATCTAATTAAAAAGTCATTTGTAAACATCAACCCTAATTTGTTTTCAAATATACACAACAATTATACATCACATACAGAAAATTGTCTGTCGTCCAGTAACATTTAGTATAATTCAATGAATTTTACTCTGCTATTCATAATAAACTCTTTATGATGTGATTATATATCTATATATAAAACAAAGTCAGGTTAGTTACATTATTTATAACTCAAGAATGGCTGGACCAATTTTAATTATCTCTGTTTTGTTGGATTCATCTCTGCCAAATGCTCTGCTCATGTCAAATGCAACCCGCTACACTCAGTAGGATTTTTGAATCTAAATTGTTAAATAACTCCTAAACAAAGTGCTCTAGGGCACCAAAAACTAAAATTTTGAGGCCAAAGGTCTCAAAGAAATGTTTCTTACACAGTAATCTAAAGGATGAGATCTTCTTGAACAATCTATTACATTTTTGCTAGTTCAATGGTTCTTGACATTACTCCACCTGTTCAGAGATGTGCAGAATCTACAGCTAAATGTGAATGAGAGGGACAGAGAAGAGACATACAGAGAGAGAGACGGGGAAAGAGAAAGGGAGAGACAGAGATGGGGTGGAGAGAAGGGGGAGATGATGGGCAGAACAACGTTTGCCGAGTTCTGCTAGTATAAATTAAAAATTGGTTGTTTTGTATAAAGCTGTCTGTCGAAGAAAACCTTGTGGCCAAATTCAATGAATTATACTATATATAACAATTATTATAACACATAAGTGCTCATGTAAGTTTGTTATAGGGTTAGAATAAAAACTTCATTCATTTTAATTATTACTTTTTAACAATTCCTTTTAAATTATGAATTTTTATTGTTTACACACCTACTTTACCTAGAATAAATGCTTTATGCATGTTTATTTTAGTAAAAATAAATGTCATTTTGCCTGCCATTTTAATTAAAATAAATGCCTGAATATCTTCCACAACCCTTTGTGGGTCTTGGCTTTTTCAATTAAGTCATTCCATCTTTTCCTATCCTCTAGTCACTCTCCACTCTTTTTTGCCCAACACCCTTAAATCTGGGCAAACATCATCCACCTACCAAGATCTTGGTGTTCCCCACTTTTTTGCACTCGTTGTTACCCATTCCATTATCTTCTTTGGGAGACTGTTTACCTGCATTCTTTGAATACCAGTATGACACAGCCATTTTATTCTTTGAGCTTTAATAAATCTGATGATATCCTCCCCTTTTATTAAGTTCTCTATTTCATGGTTAGTTCTTATCCTCCATACATCAGCATCAGCTTGTATTGGGCCATATATTTTATGTATTACCTGTGTCTCAAATATTCTTAGATGGTCTATGTCTTTGTCGTTTAATGTCCATGCTTCTATATCGTATCTAGACTTCACTAATAATATTTAATAAACTTTTAAAATTCATTAAAAAGTATTTGAAAAATAACAAATATAAAATAAACTGAAAATATGTAGAGGTAGATTAATAAACTACATTTCCTAAAAACATTCCCTCTCCCCCATGATATTTCTCTAGATTCTCTCTGTTAAATCAAAAAAATCCATAATGTATGACAAATGATATGGAAATGGGAAAATAAATGAGATAATTCTGAGAGTTAAAAATTGTACAGTACAAATCTTTTATTCTCAAATACAATGGTAGTTTCAAATGCCTTTATTTTGCCTGAACATTAACATGTTTTTGGATCACAAATAATTAAAACTTGGACACTTTTATGGAACAAGTATGACAGTTAACAGGCAAAGAAACATCATGACATCAGAACATTTTTAGAATAATTGCAGTTAACACTAGGATATTCCATATTTTTGAGGTATCAGTATTTTTCCTTATTTTCCAAAAACATTAATCAACATGCTAATAAAATTTATTGGCATGTTTTAGCAAATCTTTAGTCAAAATCATGATTTCTTGACCTCTCTTTGAATTTTTAGGAACAGAATTTCTTGACAATAAATCATTAGGGACAATATATTTTTTCATTAGACTGGTTATGTCACTAACCAGACTAAATGTCTTCAATGTTATATTATCTGGTATCCTCATATATTACTGACAATCTTTTCGAAATAATCATTTTTTACTGTAATAAAGGAGAATACCAGATGCTACAAATTACTTTTTCACAAAAATGTGATAGTTTTAATTGGTTGTGTAGAACATGTAATCTATATGAATTATAATTCTGGCAATGGAACAGAACTGTAAGAGAGCCATAGCACCTACATGACTGCAAAATGTCTCACATTGTAAACTAAAAATCTTTGGGAACAAGAACTTCAATATAAGTCTCAGCCTTATGTTATTCAGATTATTATTTCATATGTTATGAAATAATAGTCTAGGCAACATGAATTCCACTAATATATCTTTAATGTCAGTTTTAGGCCCATGCCAAGACAACACATTACACAACATGCCATAGACAAGACACATTATTTCCTTCTTAAATCTGTTCCCACTTCCAACCTTATGCCTGGTGTTGGGGTGTTTCTCCATTCCCATACGGTTTGAATCCCATGACTTATGGTCCGATTAAAATAAGTTGGTGATTGAGAGTTGTGTTTCTGAAGTTGTTGCTTCATACAATATAAGTATATAATTTGGTTACTTTTGTAAGTATTTATTTGAAGTGTTAATTTTCGTGTTCTGGGATCACACGCTCAGTGGTATGCGACCTGTCAATGTTGCTTCTTTCCATTCGCAACTGACAATCATCAACTTCTTTTATTAATTAGACCATAGAGAAAGACTATCAGTTCTGCATGCACATGGATGTTGGTGAAGGCCCAAACAGGGCAATAGGACAGTTGGAAATAACATAAAAATTGTATTTTTTTAGAGGTTTCAATGTACCATCCATGAAATGAACAGCTTTTGCTGCTATATGCTATTTTTTCCACAGATCATTACAATGCTTTCTCTATACTGCTTAAACAGTAGGCAAGAAAGTTAAACAGAGAATGTCACAAAATAACATAAATCCATTTACCAATTCCATGATCTCTCCACAACAATTTCAATATCCTTGACTTTTCCTGGATTAACTGAATGACATCCACTTTGGGCATGCAAAGCACACAATTGAGGCATCCAGTGAGAATGAGAGGGAACTAAACAACAAAATTCAGAATGTCGATTCGTGAATATAATCTATTATGAACACATTGAATATGTCAATAAATCGATGTTTTGGATTTTGTGTATTAGTGCACTCTCTCACTAGATGCCTGAATTGTAAACTAAGCCAGCAACCCTATCTTCACATGGTATTTATTCATATCATAAAAATGTTTTCAAAATCTTTTCTAAGAAACTTCAATGACTAAAAATAAAGCTACTTCATTCTGCACAACCCAAAGAGTACCTCACAACCTCTCCAATCTACAAGGTCTATCCCAAAAATAATGTGCCCCAATTTTTTGTTATGCCACTATAAGTCGCATAACAGTGAAACTAGTTTTGATAGGGTAAGGGAAGGTTTAGCTTTTCAATGGTTTCTAGTTCAATTGACTCCATGCCTGGGGAGGTAAGAACGTGTAAGTTTGTGAGCTTTTGTTTAGTAATCAAATCATACAAGGAAGAAATCTTTGGATGAAAGACATGCAATCAAGTTTTGTGTGAAACTGAACAAAACCCGTGGAAACTTTCAAGATGCTTCATCCTAATTTTTGAACATTGTTATCTCTGGGAATGAGACGTGCATCTTTGAGTACGACCCGGAAACAAAGGGGCAGAGTGTGGAGAGTCAAACATTGGCGTCTCCTTGCTCCAAGAAGGCTCGTATGAGCAAATTCCACGTGAAAGTCATGCTCATTGCTTTTTGTGACACAAAGGGGATAGTGTGTAGTGAGTTCGTAGCTCCTGAATACAGCATAAATGCCCAATTCTACAATCAAAGGCTCCAGAAACTAAATGATGGAGTCACTCGCATCTGAAAGATCAGCCCTTCCTGGAAACATCACGATGACAGCGCCTGCCCACATTGCATTAATTGACGGTGACTACCTGACCCGCATCAATAGTGGCAAAACTTCCACAACCACCCTACAGTCCTGACCTTTCTCTGGCAAGCTTCTTTTTGTTCCCTCAGCTGAAAAGGGTCAAGAAAGAAATGCATTTCAAGGCTTTGGACAACAGCGAAACAAGTATGATGAGGATTTGTAAGGACTTCTTCGCCGAGGACTTTCTGGGAGCATGGGAGGCAAGGAAGTTATGCTGGCAAAAATGTATTGATGAACAAAGTTCATACTTTGAAGAATTGTAAGTTGCTGTACCTATCTGATTAATAAATTTGTTTTTAAAAAATGCAACACCTTACTTTTGGGACATACCTTGTGTACTGTCCAATAACATTCATAAATGCAATCTAGAATTATGTTAAAAAATGACAAGGGAATCAGCATGAACTAGGAATTCTAATATGAGATCAATCCATTTTGAGGGTTGAAGACACACCCAACACAGCATACATGCAAAAGTTTCTTTTCTAACATTAAAATAAGTTTTAATCCACCAAACTTCATAACCAGAACCAGACAGACATAATTTCTTCATTTTAAAAATGACATGAATATTAGGCAAGTTTGCCATAAATTTAATTGAAATATTGGAATGTAACACCTGACATTTCAACAATATGCCGTTTGATGCTATTTTAACCCAGTTATCACTACATATCAGTCAGCTACAGAAGTTAGTCACAACCTTTTTGAAATTGAAGAGATCAAGCTCCATTGATACATTTCTCTTGTAACAGGGTTACTTTAGAAGTTAAGATAGTTCACAGTAACATAAACCTCAAAACACATACATACACAAAGAACACACCACAAATTTGCCTACAGAGAACCACAAAAATTAAGCTTCACGTACATGATAGTGCAGAATAAATGTTAGAAACTTATTGTGCACATCAGGATGTTAAAGGTAACTTTTTTTTGCCAATAAACATGTCATGGGAAATCTCATAATCAAGTAACACATGTGAGATTTATCCCTGGTTAACAGGCAACTCATCCTGCACTGGTGTTTGGCAGGTTCAGATGCAATCAAATAGTTTGTGTAGTTGCCAAATACCAGTGCAAGATAAGTTGCTGACAAATCTGGGGCAAAATTTCAGTTATGTAACTTTCCCAACTCAGGTTCATTGACAAAAAGTGATTATCTTCGCTCCACCTCCCCATTAAAATGCCCTAGAAGTTCATAACATTTACTCTGAATTAGTGTTGGGGGTGATGAGGATTGAAATAATATTACTGTACAGGAGAAGATGTAATAAAGCATTCAAACATTGGCATACAAAACATTTGCTTTGACTCCTTTCATGATCTATTATCAAGAAATCATAGTAAATAAAATTAGTTAGAGAAAGTTGAGTCCCTTTCCACTGAAAAATCATTTTTTTTCATGTTGGAATTTTCAATTTGGGAAAGTATTATTATTTTCTGAACAATTAAAGACTAATAGGCTAAAATTTAATTTTCAGGATGACTCATCTTGAAAATTTTCTACATGAGTGTTGTGTTACTGACTTCAGAACTTAAACAAAATGTTGGTTAACTTTTGACTCTCTTCCTAGAACAGTTTTATGAGGAATATTCCATATGTTCCAAAATACTGCTTGCAATGCAGATTTGAGCACTTTCAGACGGCAGATCCGTGTGGGAAATGGGCTGAGGAGAAAGTGTCCCCTTGGTCCCAGAAAGGTTTCAATGTTTTCCATTACTAATATGAGTTACAAAATAATTTTGTAAAAATATATAATACATAATATTATTTGTACATGGCAAGAGATAATTTAAAATGCCTTCTAATGAAGATATTGCCCTTTCTGGCTCTGCCTCTGAAAGTTTCTAAAGTCAATTAACAACACAAATTCTTAATGGAAAAGGAAACAAAAATTAAAATATTGAATACATTACTTGGTAAAATTAACTGTCAACAGAAAACGTAAATTACCATTGTGTTTTAAAAAATAACAGATTTTTCTTTATTTACGACATCATTTGATGGCATAAATGTTATCATAGAAAGGAAGCATTTATTCTCATGATGGTTTTGCAACTCACTGGCAGAACTGAAACTTTGATTACAATCAGAACACTGATGGCTTAACACTGTCAGTCTTTCTTTTTCATGAGTCTTTTTATGAGCAGTTAACTTGTGTTTGAACAAGAAAGTCTTAGAGCATTCATTGCATTTGAACTGGTCGTATCACTGAATGACTTCGCATATGATTGTGATAGGCAGAACGCCAAAGAAAGCTTTTGTTGCATACAAGACAAACATGTTGTTTGGTACTATTGTGCAGTCTCCTATGGGCGTAAAGAACTCCAGAACTAGCAAATGATTTTTTACACACTGCGCACTGATAAGGTCGTTCTCCTGTATGATGTCGCATATGAACAGTTAATTGCTCTCCTGTATAGAAGGCCATAGAACAAATAGTACAGTCAAAAGGTTTGATTCTATTGTGTCTTTGTACATGAAGCTTCAAGAGCCTGTTGTTCCTAAAAGAGTTACCACAAAATTCACATATGAAATTTTTTCCTTTTATAGTCCCCTCATGATTAATTGCATCTCTTTCCGAAGTACCATTGAATTCAACCAACTTTCTGTTGTACTCTTTGCCGTGTGATCGAATATGGGCAATGAAAGCTCCCAAATTTTGAATGGACATTCCACACACTTCACACAAATGTGGGTCTTTAGCAAAACTATGAACTTTCTTATGGCGAATCAAAGCTTTGGGATTTGAAAACACTTCATTACAACCAGAGCAAGAGTAGTTGCCTTCTTCATTCTTGACTGAGACTTGCTGACTTTTTAACTGAGTTAAGCAAAGTAAATAATGCTTCATAAACCTCTCTACAGTGAAATGCATAAAGCAAATGTCACAAGTTAACTTCCTTTCAGGATGAGGGATGTGAACTTCTTTAATATGATTTGACAGATCACCAGGTACCACAAATTCCAGTTGACAATTGAAGCAATTATATTGTTTAGAAATAATATGAGATAACTTGTGTATATCCCAATACAATTTATTTTTGAAAATTCTTGGACACTTTTTACATTTATATTCTTTTATGCCATGCCCTTCTTTATGAGAAATAAAACGACTATGAGTATAAAACACTCTCTCACAATAAGGACATTTATAAAAGACACAAATGTTAGGATGCATTTTTTTATGGGTCAAATATGTCTCCATAGAAATTTCCTCTGTGCAAGTTTTACATCTGAAAAAAACTTCTGACTTTTCCTCTTGATCTTCATTATCACTATCACTATCAATTTCAGATCTCTCTACAGTTTTTCGAGTCTCTTTCAACATATTCTCCAACAATTCCTGAAACATTCAATGTGCACAAAATTGAGTATCAAGAACTTCAATTTAATGATACTTTATCAGACCTGCAATGAGGCAAACTTACTTTAGAAACTTGTAATGGAATTTTTAGTGAGAATAAAAATCTTTAGTCTTTGGCATTACCTTTCCCCAGATATTACCAAAATTAAATGTCAGCGTTTATAATCATTAATTCTGAGAATGATCATATATGCATAATCCCTTCTAAATATAATATGCTAGGGAAAGATGTAACCTATGTAAATACCAATGACACAAAACCCTGATTATGTGCAACTGCTGAATAATATTTTTCCCTTAAGGGGTTCGTCAAACAGACATAAAAAGAAAAATGTAGAGTTTTGCAGATTATGCCATGAAGAAACCATAAAGTGCACATGCAACCTGCAATACGTGTTACAATGAATCACAAATTATCACTAGTACAACTCAGAAATTGTAATGTCAGCCATTGTGAGTATGTAATCTTGGGTTCTTGTGGTGTCTATCAGTGGCATTGTCGGTTCAGCTAATTTCATAACTTAAAACAGATTTCCTGGTAAAGAACCAGTCCAAACCAAAAGTTTGGACTGGCCCAAAAATACTTTTGGTGCATTTTAAAAACATTTTAAGTGCATTTTTTGGTAATGTTCTAGGTTGTCAAAACCTACCCTCTGGTTATGAGCATACCCTTTTTAACACTCACCACAGTGTTCTTTTCTGGATGATTGCGGTAATGCCGGTTTAGTTCATTGTGTGTTGTGAAGCCTACATTGCATTCTTCACATCCAAAAGGAAAATCACCAACAGGATAGTTGATTGGCCCCAATGAGTAATGAATCTTCCTATGTGAACAATGGTCACAGCTGATGAACTGGCCGTTATGACATACTTTGCGGTGTGCCACAAGATTTTGCCATGACATGTAGGTCTTGGAGCAGAGCTGGCACATATAACGCTTTGTTTCCCTAAAGAAAAAAAAGCAAATATGCAAAGATTTTTTTTTCCACAATCAATAGTCTAAAACATACATCAATAAGGATTCTCTTAAGATGATACTGAATTTAAAACAATAATAACAACTCTTCAAAACACTTATACAAGTTACTGTTGAAATGTGATTAAGTTATTGAAAATACTTTTAATCTTTTAATACTATAGTAGTAATTATTTTCTCGTGTCTTATTTTTGTCTTAAAAATATATAAGTAGAGGTGCACAGCAAATAAAAAAAAATACTAACTCATGTTGTTTCATGTGAGCATCAAATTTTTCTAGGTCATCAAACTCAATATTACACATGTCACATTCAATTGGCAAGGACAGATCTAATCCATGAACTGCAAACGCTGCTTCTTTCAGATCCAAGTAACTCTTTGTAATTTCTTTGATTTGCACTTGTTCCCTTTTTCCATTATATGCTTCACTTTCAGAGGCATTGCCATTTAGTTCACTGTAATGGTAAAAGAAAACATACATTCATACTTCTTACAAAACTAGCATGGCAATATATAAACACACTTGATGGAATCAAGGCCGGATTACCAGTCTGCAAGGTCCTAAGCAGTAAATATTTTGGGGCCCCATTGATCAATTTTTTAATCCAAATGTATACATTGAACTCCAATTTTTAATTAAAAATTTTTCTTAATACGATTATTATAGTTTTGTTTATAAATGTATGACCAATTGCAACATAACTAAAAAATGAATACAATATTTATGCATATTTATCAATCAATAAATATACATTCATTAATACTTTTGGATTACACTTGACTATTTGTATGTATAGTAGATATATAAAATATAACTCATATAAAACATCTTCTTTCTACACTTTTCCCAAGCAAATTCTTGTATTAAATCATCAAAATTTAAACAATGCATAACATCAGATTCAATTGATAGTAAAGCCAATGAACTATCTTGTCACATTTTCATCCTCAGAGGATTTTTTAATCCTTTTTAGCTGTGAAAAAGACAGTGCTCCATAACAGTTTGTTATCGTCAATGCTAAAAACAATCTAAGGCAGATTTATCAGTTTGGAAAAACTGTCTGAAGTTTATCCTTTATAGTGATTTTATAGAAATCAGTATAATTAACACAAATAATTTTATCTTAGTTCATTTTCAGAAGTATGTATTGATGAAAATGTTTCAATTCACCAGCAAGATTCAAATCCAGATCCTCAGGATACGATGCGACAAGCGTTTCATCATTAGATGATAACTCCTTGTTAGACAAGTCCATATTTAATAAGAAAGAAAACTTGTCTGACAGATTTTTATAAACCTGGTCTCTGTCGGCCCTGTGGCCAAGATCACTAAGGCAGTTGTGCCGTAGTGATCTTGGACTGAGGGGTCACGGGTTTGAGTCCCACCTTGGGCATGGTTGTATGTGTTTGTCCTTTCACCCCCTATCACCACCATATTTGGTTCATCCTCATACCATAATATTAAATCCAACAGTGGTCACTAATGACCTTGATGCGACCTTAAATAACAAACAAAAAACAAAAACAAAAACCTGGTCTCTACTTTTCATCTGAGTTTACAGTGTCAATGATCACAAAAATAGTTGAAACCCAATACAGTGAAACTTCTATACAACGTTTTTTAAGGGACCATGAATTCTGAACACTGTATAGAGGAAAACACTATAAAGAGGAAGACTGTGCATGCAGGCTTTTGGTCGGGACCAGGAAAAATTGATGTAACATAGAGGAAAACATTATACGGAGGAACGTTACATAGAAGTTTCACTGTACTTGTCTCTTGCACGTAAAACTATGTCTCCTGCTTGACCATCATTAACCCGTTTTCTCCGAGTATGTCTTCGAGTAGAGTTTTCTTTACAATCAATATCAGACAGAGCTAATTTTTTATGCATTTTCGAATTTGTCAAAATCTACATGGAGACCTTGCAAGTAATTTGTCAACGATTCATAGAGATCACTGCAAACTTTCAAATTAATTTCTGCACTTTGAAGATCTTGAGATATGTGATGAAAGTGATGTCAAATGTTATTCCACATTGTTAGCATAAAAATGAACACATGCATTTTTCTAGTGATATTTGTTGCCTCTTGCTTAGTACCTCCTTTTTGATCATTATCGTTGGAGATAAAATGTAATGCATTAAGAATTTTAGAGCATGAATCAAGTATTGCTTCCATAGCAACAGTGCTTGTTTCCCAACGTGTATCTGAAAGTTTCTTCAAAAGATTTTCATTGCCAACATGTATTTTAAGCACCCTCCATCTGTGCTTGATGTGTACAGTGTTTGCACTAATGAAAAAAAATTGACAGATTGAAAAATTGATATTTGTGACATCATAAATATTAATAATATTATTATAAGTGTATATAAGCAACCTTATATATACTTAGAAGTATTCTCAAATTTAATTAGTTAGATAATATTGCTAATTTTTTTAAATGTTAACAAACATCAATAAATCTCATCTTTTGGAAGGGCCCCAATTTGACTAACCAATTGTTTACTCTGCTTATGCGGTAATCTGGCACTGGATGGAATTACTTCAGCACTTGTAGTGTGCATATTTCTGCAGAGAGATTTCTTTAAAGTGATTAAAACAGAAATACTTTGATTGTAAGTTCTGTAGGATGACAGAATGTTAGCAGGGTCCTGAATATCATAATTCATTATTAGTTTTTTAATAGAAGATTTTACAGATTTCAAATAACACAATACAACTTGTCAATCAGGAGCACATCTAATTGTTTGTGTATATGTAGCTTTTATTATAAATGTCAGGTGAGAAGATTCATTTATATGAGCAAATTTATTATTACATGTTCAATGACTCCCTTATCCTAAGCATACCAGTCAATATCCTACACGGGTTCTGCTCCAACATCCCTCTGTGGGTTTGTGTGTGTGTGTGTGTGTGTGTTTGTGTGTGTTTGTGTGTGTTTGTGTGTGTTTGTGGGTGGGTGTGGGTGGGTGTGAGAGAGAGAGAGAAAAGAGGAAGTGCATGTATGTGTCAGAGTTAATACCTTTTGGACCAGTGGAGTAAACAATTTCTAATAACCCATAGTGATAAAAATGTACACCACCATTCATTTTTTAATAAAAAAATGTAATGACAGTAACAATTACAGAACCACTCAATTTACAAATTGCATCACTGTATTTATTGAAAAATTGTTGTATGAAACCAAAAAGAGTACATGTCAAAAAGTAATCATTGCTCACGTACATGGTTCTCCCAATTCCCACTTCCCTTACAGAATGTAACATTGAAGAGATTCATTCTTTATATTTTTTATAAACATTTATTAGCACACATTTCATTTGGACACAAAAAAATAGTAGCCGCATGTATCAGATCAAAGGCTGTAGCTTTGTTCACGTTTGAAATAAATGGCAAAGTGAGTTAACTTGCCTACTGAAGTAGTATGCAATAAAAATAAATTTGAATTTTCCAGTTTCTAAAATCAAGGTTGTTTTGGATTTTCTCTATTTACCGTCACCCTAAAAAAACATAATGCAACAACAAACAAACAAACACCAACTAGCACCCTCAAATTGACATTTGTTGAACTAAGTAAAGTTTAACAAAAATTGAATACATACCTAGATCCAGTTTTGCCAACATGTTCATGATTTGCACTGTCCATGTCATCTACAACTATACTTTTGGTAATTTTATAATCCATCCCTGGGAAAAGTTCAGTTTTTCCTCTTTCAGATTCTTGCCAAGCTTCAATTTTCAAATTATCAAGGTCTATTTCTAACAAGGGATTTTGTGTAATTAAAGTACCATTTTCAATACTCTCAGCATCATTTATTAATACTAACTGAGAAGAAGGAAACTGAAAAGAAAACAGGATTATTGAAATACAAATTTTGTTCTGGAGAAAATCTATAAAAGCTTTATATCTATTTTTCTGCATCAAAATTACAAAACAGCAGGGATTCTAGAAAAGAAGAGTTCTATAATAACTGCATTTCTTTGTTTCTTGAGGATGCCTGGCTACAGAGCTCCCAAACCCTTTGAAGACCCCAATTCAGAGAAGAGATCAGAAGACATTATTGGCACACCGTTGCACTGATTCATCTGATTCAAATTTCAATTTTTTGTATATTAAACTTACAAAATGAAACCAAAGAGAAAAAAGTAAGTTCTAAATTAATAAGAATAATTTTTATACAAGTTACCTCAAACAGTCTTATTTGAATAGGTTTTACGAAATGAACAAACACAATTTAAAACATGTAAAAAATAATTTATTTTTGGTTAACATTTATCTATTCCAATTTTTTTTAAAACATTGTCACTATTTCTGTGACAACATTTCTCTATGCCACCAACTTGGCATAGAACACATTTTATGGAGTAATCCTCTGTTAAATTACACTTAAAATTATAGTGTTTATTGTAGCTGAGTGTAATCCACAAGTTTTGTCAGTAGTCGTGAAGAGGACCACCAGATAGCATCTCCATATACACACCTCTCACATGCACTCCTGCATCACAACCCAGGAAGCAGAATCAGGAAGGAATTAGGACACGGGTAAGGTTTACCCAGCAGTAGGTGCACCAAGTTTTGTAACAAATTGAGGAGCCTGGGGTGCCTCAGTCACCCCACAGTAAAAATGCCAAGAAAACAATGAATAACAAACTATTTTGTTTCTTTAATGAATACATGTTTATTTCCAAGTATGTATACATAGTTTGTAAACAAGTGGAAATAAAATTTTAATTTTTAAGAATATTCTTTTTGCAAACAACTTTCACAAATGTGTTGCTTGCTTTTAATGCACATGTTTAAATTACACTTTGAACAGAAGGATGTAGTTCTCATGTAGTCTCAACCAAAAGCACTTACCATGGTGTATATTTGAAAATAAAACCTCTCTCTGTGCCGTCCTGCTGAGAACTACTGTGAACAGCATAGCAGGAAGCAATAACAAAGGTTGCGCGAGGTGACTCGGTGGCCCCCATGCAGCGTGCCATTGCCTTTGCAATGAAATTTCCAGGATAGGACAGGAAGCAATTGAAAGAGAAGAGCTGAGATACGTGCACAAAGGTTTCCTTCAAAGATATTGAGAAGCTCACGAGATTATCAATAAAACAAGTACAGTGAGCTCTGAAGCAATGCTGGGGTGACTCAGGCACCCTGCGCGCCTACTGCCGGGTTTACGATGTTTCACAGGGGTTGGACTAGCCCTTGTGCAGCAGGCGGACTCGTTTTGTTGGAACCAGTTTCACATGAGCTTGTTTGGGAATGGAACCTGGGCCTCCTTGGTGAAAGGCAAGCGACTTCACTCTAATTAATGTAGCTTTTCAGAATTGTTTCACTTGCCATTTATCCACAGTGCAAAATGATTTAACATCATGTCAGCTTATTGTGGAAGTCAATTATTCTAAAGTTCTAATGTTTTATTTTACCCTTTCAAAATAAAATTCAAGGAATAATACTGTCTTTCATATTAATATTCTTTTGGTTACCTCCATTTCAGAGAGGCCCATTTCAAAAAATGAGGGTTTTATCACAAAATAATTCATTAAAAGGGAAATGAAAACCCTTTATAAAATGACACCCACAAGAGAAAAATTACAAAAGTATGTTTATGCTCTCAAAATATTTTAAAAAGTTTGAATAGTTCATTCAATAAACGTACACATTAAAAAAAGGTTTTTTTTGGATTTAATTCTTCTAGATGATGCTTTTATAGAGAACAAACTGAATAACATTAGTGTACATTAATTTTATGTTCCTTGGCATCTCAGTGAGCTCACACTGAAGATGCTCTCTATAAGCATGTATAACAGAAATTACTTACTTCTTCAGTTGTTTCCTGAATATGGAGAGTGTAAACTGGGGATCCCAGGTTTTGACTTTGAGCATCATGAATCTCCATTATGCCACTGTTACCATCAGCAAGTTCAATAAAATTTAATTTGCTTTCATCTGTCTTTAGATAGATATTTTATTTTCTAACTTGGCTGTTTTCTGCCAACCTAAAATACAAATTAAACTGGTACAGTGTATATACTAGCATTAATATATTCAAGCTCATATAGCCTTTACAATGCAACTTGCTCAATGCAGAATCTAAAGGAGCCAGTATTTTTTCTACATTACACAAAATTTTGAATTTTATAATGTAATACTGTCAAAATTACGTTTGTCAGGATTGTAGTTTATGTTCTCAATGAACAGGTTTCCACATTACATGTTTTCTGCACTGCTCAAGTTTTACTGCACTTTTAAGTTTATTTACTCTAGTTATAAGAGCTTACAAATGAATTTGGAACATATTTAAATTTAAATACAAAAAATAAAGATTAAATAAAATGTTGACACAAAAAAAATATGGAACTGACTTTAATTATAACTTATTCTAATGAACAATTTTAAAACCTTGAGCTGAAACTGAAAAGATACAGAAAGTTAAAGCATAATGGCAACACGACACATTAACAATAACACTATATTACAATAAAATACAACAAAATAGGTAAAGAGAAGCAAATATCAATTGTGACTATTATGCCTAATACTTTAAAACAACAACAGATAAAAATTAGAGAATTAATATTCACAGGATTTAGAATTACACAATTACATTTAAAAATTACAAGCTCTGTGGATTATCAAAAATATTTCAGACTCATGATAATTCTTAAGTACATGAATTATTTTTTGAGTGACACATCACAATAACATTAACCACTTAAGATTATATTTATTTAATGTATTTCTTAATATAATACAAACACATTTTACACAGAATGCTGTCAGAAAAGTAAACAAAGGGTTAATGAAATATCAATTTAGCTTACTCAATTCTTTCATTTTTTACCCCTTTAAGAAAGTGACAGAAATATAATTCTTCCATAAAGTCGATGAAAAATTTGTATGTCACAGAACGGAATTCAAATAAGACAACTTGCTTTTCTGCCTGAAAATGGCCTCTGATGTTGGTTGCCTCGTTCACGATCACAGACGTTCACTGACCACCACCAACCACCACGTTCAATGCAGTATGAAAAACACATATAACGTAACGGCACAACTGTCGTAAGGGATTAAACGTAAACTTACAGTTTGTAATAATTATATTGGGCTACAATATATAGAAGTATTATCATTATTCATTTTACGTACACATCGGGATAAAAATTTAAATTATGCAAGTTCCTTGAAATAGGGAGGGAGAAAGAGTTTGCACATCATCATGCACCTTAACCTTCAAACCACAAAGTCTACAGTCCTGTAGACTTCGTGTATATGCGCACGTTTTCTTGACCCCCGGAATACCTACCACCACTACTTTGTCAACATTATTTGAATGAAGAATAAATGATGCAACGAGCGTTGTAGACAAAATCTGGTAGCCAGAAATGTTCGCTCCCTTGTAATAGAAACTACTTTGCGTCGATAAACGAACTACAAATTTGATTGATTCGTGTTTACGGGCGCGTCAACTACTTAGGTCATTAGTCCCGTAAGTCTAGTGCGTGATTTTTTTCTCGGGAGGTAGCGATGATCTTTTCCCCGCTGTATGGCGAGATCTGGCGCCGACCTACCGTCGACTAGCGGGGTTTTCCCCTTAACCAGGTATCTCCCACCAGCGGGGTACCGCCCCAGCCGGGACAAACTGTAAGCTCCCGACCGGTCTCCCGGCATGTGTGGTAGTGAAGTGCATAGTAGTGGAAGTGTGAGTGTGTAAAAGGAGAGGATAGGATAAGCGCGGTCCGTGGCCCGTTTGTTAGGGTACTGCTCCCACATTCGCCTGGTGATGATCGGAGAAACCACGGAAAACTACCGATCAGAGCAGCCGGCCGCTAGAATTCTCCTCCAGACAGCGACTGAATTCGACCTAGCTGACAAGCTAGTGTCGAAAATCCTGCCTCCGTCGGGATGCGAACCTAGAACCTCCCGGTCAGAGCGACTGCAGGGACATCAGGTTGATGCACTGAGCCATCTCTCCAGGGTTGCCAGATGCAATAACGTGAATTATGGAGTGGGGGGCATAAAGTTATGGTACAATATGGTACAATGGAAATGTACAAAATTATGGTATAATTATGGTACATTTTGTAGATTTATATGCTTTTATATGATTTTACACTATAATAATAATATTTTACACTAATAAAATATATTATTAGATAAAAAATATCTCTTAATTATTCCCTGTATTGTGTTCAAAGCATAATCAGTTATTGCGTGTTCTTAAAAGTGCTTTGATATAGCGCAACATGTGCACTTACCTTTACATTCGCCACCTAGGGAGAGTTTGCTTTGTCGTGTTGTTACAAATTTTGATCAGTATTCGTACTCGGTTTGAAATCTTTTACCGGTGTGTTGAAAAACGAGTGCTTAAGATGAAACGCAGAAGTGAAACTCCAGAAAGTGGAAAAAAACTACGTGGCGAGTCAAATGAAAAAAAATGAAAAACGAGTTCAAAAATATCGACCTGAATGGGAAACAAAAGAACTGAACTAGTGGTGCTACAGAATGGCACCGACTTTCCCGTATTAGTTTTCTATTTCCTTGGGTCTTCGCTAGCTCTTCGGAATTGCCACAAACTCTTTCTCGCCAGCTGTCATCTATTATCGCCGAAAGTACATTTTTTGGTCATTTTCTTAATGTTTCGGTTTCCTATTGGTAGAACGGAAACATTAATTTTAGAATATTAAAGAACACAAAAACCTAGTCGTAAATGGCAATTTTCTTTGAAAAAATATGTGCCGTTTAAGAGAAAATGGCGTTTTAGCGCTACTAAAAATGCGAAATTAAGCTCATTTTCACAGAAAATGTTTGAGTTTACAAAATACTTTAATTGAAGTTATTTCAAGCACTTACACTCACAAATATGATAATGTTCACAAAATGCTGGTAAAGTGCTTATTAAAGATGTGAGAAATCTTTCAAAAATTTACATTTATATAATTTGTGAAAAAAACAAAAAAAACTCAAAATGAACTTTACGTCATATTAAGGAGTGTAATTATCACTATCCGTTAAAAAAGTTTTAAGAAAAAATTTGCAGCCATATATGAGAAAATGGCGTTCGAGCATTTCTCAAAATGACGAAATTTCAGCTACTTTTCACAGAAAACGGTTGTGTTTTCGAGAAACTTTACTTGACATTATTTAAAGCAAATATACTCGTAAATATAATAATGTGATAAAATCGCCGATAATGTAAATATTATTGACGTGAGAGACGAGTAAAAAAATTTAAATTTTTGAAGAAACCAACCAATAGAGCGCA
Source organism: Acheta domesticus (assembly GCA_031308135.1). Taxonomy (NCBI): domain Eukaryota; kingdom Metazoa; phylum Arthropoda; class Insecta; order Orthoptera; family Gryllidae; genus Acheta; species Acheta domesticus. The sequence goes on along the minus strand of JAHLJT010002630.1, from coordinate 106,080,066 downwards.
ATAGAGATTTGGAAATAAAAACGAGAACTGAAATAGCAAGATCCACATTCAACAAAATGAGGAATTGTCTATGTAGCAGAGACTTGAGTTTTATCCTCAGATGGAGAATGGCAAAATGTTACGTGGCAAGTGTTCTCGTATATGGTGCTGAAACATGGACTCTGAAAACAGCATCAATTAATAGACTGGAGGCCTTCGAGATGTGGATGATCAGGAGAATGTTGAGAATCCCCTGGACTGACAAAGTTCGTAATGATTACATACTAGAGAAAAATGGTATATGCCGAGAGATATTAAAAATGATTAAAATTAGAAAAAAAATTGTATCTTGGTCATTTACTTAGAAACCCCAAATATGAACTATTACAACTAATAATGATGGGGAAAGTTTAGGGTAGAAGGGGAGTCGTCAGGAAGAAGATGTCCTGGTTGGCAAACATCCGAAAATGGACAGGTATCTCGAGTGCTTTTGAGTTGTTCCATGTGGCACAAGACAGAGAAAAGTTCGGGGAAGTGGTCGCCAACCTCCAGTAATGGAGACGGCACTTCAAGAAGAAGATCGCTACATTGGGCTTCCCGTTTCACTGTAACAGCTTGTATTTTGAGTGAAGTTTTTTGCTTGGCAATACAGAAGCATATTGAAGATTTTATTTTTTTATGTTGGTACCAGGTTGTATTTATTAATATCCGTATATTGGAAAAAAGTGTTATTAATTTTCATTTCATTCTCTTTACAAATATTAATATATTTTTACATTTTCATTGCGAGTTTCCTCTTCAAATTGACCCACAATGTTACTGTTCTTGTCTCTTCCAACTCTGCCGTTAAAATATGCAAATATTATTTGATGGGACTTGGAAATACTGTAAATTGATTTCTTTGACTACATTTTAAAATCATCTTCCCTAGCTACTGGGGCATATTCATTCACATTATATATTCCTATGGCACTTATGAATTTTCCTCTGATTTTTAAAACTTCTTTAATAAGACGTTCGTTTATACATTCCCAATTTTTTATACATTTACCGAATCTTTCACCAATAACAACGGAAATTCTAGTTTTAGCGTTTTCATGTTTGTTTATGTCACTGTAGAAGTGCACAAAGTTGTTTTTCGCTTCCCTTGACTTTCTTTTTTGTTTCAGACCAGACGGCTATATCTATGTTTGCTTTGAACATTCCATATACCAATATTCATTGCCGATGTCGTTTCCCCTTTGAAATATCCGAGGCATTCACATGACTGAGATTTTTAGCGGTGTGATGTTTTACGTGTGCAGGGTGCTGGCCTACAGCACAACCCCCGAACCTGGAGGACAGGAGCTTTTCTTTCAGGGGTTTCCATCCCTTAGGCTGGTTGCTTCCACCGTAGCTTAAGGAGTCCAGTTTACCCCTGATTCACTCTTTAGGGATAATTTAATTCCCAAGGTTAGTGAACCCCACCTTCTCCTGTCGGATCATCCGCCATTCATTATTGGGGTGAGGTGCTTCCCGTAAGGCCTACCTACTACTCTAAATAAATAAGGAAGGAAGAAGAAGAGGAAAAACGCCCTAGCCCTTGACACCTAATAGCGTCGGGGTAAGAAACAAACTAGAGTTGGCCAAGGGAAGCCGATAGAATAGATAAATGCATTGTGGCTCAAGTAAGTTAAAGATGTCACAATGGTAGATGAAGGAAACATAACGACATGAACACGTCGTCACGGGGGAAGGACAAAAAATATAGGAAACAATGGGTTGGGGAGAGATTGGGATGGACAGGATGCGGTAGGTCACGACTTAGTCGCCCTTCAGTTTTGGCCTGTACGGCATGGATGATCTTACCAGTAGTCACGCATTGCCAAAAAGCATGCTACCGCCGGCTTAGCCCTCCACCTCACTGAAGTACGCAAGCCTGCGCGGACAGTGCTACTTCAAGGCGGTGTCTCCAGGGGAGGATTCCCCTTTCCATATAAATATGCAGCGAGTTTTTTACGGCTGACGCCGCATCGCGCTTCCCGATCTCCATTTTTCTCTATCCTCCCAATCTCCTTCCTGCAGTCCTCTGGCAGCCATCGCGTCTTGTACGGCTTGGGCCCAGCTTCTTGGTGGTCGACCCCGTTTTCTTCTCTCGGGAGGAATCCATTTCCATATTAATTTAGGCCATCTAAACTCCTCCATTCTTTCTAGATGACCATACCAGAGGAGGCGTTTGGTTTCAATTTTGTCGATAATATTTCGTTTAACGCCCATAATATCCCTTATTCTCTCATTACGCACATGTTCCAGTTTGGAAATGCCACTGCTTCTTCTCCAAAAATCCATTTCAAGTGCAAGAAGTCTGTCTCGTTCTCTTTTATTCAGTTCCCAAACTTCTGCACCATAGGTAGTAATACTTTCAACCACTGAGGAGTAAATGATCTGCTTTGTTCTTTTTTTTATTTTGTCATTCCACAGAATGGGGTTTAGTTGCCGTATCGCTCGTTTACCTTGTCCAATTTTATTATTAATGTCATCACTGCTTTTACCATTACATGATAAAGTGACCCCTAAATATTTAAAAGTTTTACAACCTTTAATTTTTTCAGTCTCTATCTCTATATCTTCCAGCTCGTCATCTCCCACTTTCAAATACTCTTCCCCTTTCCATCTCACGTTTATTCTTATCCCGAAATCCATCAGCTCCTCTCCTATCCTCCCCTCCGTCACACATTAATTCTTATCCCTAAATCCATCAGCTCTCCTTCTAACCCCTGTCCATCACACTTTCATTCGTTATCTCCATATCCACCAGCACCTCTTCTAGCACCCCGTCACCATCACACATTCATTCCTATCCCTACACCCAACAGCTCCTCTTCTATCCTCCTCTCATCATATTTATTCATTATCCCTACACCCATTATCTCTTTTTCTATCTTCCTCTCCATCACACAATCATTCTTATTCCTACACTTATTAGCTTCTCTTCTACCTCCGTACCTTCACCACACCTTCGTTCGTTAATCCCGCACCCATCAGCTCATCTCCTATCAGCTTCTTTTCTCTATCACACCTTCATTTGTTATCCCCACACCCATCGGCACCTCTTCTATCCCCCATTTCATCACACATTCATTCGTTATCCGTACACCTATAATCTCTTCTTCTATCTCCCCCTCTCCATCACACCTTCATTTGTTACCCACACACCCGTCAGCACCTCTTCTATCACCCCGTCTCCGTCACAAACTCATTCTTATCCGTACAACTATCACCTCCATTTTTAAGTAAATTTTTAAGTAAATCATCTGCTAACAAAATACAATACGTGTAGAAATATATTAAATGCAAAATTCTCCCAACATTTATTTTGTTTTTAAACTTTTTCGGCACCATATATTGGCAGTACTCCAGAGGTATTCAATGTTCCACCTGGAAATTAGTTTTTTGCCTTTCGTGCCCAAGAATTGATTTACAGATAGGAATCAGAAGAGTGAAGAAACAAGAAGGAGGATCAAAAATAGATTATTTCATTATACAGATAATCGGCAATCATGAGCTGTAGACGTGCTCGCGGTGGTCAAGGTGCAAGGCGCAAGGTTAAATGCAAGAGGCCACTCCACTCGACCGCTATCCCTGGGGATTACGCGTAGCTTAGTCTGCTTAAAGCGTGGCTTAAAGGCTGGCATCTGCCATCGATCTCTCATTCCGTCTGAGGCGCCGAAGGACCTCATCTCTCGCTCATCCGACAGCCAAAGAAGTTGAGACTTCACTCTTCCCATTCTACAAACAGGTAAATATTCATTTTATAGGTTTGCGTACAGTTTAGTCCGGTTATAGTGAAACTTTAAAGACCAACATTGTTCGTGGATTTTATCAGAGGTTCACCACATCTGATTATGCGAAAATAAAATTGTTTCTCCTCGATGGGTTGCAACCAGCTACCTAAGGAGCAGATCTAGGGACAGTCGGTGCCTCTACAATAGTTTGGACAAAATGTGGGCTGTTGCAAGTAGAGCAATTCCTTGCACTTCCCAGTTTTTTGAATTACCTGGGAGTTTAGACAAGTTCTTACACAAATTTTGCGGAACAAATCGCAGAGGTCAGATAACTATCGGGACGACCTGTGCTTTTACGTCCCACATTCGGCTGATCTCGATTTCCAAACTCTATATTTAAGACGTTTCTCTGCCACCTTGGTAACGAGGTTTTGATCGCAAGGTACAGTAACATCGACAAGTAAACACGATTTCTTCTCCAAATCCCGGATATCTATATCCGGTTTGTTAGCCGCTATCAGTTTGAATTTGTTAGTCGTACAATATCGTACACAATCCAACAGACGTCATCGGTTTTGGTGAGTGTTCGTACCACTTGGGACATGTGTTTGGAACTTCGAGGGTGGTACAGATCTGCCAGTGGAGGTAGCTACACACATTGTCATGTCTTTTCAAATATTCGGTCTTTGCTAGGATTGGACAAGCTGAGACAATATGATCAATGGTTTCTTCGTGTTCCTGGTAAATGCGGCATTTATCATCTTGGGAAATTTTGAGAACCGCTTTATCATAATGTCGTGTTCTCAAGGCCTGATCTTGGGCAGCTATTACAAGTGCATCTGATTCTGGCTTCATTCTTGTCCTTTTAAGCCACATAAATGATTGATCTTTATTGATCTGTGTGTTTGTTTCATCGTCTCTAGATCCTTTGTTATGGATCGGTGTCAGGTAAGACGTTCGCCACTCCTGAGGAGAATCTTCTCCATTCATGCACCTTGAAAACAGGTGTTTGAGCATTTGGTGCAGTTTATAGGGATAATATTTAAGTAGTTTTGCCGGTAAATCTCCCGATCCTTATGATAATAACTCCACCTAGGGAGTACATGACCTTGCAGTTGGTGGTGGAGCTTGAGAACCCCTATGAGCTTGAGAGCTTTGTCAGAGGTAGCCTAGCTACTGTTAGGGCCTCCCTTGCTGAATAGGTTGAAGGTGAGTGGTCCGACGAAAAAGTGCTCCATATTGAGGAGAGTGGGAAGTAAGTAGAGAGGGAAGGGTCATGAACCTTTGGACTTCCTGTTGTCGGCTCATGGAGGCTACATGAGAGAAACTGGGTTGGCACACCAGGCCACTGTATAGAGTGGAGGCCCGAACCTTGCATTAGCCAGCGAAGGAGGCTGCCTTCAGCAGTCAGTGAAAATCCCGTAGGGTTTAGTAATGCCGACTGGCGATCGGAGGGACCCCTTGCTGGGCCCTACGGGGGGATGCCCCGAGGACACTATGGGTCGCAGTAACGGATGGCAAGAAACAACCCAAAGATTAAGTGTGATCTGTGAACTCGAATTTGCTACCTGCAAATTCTCTTGAAGCCAATGTGCAAAATGGTTAGAACAAGCAATGTAATGGACCTTAGTTTAGGAGCTTTATATCGGCGTTATGGTCCATGGTTAATTATTGTTGGCAGAATTTGTTGCCCGGAGTGTCACCCTTCCTGCAAACTTCGTCATCTCCTCCGTATGCTCCATCCAGTTTCCATGACTGTCCTTTAAAAATCCTGCGCGGCCATTAATATTTATTTCTCACAATCATCTATTAATACTTACATGGGAACATCGTTCTGACAGGCACCATGTGAAATTGGTTTATGCAATAATGGCCGGTATGAGTCGGCGAGAGCGCTGAGAGTCATAGTAGCTTCCTCCCGGACCCTCTTCTATCACTCGGCGGATTTTTGTTTAGTTCTGCTGAAGCGGTCGGCATTTAAGGGGCATTTTTGGATACCGTGGCGGTCTGTGAGACCGGTAGTTTCTCGTTTCTCTTTCTGAAGTTTTCGTAGCAATATATGAGACCGATTGTTTCTCTTAGTGTGTAAGTGGTCTTTGAGACAAGTGTTTCCATAAACGCTGTTGTGCGACTTTCTCAAATATTTATTTAATATTTTTACTTTCAAAATATTGCAATGGATCGCCCAACTTTTTTTGTTCGGACGATCCCAGCTAAAGAAGAAAAAAAATAGTACCCCACTTAATCTATGCTTCGTGGATGCAAACATATTGAAGGGTCTAACAAGAATGTTCCTTGACAATGACAATGACAATTGAATTCGGCAGAAGTTATTGTTGACCTGATGAAGAGAAAATTAACTTTCTGGGATAGTAAAAAAGGACAAAAATGATTCCTGAGGAATTCCTTGCTAGCCCACAAAGGGCCAGTCGGAACAACGCTGTACGGATTTAGAGATCGGAGGAGGCTGTAGGGATTTAGAGGCAATTTCAATGTTTTACAACAATTTAAAAGTTTTTCAACAATTTTAATGTTCTTCAACAATTTCAATGTTTTTCAAACATTTCGATCTTTTTTAACAATTTCAATATTTCTCAATTATTTTCATGATTTTATAATATAAAATATATTTTAGCATACTTTAAAGAAATATAAGAATTGATTGAAACAATTCTATAATTTATTTTACATTTATATTTCACATTCAACGCCCAGTAACAAATGACGGTCTCTGACACCGATGTTTCTCTTTGCGTTATGAAAATCATGTTTCCATATAAGTGTTAAGCAGCCTCACAATCGCCGCAAACCTCGTCGTCTCCCTGTGCGCCCTATCCGACCTCCAGTGGTCACTCCTTAAGAATCCAGCTCTGCCAATCACCCCTTCCGCTCTGTCTCTCCCGCTCATCATATTTCGTCCTATCCGTATGCCCTATCCGAGCTGCCATGGATCTCCTTCCTACAACACGCGCCCCGCCTATGCACCTCTTTCGCTTTATCTTTCATTACTTGCCATCATGATTCGTGCACATATTCCCAACGAAATATTCCCCATGAGCAAATGTTGAGATGGTCCCTTGTTTTGCTTCTGGACATAAATGTAACTTCATTATTTGTGCACGTCTTCTGAATTTCAGTGGGAAATATAGTTATTCAAATAATCGTTTTCCATATTATCGCGGCAAAAAGTATTATTCTTTCATGAAGAACATGAGGGTTCAGGGCAGGAATTTATAGCTAATTTACGTTTGAAAATATATTTTATTATATAGGAGCGAATATTTTGTCAACAAAACTCGAAAAAAACCTCTCTTTTCTGTATTCAAAATTCGACTAGAATATGGTTTAGGAGAGAGACCACAGAATTATGAAAACGTGCACAAAATTCACTTCTCCCCATAGCTCGTCATACGCAGTTTTTAACTGTTTTTTGACGTAAATAAATAAATAAATAAATGGCCGTCTTGTCTACACGTTCCGCCCCTCTCACCATGCCCATTCGTTTCCATAGGTTTCTCTCGCTTATCGCAGTTCGTCCTTCTCTCGAGTATGGCCTATCCGGCTACCATATCTAATTAGCGAACCTCTCCTGCCCCACCCATCCAGCCCCTGTGGTTCTTTCTGTTCCTCCCTCTCATCACGCTTAGTACGTATCCTCCTCATGCCGTATTCAGCATGCCATGGCCGTCTTGCTTACAAATCCTTTCCTTCGCCTCTTCGGTAGTATCTATACTTCCCGCTCATCATACCGATATATACATACATATATATATATATATATATATATATATATATATATATATATATGGTCACGGAATGAAAGTTTTGAAGTAAATTATTTGGCGAAATAGGGTTAAATACTGAAACTACAAGTTAAATATCTATATTTTATTTTACTAAAATGACTGAATTCAAATGTTGTCTCCTTAACGAGGAAAAGTCGCTGGGAAATAGCGTTGATTATAGGAAAAAGTGTTGGCTCAATAATCTAACCTTTTGTTTTCTCCATACTAAGATTTTTGGCTTAAGATCTTTTACCACGTGACCAAAGACATCAAAATTGCATATTCATACCATATGTCAAATTGTCATTTTTCACTTGCATATTGATTTTGCTTCATTTGCAATCATTTTTATGGAAAAAGTAACGTGATTTAATGAGGGGTTATTTTATGAATTTCAGAAACTGAAGGAAAGAGATGACGAGTCCTAGAAGTGCCTTCCAGCTAGTGGCGCAACAACAGGACGCCTTGCGCGAGGAGAATATGGAGGCGGAGCACAAGGTCCAGGAGGCCCTGCGTCTGGAGAAACAGGAGGCGGAGCGTAAGGTGGAGGAGGCAGAGGAGCGAATGCAGGAGGCCCTGCGCCTGCAGAAACAGGAGATGGAGCGCAAGGTCCAGGAGGCAGAGGAGAGGATGCAGGAGGCCCTGCGCGTGCAGAAACAGGAGGCGGAGCGCGAGGTCCAGGAGGCAGAGGAGAGGATGCAGGAGGCCCTGCGCCTGCAGAAACAGGAGGCGGAGCGCGAGGTCCAGGAGGCAGAGGAGCGAATGCAGGAGGCCCTGCGCCTGCAGAAACAGGAGATGGAGCGCAAGGTCCAGGAGGCAGAGGAGAGGATGCAGGAGGCCCTGCGCCTGCAGAAACAGGAGGCGGAGCGCAAGGTCCAGGAGGTAGAGGAGCGGATGCAGGAGGCCCTGCGCCTGCAAGAGGAGCGGGTGGCGGAGGCGTTGCGGGAGATGCAGCGAAAGCTTCAAGAGAACGCCACAGTCGGTGGGGAGGCGCCCCCCTCCTCCGCCCTCATCAACACTTGCTCAGGCGCCGGCCACCGGGGCGCAGCGGCCGACGAGGACGAACGCGCGAGGCAGCGGCTGGAGCTCCGGATGCGGGAGGTGAAGAGAAAGGTGGAGGAGGCACGAAACTCTCCCTCCCCCCTGGGAGAGAAGTTGTGTGAGGCGGCAGATGAAGGAAGACTACATGATGTACGACGCCTCATAGACTCTGGTGCGGACGTCAACTACACTAATTCATATGGTTTCACTCCTCTAATTAATGCAGTCTGGAAGGCGCGCGCGGACGTGGTGTCGCTTCTTCTGCAACGAGGCGCCGATGCGAACGCCGTCAACCTCAATGGGTCTTCTGCGTTGCACTATGCTGCGTGCTATGACAGCAGCGGCCGGTGCGTGGAGCTGCTGCTGCGCGAGGGGGCCGACATCAACATCGACGCGAGGAATAATTATGGAAAGACTCCTCTGCACTGGGCGGTGGAATGGGACAATGAGGAAGCGGTGCGCGCGCTCCTCGCGGCCGGCGCCAGGAGGGACCTCAAACCTTGGGGAGGACCACTCGAACACATGACACCGTTTGAACTTGCGGAATCTTCCAATATAAAGGATCTCCTGCAACAGCAACGCCAGGAATAAGCATGGGGACATTCCGCTGCACTAAGCAGTGTGGGTTCGGACCGCTAATTGTAAAATATAACAAATGATTAAGGAAAGAAGGGCATCTCTACGTTGCCCATGTTCATTTTATGATTTTTAAGTATTAATATCTCAAAAAGTATTTTACTTACAGGGTTGATTTTTTAAAATATTTAACATTCACACCTTTGTTAATGCAAATCACCTACAAAATCTGACACACAATCATTCGTTTTTAAACAGATATTTTTATTGAACAATGAAAAAAATAGATACTAACATTTACATAGCTGTATATTTACATTTTTTACATTAAATAGCTGAATAATTCTGCACTTTCGTTGGTGATTATGGCTTAACAAACACTGCAGAGAATGCTGTAAAAAAATTGAGGATGTACACGAGATACTCGTTTTGTTTGAGATAAATGTTCCTGTAGTTGAAAAAAGTAACAGTTTGAATAAATTGACTTCAAAGTTTTGGGGCTAAATATTCCATGTGCTAAGTCACACGGTTCCTTCCTGTCCCTGGGTCATCTGAAACTTCCTCATTGTTTCCTGGTCTTTTAGCTCTCTCATTCTTCTTCTTCTGTTTTTCATTCAGGAGATCGTTTAATTTTTTTCGCACTTGCTCGCACGTTTTCGTTAATGCGTTGGAGGATAAATTTGGTGTTTCTTAAAAGATGTTCCAATTTTTTTCATCACTTCGATAGGTGATTTATTTACACAACAAAACTTTACTTCTATTCTTATTCAGTACAATTACTTCTATACAACTACTTACAACAGTGCAACTACAACAATACAATTAAAGAAGAGTTTTATATGGTCCAATATATTTGAGACAGTCAATTTAAGAAAAAAGAAACAATAACTACTTAATTCCTTTAATGTACAACGTTTCAGAAACTCATTTTGTTTCCATTATCAGGTACTACAAAACAAATCCATATCTATATCTATATCTATACTAATACATAAAGACAGAATTACCTTGAATTACAGCGCGATAATCTCTGAATCTACTGAACGAATACCGATGAAACCTTTGTGATAGCTTCCTTTAACAGTCTGTAGTACTATAGGCTATGTTTTGTAACCATAAACCTTATTATATTTACAAAATAATTACTTTTCTGGACATTTTTAGCCTAACGTTACATCACAGATTGGAGAGTGCATCAATGTCAGTAGTTTTGCTGCGCGCCACCAGGAGACGACGTCTGAAATCTATTACTGATTTCATCAATGTAAAGAATTGAGTATTTAGAGGGCTATTTGTTTATTTTTCACAGTCAACTGTCTAACCCAAAATATTTGTTTTAGTACAATAGTAATAGTTTTTTCCGCTTTATTTAGAAAAGTAACTCGAATATTGATTTTAATTGCGTGTAGACGTGATTGCATTAAGTGTACAAGAGACTAAATGTTTGGAAGATATAATTTTATGATGAATGTGGTTCACATTGCCGTAAAAAGGTATAAATGCGCATATGTTTAGATGTAGTAAATTAAGCAAAACATTATTACGTATTTGCAGGTTAGGCAAGCAACAGTGCGATTTACGTGTTATTTTGAAACTGACGGAGGAATTCATGCTTCAGAGAAGTGTTTTAATATAGTAGAGAGTGGGATAGTAATGAGTACCTTTGGGTGTTGAAGGAACGATTAAATTGATGACAGTTCGGCAATAATACAATTTTTAGTAAAACGGCAGTACAATTAAAGTAAAACAGTATTGGTAAATGGGTATTTGGAGAAATTTAATGCTTGACAACGCTGGTTTTCAAGGTTGTTATTTTACATAAGGGAAAAAGTGTTGTCAAGCCGGGATCTACAGCGATCTTGGAATTTTGGAGATATTATAATTGCATAAGGGTTAATGGCTCCTTTTGGTCTGCCACAATTTATCAAGGATCCTAAAACAGGTACTAGAATCCAATTAAAATTATTTTAATTATTTTTCTAAACGTTGATCGATGCAGCAAGATCAATTTCGAACTTTTCTATATAAATATGCGAGAAGAAAAAAATATGAAAAAGAGTAAGATTTATAATGTGGCAATTAATTGAAAGTTTTGGTATAATACATAAAATTCCACCAACAGAATGTACATGCATTTAATTTTTTACTTTAGATTTGTTTATTATTTTCAGTTAGAAAGAGAAAGAATTTTGGTGGCTGGAACCCCAATAGGACTAAAATTTAAATATTTTTAGTGAGAGATGTTTTAGTGTGTACTGAAGACCAGGTTTTTCCAGATTGGAGCAAGGCAGAGAGGGCTTGATACCGCAGAGGGAATATACAATAGATTAGATAGGAGTAGGCTCTGCCATAGGGCGGGAATAGAAGGAATTTCTCTTTCTGTTTAAAACAAAATTATGATAAATACCCCGGCAATGCGGGGTTCTTCAGCTAGAAAATAATTATACATAAAATTAATCTAATATATAAAATCAATGATTGTTGGTTCGTGCTTAATGCGCTGCTGTAGCAGGCATCCAATTGCGATAAAAATGTGTCAACATATTGCTTGCCCTTGCGGGAAGAACATAGGCATTGTACAATTTTTGTAACTCCACTAGATGGCGCTAGAGCACATGATGGCGTTTCAGTTAAAAGTAATTCCCATTGCACTTGAGCTTCATTGTTGCTGGGCGTTGCCGTGTGCCGTGGGGCGAGGCCGAAGAGAACACGAGGAGCAGTCAGCGCAAGTTGATGACAGGAAAGTGAAAAAGAGACATGGACAAAGAGAGAGAGAGAGAGAGGGGGAAGAGAGAGGGAAAATATTGAAAGAGAAGGAAATAGAGAAAGAAAGGGAAAATAGCGAAACAGAAGGAAAAAAATGAGAGAGGGGGAAAAGGGTCAGAGAGTTGGGGAAGAGAGACACAGAGAGGAAGAAGAGACATAGAGAGGGAGAAAAGAGACAGAGGGGGAAAAGAGACACAGAGGGGAAAAGAAACACCGATGGAAAAGAGAGAGTGGGGAAAATGAGAGAGGACGAAAAAGAGGGAGAGAGAGAGGGAAAGGGAGAAGAAAGAGAGGGGGAGAGGAATATTTACTCAATTATTTCTTCTGCGGCAGCAACGCGCCGGGTACTATATATATATATATATATATATATATATATATATATATATATATATATGAGGGTGTCCCTTATATTGCCCGAAACATTTTTTTTCGCAATTTTTTTGGGCTCACCCCCTAAATATTTTCTATTTGGTCAAATTTACTCGAAAATAAAATTTCATCTCAATATGTCGATATTAACCCGTGCCGACTTGAGCCGAAATTTGAATGTTAGAGATCATTGGTTTTGTTGAGTTAAGTCAGTAGAAAACTACTGATACATTTTTAATATATAATTTTATATTACAATTTAATTAATTTTCAATCTTTAGACTGTGTTTTACTTTTAAAATTTCTTGTAGATATGTTTTCCAGTATTTCTTTCTTACAATATGCATACAGTGAACGATGTTCTTGAACAACACAACAAAAAATTGCTTTCGCTCCTCATGAAAGTCGTCCAGTAGTCCATGAAAACCTTACATTAATTCAACAGGACTTTTAGCGTAGTCATTCACAGCTTTCAACTTTATAAATAACCTTTTAGCTTCAAAATACGAAGAGTTGCATTACCAGGTCAAAGAACAGTTTTGAATAAAACTAGTATCCATCTTCAGGCAAGAGAACAGATATCTGCTATTGGTTCACACAAATTCGGCTCTTGTTTTTATTGAAATTAATATTAAATTGAATTAGGAGATATATTGTATATTAACGAATCAACAATTAAAAAACTGGCCGTCCCCATGGCCGAGATCACTAAAGCAGTAGTGTCGTAGCGATCTCGCACCGCAGGGTCGTGGGTTCGAGTCCCGCCTCGGGCATGGGTGTATTTGTGTATGTCTATATGTGTGTGTTCTTTCACCCCTCACTATCATCATCATCATCACTCATTTTCCATACCCAGGGCTAACAACCCTGGGAAGTAAAAATCGGATCCCGCGCAATGCTGATCTCCCCTGATGAGCTGTATTCTCAGCATCCCTGCGTGATCCGAAGTGGCCTGTTCGAAATAAAAATTAAAGAACGGTCATCGGGATACAATTGAACTTACCATATTATTCTCCATCCGATTTTTCACCAAAAGGAATATAACACTCTTCCATTGTAGATTCTTTTGAAATTGTGGAATCTATCCTTTCAAGCGAGTTTAGAAATTTCATAAAGCATGTTGATAAGGAGCTTTTACAGCTGCACTGTCCTAAAGCCACGGTTTGACATAAACAGTTACAATCAATGGAGAGATATTATTTAAGGAATTTTTAATTACACAAGATAGTTCAGATTCTGATCTTAGCAGAAACGTTTCAAGTATTAAATATCTCTTGCCATCTATCGAGCTAGATGCATTACCCCGGAAAAATGTATCTTTCGTTAGTTTCTTTCATACAAGTCCAACATTTCTTTAATTTCGGACTCATTAAAGAAGATTCCCATATTCTCTTTGCCACTTTCAAAATTAATGGCATTAAATCTTCTCTTGATTTTCTTAAAATGCTAAAAAAGTGGTGTCAAGATTGCTTGCTACATTACGTATTTTACATTCAAACACACATTCTAAAATAAGTTCGCATATGTGATGGCGGAACGGAAAGAACGATGCCCTGTCCAAATTTTCTACAAGATAGACGCATACTCCTACAAAACGTCAAATGTTTGTTGCAATTGTATCACAGCAAAGAATTTGTAATCTTTTTTCTTATTGTATTGATCTTGTTGCACTCTTTTTTCTCTATCCGCGAGATGTTCGTCCAGTCCCTCAAGATGGCTTTTACATCCTGACTCTCTCTGCCGAAAGAAAAACATCCTGTCTTCTTCCAACGTAATCATTTGTAAAAATTTCGGATGTTCAATATCAAAAATATTGTTCAAATTATTTCTGAACTTTCCACGGTGCTTCCAAATATCTTCATACTTGCTTGCGTTTTTTGTAATTATCTTCACTCCGAATAGTACAAGTTAATAAGTTTTTGTGAATAATGCTGATTACCTCTTGTCTGTGCATTAAACATATCCTAAAATGGCTTTAAATTGTTTGGCAAGAAAATGAGTGTTGACTAGTGTAATATTAATTAATCATAAATGAGGTAAATCATGGCCATGAGTGATAGGGGATTCAAGGAGTGGATTCAAATATGAATAGTGAAATTTGTTTTTCTTTTCTTCATGTATTGTTGTGGTGAGACGTATTTTGTGTTCGTATTTTTTGTTATACTGGTAGCCAGCAGAGGGTAAATTATAAATATTTCCAGAAGAAAGGAATATTTATTTTAGCTGAAGCATAAAAATTTTCACAATCCTATATTCACGAGCTTAATAATCTCTTACGTAAGATTTAGTAGCAGCAACAGCAGTCGTCGTAGTAATAGTCGTAGGAAAAACGGAACAGTTTATGATAATGTATAGAAATATTACGCTTAAAATATTAATAATAATAATAATAATAATAATATAATGATTATAACAATGAATGATACAGAGAGTGAAACATTCAAATATGAAAATTATTTCTAATGTTTTTACATTCCCTTATACGTACGTTTACACGGAGTGATATACGTAGTATAGGGAAAGTTATGTAATGCAGCGCGAAAAAATGGCCAATTTTCGGCGGAAAAAAATTAATTGCAGGGCCGTGAAAACGAAAAAGTGGATAAAACCCATTGCTAAATTAAGAAAAAAAATCCCTTAACACGTGCTGTAGCCAGAAACCCTGTTTTTTAGGTCCTTGATACCAATCCATCCATATTGAAAGGAAAACGTCCGTCTGTCCGTTCGTCCGTCCGTCTGTCTGTCCGTCTGTGAACACTGCTAGCACCTAAACCATACGTACGATTTCTTCCAAAAGGGATATTCCCCGGTCGATCTGATTCTAGTCGAAGCTTTGAGATTTTGAAAAAGATTCTTCAAAATTTGGGGGTACTTTATATGAAGCCCCCCGGGGATTTTCAAAATTTTCTCAAAAACGGCTCCAAATTTTTTCTTTAAATTTCTTGTATGAATAGAGTAAAATGCACTTTTTAACATGGCATAGGTCCGATTTTCACGTACAGCTCTGAATTTTCGAAAATTGTGAAAGTTTGAATTTTGTTCGGCGTCTTTCTCCAACTACAAAATTGAAGATAGAGATATTTCTTCAAATAAAATTTGTTCTGCATATTGAGTTCTTTCATCAAGGTCATGTAAATGTTTTTCAAAATTTTAATAGTTTTCGTGCAATATTGTGTGCAATATGTGCAATTTTAAAAAATTACAAAAACAAAATTTTCTCAAAAACGGCTCCAAATTTTTTCTTTAAACTTTTGGTAGGGATAGTGGTGAATGGTGAATCAGATGACACAAAAGCCATATTACTCTATAGGTTGGTGTTTTCAAAATTACAAAAATTTAAATTTTTCACATGTTTCTCATGTCGATAATATTCACATTAGCGGCGATATTTGCACATTATTATATTTACGAGTATATATGCTTTAAATAATGTCAAGTAAAGTTTCTCGAAAAAGCTACCGTTTTCTGTGAAAAGTAGCTCAAATTTCGGCATTTTCAGAAATGCTCAAACGTCATTTTCTCGTATATGGCTGCAATTTTTTTCTTGAAACTTTTGTAACGGATAGTGCTAATTACACTCATTAGTATAGCGTGAAGTTTATTTGAGTTTTTTTTTGTTTTTTTTCAAAAATTATATAAATGTAAATTTTTTGAAAGATCTCTCACATCTTTAATATGCACATTATCCGCAATTTGTAAAGATGATTATATTTGTGAGTGTTAGTGCTTCAAATAACTTCAAATAAAGTATTTTGAAAACTCAAAATTTTCTGTGAAAATGAGCTTCAAATTTCGCATTTTTAGTAGCGCTAAAACGCCATTTTCTCTTAAACGGCACATAATTTTTAAAAGAAAATTGCCATTTACGGCTAGGTTTTTGTGTTCTTTAATATTATAAAATTAATATTTTTGTTCTGGCAATAGGAAACGGAAAAATTAAGAAAATGACAAAAAAATGTACTTTTGGCGGTGAGAGATGGTAGCTGGCAAGAAAGAGTATGTGGCAATTCCGAATAGCTAGCGAAGACCCAAGGAAATAGATAACTAATACGGGAAAGTCTGTGCCATTCTGTAGCATCACTAGTTATTGAAGTGCATCGGAATAGCCCTCAATTTCCGTGCACTTCAGTACGTAATTGGGCGTGAGAAATAATACGTATAAATATGAGAAAATGATATATATTTAATTGGAGAATGGGGAAAATTGTTTTATTAATAAATTATCACGAAATATTGCATAAAGAAATAGGAACATTGTTGACAAGAAGAGATTAGTCATTTATTGATGGATTAGCAATAACATAGGGATTATAAACTTGAGAAGGACTATGGGATGAGAATAGAAACAAGAGGCTTTTGAAAAGAAGAACGGAGATAGAACATTTTTTGGAATTTTTACAACACTTCGTGTCAGGATCTTGTAGCGATCGGATGTCGGACTGTGTACTTGGAAGTTATATTTACTCGAGATTGGCGCGTGATAGGATCAATATGTACGAACAGTAATCGTCATCTTAGTTTTCAATGGCGTCAAAAAATTACAAAAACAAGATTTTCTCAAAAACGGCTCCAATTTTTTTCTTTAAACTTTTGGTAGGGATAGTGGTAAATGTACTCTATCAGATGACATATTATGTCTCCGGATAGAGAAGTCCTTTGGTAAGCCATATGTTGGTAGCTTCTTTGTCAACATCTTCGTCATTGATGGCGTGCCAATGCTAACCATGGAGTTGCTTGATCTTCCAGTTTTTTGTCAGGTTCTGACGATTATGGGCTTTTTTTCTTTCATATGCGTGCATGTTCATGGACTGTAGCATCGATTGCACTCTGCACCCCATGGAGAATTTCCGACACCTTTGTCCTTCCTGCAGTACTTGGTTTTTGTCAATATGGTCATAGATTCGATTGGCGAAAAGTGAAGTAAATATTATGTAAAAGGTGAGAAGGCAAGTAAATTGGACTCTATGAGCTAGGATAGTGTGTTTCGGCAGTTTTGGGTTTTAGGTATGTAATATCTGTAAGTGTAAAATTCCGGCAACATGACTTTGCTTTGTAAAATGTCGTTAAAAGTGTTCGTTATTGGTTTGTGGAGTATTGAGAATATCTTATACCAAAAACTAGTTATTTGATCGGACCCGGTGCCTTCCAGTTGTATGTTCGTTTCATCACAACTGAAATCACTTCCTCTGTCAGAGAACTCCATTTAAGAAATATTCTGATATCTGTCATGTTTATCGTCTCCTGTATTATTTCAGTAGTATACCTTTGGGTTCCGGCTCTCACACGCAAGCAATCTTTATAAATGAGGGCTCTAAAGAAAGGGAATTTCACGGAGACTTGACGAATTCCATTTTGACTTTAAAAATATGGATGATTTTCTTAAAAAAAAAAAAAAAAATCGAAATATTCATGTAAATGCAACCCGCATTACATATCAACCTATATTGGCAAATAACTCATAAACAAAGCGTTTTAGAGCCTTAAAATGTAAAATTTTGAGGCTAAAAGCCTCAAAGAAACGTTTTTCACACCGTAATCTATAAGATGAGACATTCTTCGATCCATTCAAGTTACTTTTCGGTTCCACGCTTTAATACTATCAAGGCCACCTCAATATTTCAGTCTTTCCTGCTGGTAGCAATTTTTGTGGCGACACGCTTAGAGGCTTAGATTCGACAACCTTTATTTACGCTTTCTGTTAACACCGTAGTTTGTGCAGTCTGCCGAGGCTTATTTGCATAATCATTAATTCAAGATTTGCTCTCCAGCAACAACTAGAAGTACTATTATAGTTGCTTGATACCTATACCTATGAAGATTGTTTCTTATGCGTGTAGTGAAACTATTCAATTAACGTTTTTTCATGGTCTATAAGTGCTGTGTACTTAATTGTGGAAGGATGTGGGTGTTCAGTGAAGAGTGAAGACTGTGTTATCATTCGATGAAATTTTCAAGTCAACGGGTTCAGATACGTAGCTTTCTCAAAAGTAAAAAGCTAATATTTTTGTGACTAAATATTTTTGTGCTAATATTTTCGTGACGAAAAACTAAAACCTAATTGACAAAGAATATTGAATAATTACTTCAAATGTCTTGAAGTAAGTGTTGGGAATTGTTCCAAGCAAATTCTCCAAGATATTGAATAAATATTTATTGAAAATTTTTTTACACATTAATTGTATTGTTTTTAATTTTTATTTGTAATTGTGTTAGTACATTGCAAGTTACCTTTATATATTTTAAACAAATAAACAGGTTTCGTTAACTACTTTCCCTCTTAGAATGAAAATAGAAGGATAGGGCGGAGTGTGGGGTCTAATGCGCGAGTTCTCGCACTGGTACGCAGAGGTAGTGGGGGAAAACTTGTGCTATGGTACAACACAAAGGACAAACTTTTTAAAGTAGCTAAAGTAAAATAGCTTATAATAAATGGAAAACAAAATTCAAAACGCGCTAGCCTACAATACTACGTGAATCAATTAAAAAAACACTAAATTTAAAATTATAGAAAGAATAGTGCAAGTCACTCGACAACTGCCAACGATCACAGTCCAAACGCACGATTTAAATGTTGGTGGTATCTGGAAGTATGTACACCAACGCCCAGCTGCAAACTCATATTGTAAATAAGACACCGTTTGATATTAAACTCAAGGTGTCGGTTCGTTAAGATATTAAAAATGCAAACATAGTTTGAGCAACATTCCCATGTACCGAAGTGGGCTTACTAATGCCTACTAAATTGTTTCTAATGCTAACAAATGGTATTTAGTACTCAAAGGTGAAAACTTAGATTGATTATTTTTTGGCTCGGAATTGTTTTATTGAGGTGCGTAAGGACGCAGAAAAATAATTCAATGCTTTTTAGTAAACAAATAATTTTTCAATTTTCTCACCCCAGCAAGCTGGCACCCTGACTCTCCAAAACCCACTCGGTTTCTTCATAACAAATCAGAGGAAGTTAAATAATATTGCAATGAATAGGTCTTTTATTGCCCGATCCGGTATTTTCGCACCACTTTACTTGGCTTTCTCAAGAGTAAAAACCTTTTCTATTATTTGACTATCAAGGAAAGCGAAAAGCTAACTCTCAAGGAAGATTGAAAAATTTCTTCAAATGTTGTTTTTTAAAGAAGTATGAATTGTTCCAAGAACATCTCTCTATAATTTTGAATAAACTTTAATTGAAAATTTGTTTGAAACATCAATTGCATTATTATTTTCTTTGATACTCTGTAAGTACATTAGTAGTTCCTCTCCTGTATGGAACGGATAGACAAATGGATAGGTAAAGGGTGGGATTTAACATGCGAGAGTTCTCGCACGGGTACGCTAGTTATTATTATTGTTATTATTATTATTATTATTATTATGAATACATAAAATTACTTACCATTATTTATCAATAAATTCCGTTTCTCTCAAAGCTTGAACTCTTCACTTAACGTGATTTTTCCTTGTAAGTTAAAAAGATGCCCTCCCTTTCTAGTTTTGGTGAGAAATAGCTAACGAAAATCCATGCCTAAAAGTAAAACGTCCCTAAAGAAAACGTATTTTCTTTGAGGCCTTCTTTTCATTACGTACCATTGTATTAAATGTTTAAAAGTAGTCAGGCGGAACAGCAAGCCAAGCGGCTTGAATCTCGCGACCAATAGACGTTTATTTTATTTACATATCTAGTTTGTTTATTTCTACCTGTTTCATTCGTGGCTGCTCGTCAGGTGAGTGGCAGCACTGCTGTGGAATGAGGACTAGGGCGGATTTCAGTGCCACGACTGTAAAACGCTATTGGAGACACTATCCTTCTGCCTCTACCTCACGTGTCGAGAGATCAGGGAGCGCTGCCTGCGGGGCGATACCTGGAAGGGGAAATCCACCACAGTGTAGGACATTGCCATCCAGCTGGAAAAGAACAACGCCCCCTGAAACGATATTCACGGCACCCTTACGTCAAATGACAACAGATGTTGACGAGACCGGAGACATCAAATAACCAATCGATGAATTTGCAACTTATTTTTCCGTCTCACTGTTCCCAACTTTTCACTTCTCCGGAACTTCATCCCTGTTAGCCATCGCACCTTCGTTATCCCTACACATATAATTTCCTCTTCTACCCCTCTCCATCCACTCCTTCATTCTTATCCCTACATCCATCAGCATCTCTCCCATCCCCCTGTCTACATCACACCTTCATTTGTTATCCCCCACCCATCAGCTCATCGTCTCCATCACACCTTCATTTGTTATCCCCCACCCATCAGCTCATCGTCTCCATCACACCTTCATTTGTTTTCCCCCACCCATCAGCTCATCGTCTCCATCGCACCTTCATTTGTTATCCCCCACCCATCAGCTCATCGTCTCCATCGCACCTTCATTTGTTATCCCCCACCTATCAGCTCATCGTCTCCATCGCACCTTCATTTGTTATCCCCCACCCATCAGCTCATCGTCTCCATCACACCTTCATTTGTTATCCCCCACCCATCAGCTCATCGTCTCCATCGCACCTTCATTTGTTATCCCCCACCCATCAGCTCATCGTCTCCATCACACCTTCATTTGTTATCCCCATAACCATCGGCACCTCTTCTGTCCCCCTCTCCATCACTCATACACTCCTTATCCCTACACCTATCATCTCTTCTATTCACCCGTCTCCATCACACCTTCGTGCGCTATCCAAACACCCATCAGCACCTTTTCTATCCCCCCGTCTCCATCACACATCTTCAATCTTATCCATACACATATCAGCTCCTTTTCTAAGTAAATCATCTGCGAACAAAATACAATGCATGTAGGAATTAATTACATGCAAAATTTTCGCAACATTTATTTTGGTTTTAGACTTTAATGGCACCATATATTGGCAGGACTCCAGAAGTATTAAATGTTCCACCTGCAAATTAGTTTCGTGCCTAAGAATTGATTTACAGAGAGAAATCAGAAGAGTAAAGATAACAAGAAGGAGAATCAAAAATAGATCCCATCGTTATCAACGTAATCGATACCATGAGAAGTGCGCGTGTTTGTGGTGGCCAAGGTGCAAGGCGAAATATCAAACACCTGAGCGGCACCGGCCAATCAGCAGACGAATCGTGTCCACTCGACCGCTGACCCTGGAGATTTCGCGTCGCATAAGGCAATTGCTATCTGCAATCGATCTGTCATTCAGTGTGAGGCGCCATACGACATCGTCTGCTCCCTCATCCCACAGCGGACGAAGCTGAGACTTTACACTTCCCATTCTACAAACAGGTAAATTTTAATTTTACAGGTTTACGTTTAGTTCATTCCGGTTATAGTGAAACTTTAAAAGCCAACGTTGTTCGTGGATTTTGTCAGAGTTTCACTATATGCGATATTGCGAAAACAAACTTGTTTCTCCTCGATGAGGGATGCGGGGTGAGGGGTGCGGGGCGAAAGGTGCGGGCGCGGGTTGCGAGACGCGTGGCGCGGGGCGCGGAGCGGGGGGCGAGGGGCGAGTGGCGCGGGGCGAGGGGCGAGTGGCGAGGGGCGTGGGGCGAGGAGCGAGGGGCGAGGGGTGAGGGGCGAGGGGCGAGTGGCGAGGGGCGAGGGGCGAGGGGCGCGGGGCGTGGGGCGAGGGGCGAGGGGCGCGGGGCGCGGGGCGAGGGGCGCGGGGCGAGGGGCGCGTGGCGAGGAGTGCGGGGCGAGGGATGCGGGGTGAGGGGCGCGGGGCGAAAGGTGCGGGGCGCGGGTTGCGAGACGCGTGGCGCGGGGCGCGGAGCGGGGGGCGAGGGGCGAGTGGCGCGGGGCGAGGGGCGAGTGGCGAGGGGCGTGGGGCGAGGAGCGAGGGGCGAGGGGCGAGGGGCGAGGGGCGAGTGGCGAGTGGCGAGGGGCGAGGGGCGAGGGGCGCGGGGCGTGGGGCGAGGGGCGAGGGGCGCGGGGCGCGGGGCGCGGGGCGAGGGGCGCGGGGCGAGGGGCGCGTGGCGAGGAGTGCGGGGCGAGGGATGCGGGGTGAGGGGCGCGGGGCGAAAGGTGCGGGGCGCGGGTTGCGAGACGCGTGGCGCGGGGCGCGGAGCGGGGGCGAGGGGCGTGGGGCGAGGGGCGAGGGCCGAGGGCCGAGGTGCGCGGGGCGAGGGGCGCAGGGCGCGGGGCGCGGGGCGCGGGGCGCGGGGCGCGGGGCGAGGGGCGAGGGGCGAGGGGCGCGGGGCGTGGGGCGAGGGGTGAGGGGCGCGGGGCGCGGGGCGCGGGGCGAGGGGCGCGGGGCGAGGGGCGAGGGGCGAGGGGCGAGGGGCGAGGGGCGCGGGGCGTGGCGCGAGGGGTGAGGGGCGCGGGGCGCGGGGCGCGGGGCGCGGGGCGAGGGGCGAGGGGCGAGGGGCGAGGGGCGAGTGGCGCGGGGCGAGGGCCGAGGTGCGTGGGGCGCGGGGCGCGGGGCGCGGGGCGCGGGGGCGAGGGGCGAGGGGCGAGGGGCGCGGGGCGGGGGGGCGAGGGGCGAGGGGCGAGGGGCGCGGGGCGCGGGGCGAGGGGCGAGGGGCGAGGGGCGCGTGGCGAGGAGTGCGGGGCGAGGGGTGAGGGGTGCGGGGCGAAAGGTTGCGGGGCGAGGGGCGCGGGGCGCGGGCGAGGGGCGCGGGGCGAGGGGCGAGGGGCGAGGGGCAAGGGGCGAGGGGCGAGGGGCGTGGGGGCGAGGGGCGAGGGGCGCGGGGCGCGGGGCGAGAGGGGCGAGGGGCGCGGGGGGCGCGGGGCCCGGGGCGAGGAGTGCGGGGCGAGGGGCGATGGGCGAGGTCCGAGGTGCGCGGGGCGAGGGGCGGGGGGCGAGGGGCGAGGGGCGCGGGGCGTGGGGCGAGTGGCGAGGGGCGCGGGGGCGCGGGGCGAGGGGCGAGGGGCGCGGGGCGAGGGGCGCGTGGCGAGGAGTGCGGGGCGAGGGGTGAGGGGTGAGGGGTGCGGGTGCGAAAGGTGCGGGGCGCGGGTTGCGAGACGCGGGGGCGTGGGGCGCGGAGCGGGGGGCGAGGGGCGAGGGCCGGGGTGCGCGGGGGCGCGGGCGCGGGGCGCGGGGCGAGGGGCGAGGGGCGAGGGGCGAGGGGCGAGGGGCGAGGGGCGCGGGGCGTGGGGCGAGGGGCGAGGGGCGCGGGGCGCGGGGCGAGGGGCGAGGGGCGCGGGGCGAGGGGCGCGTGGCGAGGAGTGCGGGGCGAGGGGCGAGGGGTGAGGGGTGCGGGGCGAAAGGTGCGGGGCGCGGGTTGCGAGACGCGGGGCGCGGGGCGCGGAGCGGGGGGCGAGGGGCGAGGGGCGAGGGGCGCGGGGCGAGGGGCGCGTGGCGAGGAGTGGCGGGGCGAGGGGCGAGGGGTGAGGGGTGCGGGGGCGAAAGGTGCGGGGCGCGGGTTGCGAGACGCGGGGCGTGGGGCGCGGAGCGGGGGGCGAGGGGCGAGGGGCGAGGGCCGAGGGGCGCGGGGCGGGGGGGCGCGGGGCGCGGGGCCGAGGCCGAGGTGCGCGGGCGCGGGGGCGAGGGGCGTGGGGCGCGGGGTGTGGGGTGAGGGCCGAGGGGCGCGGGGCGCGGGGCGAGGGGCGAATGGCGTGAGGCGAGGGGCGTGGGGCGCGGGGTGCGGGGCGACTGTCACCCGAATGTGCGGTGCAATGCACTGGAATGCAATGTAATATTGGAAGATTCCAAATCCATCTCTCCATTGTTTTTGTACTTTTTTAAAATTGCACATATTGCGCGCGATATTATTACGGACAGACGGACGGACGGACGTTTTGCTTTCAATTGGTTTTTCGGAATAGAGGAGTTAAAAAACAGGGATTCTGACTACACGTGCTAGGGGAATTTTTCTTAATTTAGCAACTGGTTTTTATCCACTTTTTCGTAATCAGGGCCCAGCAATGAATTTTTTCTGCCAAAAATTTCGCCGCTTTTTCGGGCAGCATGACATAACTTTATACTATATACTTTATACATATACTTTATGACTTTATACTATGTATATTACTCCGTAGATACATTTGGGAATGTAAGAAGGGCGCTTTGGGTAAATGAAGTATTTAAGTATTTATTTGGTAAAAAAAAAAAACAATAAAAAAACTGTATATGACGTATGGGGGAAGAGATAATCTGCGCAGATTTTCTTGAGGCCCAGAATGAAATGGAGAAAACAAAAGACAACACCAACAGGAAATGGGCAGCTGGTCAGGTATGAGTGGAGGAACAACAGAGTTATTGTCGGGAACACTGACGATCGGCGGGCAGAAAGGTCCCTTGCGGAAAAATTGTAGTAGCCAGAGATGAAATTCGTGGTAAAACATGTCGGTTCATTTCGTAGAAAAACGTGAAGATCAAGATAAACTACGTAGATTGTACTTCACCTTGATACGACATAAATAGTTTTTAAATTTGTATGAAAATAAATGAAAATCAATATTTTCCATCTTCATAATCCATGATCGCTCAGAATCCGTCAGAGGTTCTAAAGGCCGAGATTGATTTCACAACATTCATTAGAGAATTTATTTTAAATATAACTGATTATCCAGAGCTGTTTCCATAATTATTTCTCACAATCATCTAGTAAGCAGTGTCATCCTCCCCGCAAATTTCATCATCTCCGGCCTCTCATGGCCGTTCTTTAAAAATCCTGCCCGGCCAAACAATATTTACTTCTTACTATCATCTATTAAGCAGTCTCATCCGCCCAGCAAACTTCGTCATCCCCTCTATATGCCCTATTCACCCCCCCCCCCCATGGACGTCCTTTAAAAATCCTGCCCGTCCAAACAATATTTACTTCTTACTATCATCTATTAAGCAGTCTCATCCGCCCAGCAAACTTCGTCATCCCCTCTATATGCCCTATTCACCCCCCCCCCCCATGGGCGTCCTTTAAAAATCCTGCACGGCCAAACAATATTTATTTCTCACAATCATTTATTAAGCAATCTCACCCTACTCGCAAACTTTGCCATCTCAACCGTACACCTCATTCGGTCTCCCATGGCCGTCTTGTAAAACTCCTGTCGGGCAAACAACATATCGATGGTCACAGGGAAAAACGTGATAAGTCGAACTTTTGTGGAAAATCGGGTAAAGATATTTAATGGAAGATAATCATAATTAGCGAAGAGAATGGAAGAGAATCATAATTAGGGAAGAGACTCATAATTATGGAGGAGAATCATAATCATAGAAGAGAATCGTATGGAAGAGAATCATAATTTCGACTTATCACGTTTTTGCCCGTGACCATCGATATATTTCATACAATCCTCTCTGAAGCAGCCCCACCCTCCCCGCAAGCTTTCTCAGTCTCATTCCTCCCGCAAACCTTGTCATCTCCTCTGTACGCCCCATCCGGCCTCACATGGCAGTTCTTGAAAAATCCTTCGCGACCAACCGACCCCTTCCTCTCTACCTGTTTCTTCCTCTCATCATGTTTCGTCCATATTCCCCGTCCGCTTTATCCGGTCAGCCCATCCACACCCTTCAGCTCTTTCTGTTCCTCCTCATCACTCTTAGTGCATATTCTCCTCACGCCGTACTCAGCGTGCAATGGCCATGCTGCTTACAACTCCTTTCCTTCGCACTCGCCTCTTCGGTTGTATCTAGACATCCTGCACATCATATCGAAATATATACCTGTGGTCACGAGGTAAAAGTTCTGAAGTCAATTTCTGTCGAAATTAAGTACTGAAACTACAAGTTAAGTATCTATATTTTATTTTACTGAAACGACTGAATTCAAATGTTGCCTCCGTAACGAGGAAAAATCGCTGGAAAATAGCGCTGAACGTTGGAAAAAGTGTTGGCTTAATAATCTAACCCTTGTGTTCTCCAAACTAAAATTGTTGACTTAAGAACTTTTACCCCGTGACCACATATATCAAAATTTGCATAATCACAACACATGCCAAATTGTCATTTTTCACCTGCATATTGATTTTGCTTCTTTTGCACTAATTTTTATAAAAAAATTAACGTGATTTAATAAGGGGTTTATTTTATGAATTTCAGAAGCCGAAGGAAAGAGATGGCGAGTCCTAGAAGAGCTGGCGAGAATGGCTCAGCAGATGGCGCGGACGCCGTCGGCGACGCCTTCCAGCTGGTGGCGCAGGGGCTGGCGCAGCTGCAGGAGGCCCTGCGCCTGGACAAACAGGAGGCGGAGCGCAAGGTCCAGGAGGCAGAGGAGAGGATGCAGGGAGGCCCTGCGCCTGCAGGAGGAGAGGGCGGCGGCGGCGCTGCGCGAGATGGAGCGGAAGCTGCAGGAGAAGGACGACGCCATCCGCGCTCTGCAGCAGCGAAACGAAGAGACACAGGGCCGTCTGCCCCTCTTTGGAAACAAGAACGACGGCACCGGAGGGATCTGTTGGGGAAGGGGGTGTGCAATATCTAAAGAGTCGCGTGGATAAGGTCGAGGCCTCTCTGCAAAGAGCATTGCAGAAGTTTATGCCCCGCGTAGACGTTCTGTTGCGCCAACTGGAGGAGCCCCGATCTGCACGTGCGTCCCTTGCCACCGCCGCCTCCACCTTTGCCGCCTCCACCTTTGCCGCCTCCACCTCCGCCGCCTCCAACTCCGCCGCCTCTACCTCCGCCGCCAGCGCCCGCGAAGCACCGCGACGGGAGCAGCAGCAGCGGGCGGAGGGGAGGAGCCCCCCTCCCCCACCCACACTTCATCGGGCGCCGGCCACCAGCGCACAGCGGCCGACGAGGACGAACGCGCGAGGCAGCGGGTGGAGCGCCGGTTGCGGGAGGTGAAGATGAGGATGGAGAGGGCCAGAAAACCTCTCCCTCTCCTCTGGGAGAGCAGTTGTGTGAGGCGGCTGACAAAGGGAGACTCAATGACGTACGACGCCTCATAGACTCTGGTGCTGATGTCAACTACAATAATAAATATAGTGACATTCCTCTAATTAATGCAGCCTGGAATGCGCACGCGGACGTGGTGTCGCTTCTTCTGCATCGAGGCGCCGATGTGAGCGCTGTCAACTGCTATGGATCTAGCGCGTTGCACTTTGCTGCGAGCAATGACCGCAGCGGTCGGTGCGTGGAGCTGCTGCTGCGCGCGGGCGCCGCCGTCGACGCGAGGGATGAGGATGGAGCGACTCCTCTGCACTGGGCAGCGTTCGATGACAATGAGGAAGCGGTGCGCGCGCTCCTCGCGGCCGGCGCCTGGAGGGACCTCAAGCCTTGGGAAGGAGATTGGAAGGACATGACGCCGTTTGACATGGCAAGCTCTTCTAATATAAAGGATCTCCTGCGACCGCAACGCCAGGAATAAGCATGGAGACATTCCGCTGTACTAAGCAGTGAGGGCTCGGTCCGCGAATTGTGAAATTTAACAAATCATTAAGGAGACAAGGACATCTTGCCCAAGTTAATTTTATGATTTTTAAGTAATATCTCAAGAAGTATTTTACTTACAGGGTTGATTTTTAATATTTAACATTAAAAGTTTTGTTTAAAGCAAATCAGCTCAGAAATCTGAAATACAATCTTTTATAAACAGGAATTTTTATTAAATAATGAAAAAAATAGATAAAATTTTTGTATATTTAAAAACTCGTAGCTGACTTTTTTGGTATATTTGTTGGTGATTATGACATAACCATCACTGCAGAGAATGCTGTAAAATAAAAAATCTTCTAAAGATACTCTTTTTGAGATAAATGTTCCTGTAGTTAAAAAAAACAAAAATTTGAGTAACTGACTTCAAAGTTTTGGGGCTAAATATTCCGTGTACTCAGTCACACGGTTTATTCCTGTCCCGTATTCTGGGTTATTTGGAACCTCCTCATTATTTCCTTTCTTTTAGCTCTCATTCTTCTCTGTTTTTGTTTTAGAAGATCGTTTAATTTTTTTCGCACTTGCTCGTAAGTTTTTGACAATGCATTGGAGGATAATGTAATATTCCAAAGACCTCACGGTATTTGCCATGAAAATAATTGTATCAAGCCTTCCATTACGAGATCGTACGTATTCGGGGTACAAAGAATAGACGTTGCTAATGCAACGTGTCAATAAATGTCAAGACCAATGATGTATATAAATACATCATTGGTCAAGACGCTGCATAAACTATAACGTTTCGTCCCGTCCCGGTGGTCATGTGATGCTGTAAATGTCAAGCAGGTTTTGGGAGTCTTGGTTAAACAACAAGTAAAATATTCTCAGTCTCATAAAAAGCGGTGGAGCTGTGAACATCAAATGATAAGCGGTATGTGTCAACGTTAGTTTTCATTGTAATCTGGGTTGTTTGGTAAAAGATATTGAGGCGAATAGTTGATGTTTAATCCTTATAGATCGACATAGTTTAGAATGAAAGTTCAGAAGCATTATCAATCATAAATTACAATTGTGATTTTTGTTTCGCGTGTTAAAGTAAATTTAGTTAATTTAATTTAAAAGAAACTTCGTATTTTCCGAAGGGTTTATGTTAGGATACCTCATAGCTCCGTAGCTGGGGAGAAAAATATTAATAAGTTGATTGAGGTAGGGGCGAGCAGAGGTTCATCCGAAAGCTAGCAAGGGCCAGTCGCGTCGCGTTAATATATTAAATTACTTGAAAGATTAAGTAATCAGAGAGACATTCCGAGCGTTATTCGGAATTTATTCCGACAATCAGCCGATAACAATTACGGAAGACATCAACTGGACAGCACCGGACGTGGGATCCATTTCAGAAGAAAATCATCCGAGAACTATCGTAAGCTTATGAACGTTACTTGAAATAGACCGTAAGGTACATTAATGTATTCAGAGAAAACTGCAATCATTTAATTCAAGAGATCTCGAATATTGTGTAAAAAATAGTAATAAATTTCACATTTGATGGATTTTAAAAAAGAGAAGGCTGATAACTCATTGTAGTTTCCATCACTTCAATAGTAAGTTTTTTTTCTTCCACAGAACTTTCAGTAATCGTGATTCTGTATAGAATCACTCGTACGCATGCAGCGCATGCAATAATGCGCGATTCATGTTGTATCTCAGAACCCACGACTGAATTTGATGATCTGATAAGATTTGAAATGATTAAGATAAAAATATTCATGTTAAAATCGAAAAACGTGCATAAAATTTGGCAATTTTTTTCATCACTACGATAGGTGTTTTATTTATACAACAATACTTTACTTATATTCTTAATCAACACAATTACTTATAAACAACTAATTAGAACAATACTGCAGATACAACAATACTATTACTTCTATTTATTCACACCTATAAGTTGCGAGTTTTATTAGAATAAATAAATGAAACATGCTAGACAATGTAACAGTGCAGCCATGAACTGCAAACAATATCTCGAACTTTGCAAATACGGAAAAAATAATATTTTTTTCCGATTGTATATTCCTCCAATGGTTAAGTCCCTTTAAATGCCCTGATTGCTGCCATAGTTCCATTATTTGTAGGGTCTAATACATAGTAAAACATACAAAACCATATATCATCGTGTTCAGGAGAAGTCAGAGAATGAAATGGTGCCAATTATGAAAAATTAAATTTTTGCCGATATTTTCTTATCCTTCACTCCTTAAGCACATATTTTCATCTGGAGGTGTATAAAGATTGAGAAGCCCCTAAGAACAATATATTTTCCTCTTTTCAGGAGTGGTTGTTCCCCTAAATAATAATGGGCATTTTCTAATTTATTCAAAATGCCCATTACTATGGAAACATAGAATATTTTTGGCTAGTGCAATTTTAATGCTTAATGTATCGAGAGCAATAAAATTTAATATATCACAACATTGTCATAGAGAGTTTACATTACCGATAACGTGTTTACAAATAGCCTTATTTTCCAAAGGTAAAGAGCCTTTGACTCGCTTTTTATATTGAGATAACGCACTAAAGTCCTTTTCTCGAAAACAAATTTTCCAAATTGATTTTCTTACTTCAGGTGTAAATAAAAAAAATGAGGGCTTATAGCGCAATGGCATCACGGGTTCTACATCCATCGCTATGTCAATAGCAGGGCCGGTTTAACGAGCTGCGGGGCCTGTAGCACTGTCATCATGCGGAGGCCCTTTTATCAATTTTTTCTAAAATTGTCAAGGCCTAGTTCAGCGCGTGACGTTGGTGTGTGAAAGAACTTCTGATTATAATTTATTTTAATCGATCCTTAGCTAAACGTGGCTTTATTAATATCAAGACAATTCTGTACACTATAAAAAGTGTCTAAAATTTAAATACATAAATACTCGAATCTAGTTACAAGTATTCCAGGCCAACTTCTGGGTCAATATTGGGACATTTGTACATTTTCTGTTACATAATTATGATTTTGAAGTCTAAAACAAAAATCAGAATCTAGTAGACATTGAAGTCCAAAAAATGCGTGCTTACAGTTAAATGAAAAAAATTTCATTGTATTAATAACTTACGAACAAGTTTGAAAACAATATCAAACTGATAATACTTTAAATAAAATCAATCCTTTTCAAAAGTATCCATTATTTGAAGTATTATCGAAATATTTGCAGTAATAGATATTCTGTAACAGATAAACTAAATCAGGTCAAATTCTTCTGGCTGATTCAAAATTTTTAAATATTGTAAATAAAATTGAAGTAAATATAATAATTTTCCAAAATATTAAATGATAAAATTTAATAAAATGACAATGTGATTAATTTTCCACTTTGCAATTCGTTTATATAATCAAACTTTTACGCAAAGGGTCCCCCCGATAAGACGGTAAAAAGTTCCCCTCAACCATATTACGTATGGGTAGTTACACTGTAATTCTAACATAAAAATAATATTTTTGAAAGGTGTTTAGCCCTCGTCCCACCAACTCACACCCCTCTACAGCCAAAAACGAGTTTTTTTTATTTCAGTTTCTTTCGTCAACTTAACACTATTTTATCTGGCTGAAAACATATAATAAATAAGAAAACTATTTGTAATATCAGAAAAAAAATATTTTCTCAGGCCCGAATTCAAGCACAAAAAATATTTTTGAAAAAAAAAAATAAAAATAAATATGTTTTACTGTGTCGTAGAAACCTGCAACCTGCTTGAAAAACGTCAAAAGTCCCTCTTGAAACATTAATTGTTGTGCATTTTGTTAAGATTTTTTCGATTGCTGGGCTGCAGTTAAAAAATAAAAACCATTTTGCCGCCTTTAAAACATCTGGTCTTAAAATATACTTTGAAAATGACTGCAACAGTTCTGTGCATTATTTTAATTTTTATTATACATTTGTATACATTGTTGAAACACCGAATAATATTTGGCTTTGGAATGTAGTTACAAATTATTGTTTTTTTAAGCTTTCTAATCGTTTGTATAAATAATCGTACGCTAAGAAAAGACGATAGTTTTGACAACTTATAAGAAGCCATCGACACAAAATTTTATGATTAAATCAATACTTCAGCTGATTTTCAGTAAGTAACAGTTTATTGTAACGTTCAATATTACATATCTGTAGCAGTACATTCCATCATCTGTCACTCTCTTTCGGAACTAAAGTCAATAAGCAGCAGGTATCCTGGAAACTCAGAAAGAACATTGTTATATTGCTACAATACATAAACATTTACATCGGAGTCTCACGACATTCATGTTTACAAATAATAACAGAAAACCTTGTAAGTGTGATACTGGTGTTTAGAAATTACACACCATCCTTCATCAAACAGATTTTAGAAGAAAAAAATAGAAGTGTGCAGATTATGACCTCTAAAAAATATTATTGCAACATATATTGTAATGGCAAATAACTCGGCGACGCTTCCTAGACTCTTTAAACCAGGTTTGCGTGTCTCATGGGGACACGATGTTTTTGAGGACAAGTAAAATCTAACAAATGAATTGTTTTGCGGGAAGAGTAGATGACAAATGGGGAAATGATAAGGGACAGTTCGGGTGCAGGTGAAGAGATGAGCGACAGTGGGGAAATGAAGGGAGACAGATTGGGCCCGGATTATGTTGTTGGGCTGCATTCTTCAAAATACCACTTTTATGATCATCCCATTTTACAATTTTGGATATTATTCCTTGTCCAACGAGAGAACGAAGTGGATGTCAACAAATCCACGTGGGTTGCAATCGCTGATTGGCTGCAAGTCCACGACACACACTTTTTTCGCACTTTTTTCAGTCTACGGGTAAGAAAACAGTTCCGTGAAATTCAACAAACTGAATGTTATATATATATATATATATATATATATATATATATATATATATATATATATATATATAGAACAAGCGTAATCATACGTAGAAAGCAGAAACATAAGTGATTATTTACTTCAAATTACATGAGTTGATTCGTGAAATGTAAGGACAAGCGAAAATGATCAGATGGCACGTATCACGCAAGGAGCAGTTTCCTTCTAATGGCGGATCGCCCAACACGTGTGTGTATTGCATAGTGAGATATTAGTTTTGAGCTCATTACTGCTAATGACAGTGTAAATGAACGTGACTTGTGGAATGCAACAGTATCAAGATTGATTGTGTCGCGTTGTATGTACAATTTTGTGACCAACTATTGCAAAGGTAAGTGTCATGGCTGAACACTCGACTCCATTACCGGCACTGTCTATTATTAATCATTTTTTTTTTCAAGTAAGTTACGTCTGAATTTCATGTTCAGTATAAATATTGTGTAAATGTTTGCCTTCTTGTATTAACAAAAAACTCGGCATTTCATATTCAAGACACGGGACAGCCCGCGATTGTCGTTGTGTGCATGAATTTCGTAGTCTTATTGGCAATAAAATAACATCACTATTAACATTAAAAATTAATATAATTTCTTCAAAACATAAATAATATGTTGAATGAATTATTCCTTTGTGTGTCTCGATGTCGTTCCCTGTCTTGCAATCTTCAGTTTGTTTCGCGCATACTGCAAATTTTGACACTGAAGAATTCACGTAAGAACAAGCAAAAGTGACAGTTCGCTAAACAAGTGAACATCACATGTAATTCAGAGAAGTATCCCTCCGCCGCGGCAGCTGTTCAGAATCACGTGCACTAGTGCGCATCTTAAATTGAAGACTCGGTTTTAAAATAAACATAATACTTATTCACGCAAAAAGTAAATTACATATAATGTGTATAAAAAGAATAAATTTTTACAGAAGAGCACATAATACAACACTTCCTAATTTCAATTATTTCTCGTGGCGCACTATATTTTCGTCGGACGAGGACATCACAAAAGGAAGCGTCGAAACCATCTACAAGTTAGCCAACTGCAAACGAACGAATCGAGGAAGGAGAGTTCAATAGGATCAAGGACACAACGGCCACAGAACTTTCGGTTATGTTGCCAGCACTAGCTGTCAAAATTGCTTGTTCTTACATGAATCTCTCTTTAGACCGAAGGATATTGTGCAACGTGTGGATGAACTTGAGATCGCCACAGCGAGCGCGCCAGTGACAGGCAGAGCGTTGACAGCTGTTAGATTACAGCAGAGGCCTCGGAGCACGCGCTCCGGCGGAGGGATATATGCCGGTTCGTTGGCGTCCACTTCATTCTCTCGTGGGACAAGGAATAGTTCTTTTGGGTGCCTCCCAGGGCCATCTTTAGGCACAGGCAGACGAGGCTCGTGCCTCAGGGCCCCCATGATCAAAGGGCTCCCCACAGATAATAAAAAATATATAACAAAACTGAACTAGCGTGCGAAACTACGTAAAGTACCATTGACAAATGCTTAGTTTGTTTTTACTTAGATCTTATTATGTAAATATTGCTTGTGTTGTTTTTAATCATATTTTATTATGTTACTATTGTTGGAGTTATTAGTAAAATATTACTATAGAAAATACAGAGATTAAAGATACTATTTAATTCCGTTTATCTAATTTTTTTACAAATCCTTCCTTACCTTAAAAAGAGGAATCAAAATGCTTATTAACTGTGTAATATTCAATTTTTAATAACTTATGATCGTCCAGAACGTAATTTGTTGAACTAAGAATTAGGGGCCCCGAAATCTCTGAGTGCCTCGGGTACTTTCAAACCCAAAGACGGCCCTGGTGCCTCCTCTTCATAGCATACGTGAAGAGAAAAGGGAAGCCGTTATTAATGTAAAATCTAAATTGAAGGAAAATACTGAAATTGTCTTTCACGATAAAATTAAAGGGACTACTTTATTTTCTGTGAATTTTCATTTCAACGCTCAGCAATATTGGAATGAATTCTCTCGCACTGTACCAGGTCTATAATTCCGTAAACCACATTTCGGGGGATGGGAGTTTGCAGTTGGGTGCTACATTGAACCAATTTTCAGTTTTCATACAATTACTGTTTACAAAGTGAAGAGTTTTCGCACGTGTACAGATTGTACGAGTGTCTACTTATTTATACGTATACAAGAACAAATATTTAGGTAAAAGACAACATTTTCTCTAGTTTGAAACATCTACAGACGTGAGAGCGCAAGCTTCCGGAGCCAGTGTCAGTTAAGGCCCATTCACAATGCAGACATAAACATAAGCATAGCGTTAACATGAAAGTTAAGACAACGTTTATAAGCGGACTCATTCACAATGCATTCGCATAAGCATAACGCATAAGACGTTAACTTAAAAGCTTGCAAGCTTCAAGCTTATGTGCTTATGCTTATGTCAGAAATAAGGAATGAACCAATCACAGTAAGTTTAACTCAAAATCGAGTATCGAAATAGGATCGAAGTCGATAGATCGAACGAACGACTTGTTTTCCAAATTGCTTGGTTGATTTTCGAAGGTTTTCTGCATTGTTGTGTAGCGTACGATCTTTTTGTAGTTTAGTTTCCTTGTAATATTCATAGTAGTACCATTTAGTTTGAATTTTTATTGAAATTAAAATACCTAACCTAGCCTAACCCAACTCATGGCCGCTAGGCCGAGACGCCGCTGGTAGGCCCTGGCTCGTGAAGAGCTGTTGTGCCACAGTACATACGTACATGTTTATAAATGTTTATGTAGGCAATGCATACTTTAAACAAAATTTCAATATATATAAAATATAGATTCTCACATCCAACCAATAGTAACTAGAATGCCCCACAGAAAATAGAAAATCTTTGCTTACGCTTATGTTGGACATTGTGAAACTTCAGTCTACCACTTATGTTTAAGTTTATGTCTGTGCGTTACGCGTATGTTTACGTCTGCATTGTGAATGGGCTTTACTATTTATCTGCCCGGGAGACGCCGCGTCGTAGGCACAGTTGTCAACTTTTCAGCTGCTATTCTGTGGCCTTCCTCCAGGAGGAGGGGCCTGGCACGCGACTGCCGGACTAGTTTTTTAACCCTTTCGTGACCGGTGGGACATGTATGTCCCACTAAACATATTCCTCGAGAAGTTCGCTAGGATACATATAACAAGAGACTGGATTTTTATGTAATTACATATTTTTTTTCTTTCTACTTACCGTTCTCAAAATTGTAATCTTGGCAAATCGTAGCCCTCCTAACACAATATCAAATTTTTTCGTTACATATTTTTACATATTTAGTACTACATTACATATTTTTTCATATTTCGCTGTTTTCACAATATATTTTCTTATTTTATCAATTTTCTTCTATTTCATTCCATATTTTTTTGTGAAAAAATGTATTTTTTTTAAATATCAGCATTTTCCCTACATTTTGGGGGAAATCTGGGTGTCAAAAGCATCATTGATACCGCGTTTTGGGATTTGTAACCTTAATTTTCGAGAAAAATTTGCGATCAATGACGTGTAACACTTCGATGATGATGCTACAGTGTATCTTTGCTGGTCGTAGGTCTCGCCAGTTTGTGCGATGGCTTCTATTGCGATTAGTCCGGCTGCTAAATTACGGTCCTGGATTACAATATGAAGCTTTTACGACCGACGAGAAAGTTGTATGATGTGAAGTGAGCAGTTTATAAATCTAATATCGTATTACGTAAATGTATTTTATTATTAGTGTATTTTAATATTACATATTATATCCGATTTTACATATTTATTACATATTCTTACTATTTTCATTACATGTTTATGTACATATTTTGGCGTTTTATACTACATATTTTTCCGGTCTCTACATATAACCCTCTACTGGTGCATTCTACAATCTTGTAGAGTGTGGGCTGCGTTCTAATGCTCGGTTACGTGTAATTCCAATAATTGTTTGAATTATTGTCATTGTTACAGAAAGCTGCGTATTGCGTTCCTCGTTTTGGACCGTTTTTTGGCGTTTTATTTTGTTGTAAGTTTTATTTTTGTTTGTTTTCAATTATTTGTTAATTATATTGCTACTAAAATCATTTTCTTTTCAAATGCGCGGTTAGAAGTGATTTTGCGATATTTTTGTCTTGTCTCTGTTTAAAAAAAATTCATCCATTTGGAAAGTTTTCTTCTTGCCTGTGATGTTTATGTCGTTTTAATATTCATTTTCATTATTTAATTCATGATATAACATCCTAAATTAATTTGAAAATTTTCCATATTTACGACGATGCGTATTTTGTACAGTTACAAGGCAGCAGTAGGAGTGTAGCAAAGGGAGAAAACAACAGACAAAAGATTGCAATGAAAGAATGCAATGTAACCAAATGTATTGATCCTTCATTTCCACTTTTTTAAAATAAATGTAATTATTATTACTTCTTGATTTTTGTGTTGTTTTATAATTAAAATTCCAGAAAAAATCATTTTCTTCTCAGTATTATTATGTTCCATCGTACCCGTAGGGTTCAATGGGACATATATGTCCGCACTAACAGTTTCTAAAAAACTAAACATTAACAACAATTTTTAGTAATCAATATTGAAAATGTATTGAATTTTGAAAATCATTCAGTTACTAAAAAGTAAGTTAAATACAAAGTTTTGTTTCAAAAATTTCGAAAAAAATTAAATCGGTCACAAAAGGGTTAAACTATGGCCGAACTGTTTAAAAAATATAAAAAAATCACCAGCGTTCTGAGATGAAGGTTTAAAATTATTTTCGTGCCTGTGTCGGTGTTGTAAGACACAGCAAAACAGTTCTTGTAAATCTGGGTCCAACCTATTCCCCTTCATTACCTCACATGTCCCCCAATTATCCTTCAAATGTGACCGAATTATTATTTAATAAGCTGCCAAAAACTATTATATTTCCTTAGCGTTTGATATTCTTATACAAAGGATTAGAAAGCGTTAAAAAATGTACGCCATAGGTTTGAACATAAGAGAATCAGCTGATACTTTTCAGATTGTAATTTATGCAGTAACAATGTATCCAAACTAACTAACCAATAAATCTCAAACTGTTGTATTTTAAAACTAAAATAGTGTCATTTGTCAGCATTGAAAATTACTCTTTAACGCCATTATACAAATACTTTGGTTTCAGTTCTTTTGTACAGTAGGGTCACAAAACACATAACCGCAAATCCTTTTTTCCTTCACTAGTGAAACATTTTTACTTTCCCGTATACGTACGTATATACGGAGTAATATACGTAGTATAGGGAAAATTATGCAATGCAGCGCGAAAAAATCGTTAATTTTCACCAGAAAAAAAATTCGTTGCCGGGCCGTGATAACAAACTAGTGGTGATACAGAATGACACAAACTTTCCCGTATTAGTTTTATATTTTCTTAGGTCTCGGTTAGCTATTTGAAATTGCCACATATTCGTGCCAGCTGCCATCTATTGCCGCCCAAAGTATGTTTTTTTTTTGACATTTTCTTAATTTTTCGTTTTCCGAATGACAGTGCTAACGTGTCGAGAGATCAGGGACGATTCCGCCTGGAGCGCTGCCTGTGGGGCGATACCTGGAAGAGGAAATCCGGCAAAGTGTAGGTCGGCGGCGGACATTGCCATCCGTCTGGAAAAGAACAACGCCCCCAGGAACAATATTCATTGCAGCCTTATGTCAAATGACAACAATGTTCGCGAGACCGGAGACATCAAATAACCAATCGATCAATCAATGAATTTGCAACTTATTTTTCCGTCTCACCGTTCCCAACTTTTCATTTCTCCGTAACTTCATCCATCGTTCATCACACCACCTTCCAATTCCTTCTTTGTTTAGCTCCTTCTACATCATACCTTTGATATACATACACATTATTTCTTCTTCTAATCCCTCTCCTCATTCTCGTCTCTACATCCAACAGCTCCTCTCCTATCACTCCGTCTCCATCACCACCTTCATTCGTTATCCACACACATACGTGCAATTTAAAAAAATAATAAAGCCAAGATTTTCTCAAAAAAGCTCAAAATGTTTTCATTAAACTTTTGGTAGGGATAGTGCTAAATGTTCTTTATGAGACGGCATAAATGCCATATTGCTCTTTACTTTTGTTTTTTAAAAATTACAAAAATTTAATTTTTTGACTTGTCTCTCACGTCGGTAATATTTACGTCAGAGGCGATTTATTCACATTATTATATTTATTTGTACATGCGCGTTAAATGATATGTAAAGTTTCTGGAAAACTTTATCGTTTTCTGTGAACTCTAGCTCAAAACTCCGCATTTTCAGAAACGGTCAAACGCCATTTCCTTAGAAATGGCTTCAATTTTTTTTCACCTTTTCGAACGGATAGTACTAATGGATTTTTTTAATACGATGTAAAGTTCATTTGGGGGTATTCTTTCATTTTTTTCAATTACACAAATGTCATATTTTAGATCTCTCACATATATTAATATGCACATTGACAGTAATTTGTAAACAGTATTATATTTGTGATTTTAAATACTTGAAATTACTTCAATTGAAGTTTTTCGAAATCGTAAAAAATGTCTAAAAAAAAGAACGTCAAATTTCGAATGTACAGTAGCGCTTAAACGCCGTTTTCTGAAAAACGGCTTCAAATTTGGTAAAGAAAATTTCCATTTAGGACGATGATTTACTGTTATTTAATATTCTTAAAATAATATTTCCGTTCTATTAGGAAACCGAAAAATTAAGAAAATGTCAAAAGAATGTAGTTTGGCCGCCGATAGATGGCAACTGGTAAGAGTATGTGGTAAGTCCGAATAGGTAGCCGACACCAAAGGAAATAGTAAACAAATGTGGGAAAGTTTGTACCATTCTGTAGCATTACTAGTTTTGTTACTTTCTCGCTCTTACTAACGTAATAAGAGAAGGCGCAATCTTGTGCCGGTAAACGGCAAATTCTCGTCACAAAAATTCTTATTGCCGGGCCCTGGTAACGAAAAATTGGGTAAATCTAGTTGCTAAATACAGAAAAAAATCCTCTAACAAGTGGTGTAGCCAGAACTCATCTTTAGTGCGTCCTTCGTACCGAAATATCGATTGTTGGCAAATTATCTGTTCGCCTGTGTCTGTCGGTGGGTCTGTGGTCAATGCAAGTGCATAAACCGTTCAGCCGATTTTCTCCAAATTTGATATTCCGCAATTGTTCTGAATAATGTTGCAATCCTTGGAATTTGAAATAGATATTTTAATTCTGGGGGTACTTAACAGGAAGCCCTTCTGACATTTTCAAAATTTTAAATAAAAAATTGCTTAACATTGTTTCATTAAATGTTTTTGATTAGTGCAAAGGACGTTTAAGAGAATTGTGAAGGTCTCATTATAGTTGACTTTCCCTATTGTTTGAAAATGTCAAAAACAAATTTTAAAACTACAAAATTGAAGATAGAAATTTTTATCTGAGACAAGTCTGTTGTACAAAATTAGTTCTTTAAAAAAGGTAATGCACATTTTTTTAAGAAACTAGTAGTTTTTTGCGTAATTTGCGCTTGAAATGTACATTTTTTTTCTCAGAAATCGCTCATAATTTTTTCTTCAAATTTTCTTCACTTATGTAATAAGAGACGGTAAAAATATGGTGCTAGTCTCATTTCGGGTATTGCTCGTTTTTTTGAAAATTTGGAAAAAGTATTATAAAACTACAAACTTGAAGAGAGAGATTTTTGCCCCAGACAGTCTGTTGTACACAATTATCTCTTTAAGAACGGTCGTGTACAATGTTTTGAAAAAACGATTAATTTTTGCGAAATTTGCTATTGAAATTTACAAAAAAATTTGCTCAAAAACTGTTTCAAATTTTTTCTTTAAATTTTCTCCACATACGTAATAAGAAATGGTAAAAAAATATGGCACTAGTCTCATTTTCGGGTATTACAAGTTTTTTTCGAAAATTGCAAAAACGTTTCCAAAACTACTAAATTGAAGATAAAGATGAGTGCCTTAGAAAAAAGTCAGTTGTACAAAATAAGCTCATTAAAAAAAGTGATGCACATTTTCTCAAAAGGTCATGCACAAATTCTTCTTCTCTTTTTGCGTAATTTCTGATTCAAATTAATACAATATATACAGCTTTCACAACAAATGCGGGCCACGAGAAAAATTGAAAGAATATGAAAAATAATTAATTTAATTATAATTTTTTATTGAAAATGCTAATATTAATTCAATTTTTGTTTTCTCGCACTTTTACTTTACTTTATTCCACAATTTTTATTCTCAATGTATTTATGTACGAGTACCTAAAATTATAATATTGTCCAGTTTAAGACACAATAGTGGATTGCAAGCCAACTCTGCAGC
This sequence comes from Acheta domesticus, assembly GCA_031308135.1. Lineage (NCBI taxonomy): Eukaryota > Metazoa > Arthropoda > Insecta > Orthoptera > Gryllidae > Acheta > Acheta domesticus. The sequence continues at coordinate 106,039,314 of JAHLJT010002630.1, read as the reverse complement.
GGCAAGAAAGCAACTGCCAATATTAATTCTATATTTACTTTCTCTCTTTTTTACTTTTAATTACTCATTTTGTATTCCCAATGTCTTGATGTATTTATTTTTTTAAAAATCCGCAAAGCTTAATAAAAATTTCACAATAATGTCCCATCGATATTTGAGAAGCTAAATATTGCCAATCGTCAATAAGATATAGCAGCTTTATTTAGTCCAGCTTGTGGTGTAACTCCTAATCCGAGAGCCAGAATTTTAATACTTCCGTTTGCGATGAATTTTGCAGGTTTTTATAAATTACTTCTCAGATTGCCTGAAGATGTATATTTTTATATACCATTTAATATCACTTGATCCCTAAAAAAATTACTGCGTGTTAAATAAAAGAAAATCGATGAAACGGTATCGGAACTATTATCTTATGACGGAAGACAACTTACGAGTGAACAGCCGGCATTTTCGTAATTATTTTGATGTCAATTCATATATTCTAATTTTTGTATTAATATTATCAACCAAGCGAATTCACATAGTTTTGACAACACTGCAATGGAAACAGTGCGTTTCTCGCTTCTTGGTTGAATTGGACGTTTTCAAATAATAGCTAAGATGTTAGTAGTGCAGTAAGTGTAAGATTTCAATATTACGTAGCTGTTTCCAGCAACGCGAGAAAGTACGTGCTGTTGCAGAACCAATAGTTTTTGCTATAAAACACTTCAATGTATATTATATTGGTATTCTATTCAGAGCAAGAACATTGTATTTGTAATTATGTGTAATGTTACTAATTCAATCCTGATCGACGATTTTCAATGATTTTTATGATGCACGAAAGAAAAAAGATGTATTTTGTTTCGAAATTGGAAAGTATGAAAAACTTAACTAAAGTTTACCTTCATATTTATTGTTTTGAAAAATTAATTAACAAAAACGTACTGAAACGAGAAAGAGATGAAGGAGAAATATAATGATAGAAACAAGAGAAGGTGAAGCAGGAGGGTGGGAATGAAAAAGGGAGAATAAGGCAGAACAGGAAAGTGAAGGAATCATCTTGAGTAGGAGGAGGTTGTGGATAATGCGAAAGAGAAAAAAGAGGAACAGGAGTTGAAGGAGGAAAGAGAGAAGTAGAATGGCTGATGGAGATGAAGTGAAGAAGGTGAAGAAGGAGAAGAAGAAGTAATAATGGAGGAGGAGAGGGAAGAGGAAGAGAAAAAGGAATGGAGGAGGTGGGGGCAGAGGAATGAGGAAACAAAACAAGGAAGAAAAGGAGGAGAGGGAGAAGTGATGGAGGTGGAGAAGGAGGAGGATACGAAGAAGGAATGGAGATCTTAAGCAGAAGATGAAGGAGGAGGGAGAGAGAGAAAGAGGAGATAAGGACGACTGGAAGGGTAAGGGGCTGCGGGAGAGGGGAAGGAGGACGAGGATACGTAAAGGAAGCGGGGAGTGCGCGAGGATGAGCAGATGGAGGAGGAGGAGAAGAAGAAGAAGGAATGGAAGATAAGAGGGAGTTGAAGAAATAATGGGGGAAGGGGAGAGGGATGCGGAAAAGAAGGAAGGATGGAAAGGAGGAGAGGAAAAAAGGGGCGGAAGAGGGGTGGCGGTAGAACAGAAAGAAAGAATCGATGTGCCAAGGAGGCCGAGAAGGAATGGAGGTGAAGAAAGAGGAGAATGGGAGAGAGAGAAAAAGTGAGAGAGAGAGAGCGGGAGAGCGAGTGAGCGAGCGAGCGAGCGAGAGAGAGAGAGAGAGAGAGAGAAAGGAAACAAGGATAACCGGATGGTTTTAAGGGGCTCCGGAGGATGAGGAGGCCTAGTGTAAGCGCCAAGAAGCAGAGAATAAGAGGGAGACGGAGGAGAAGAAGAAGGAATGGAGATAAGAGGGAGGAGGATACGAAATAAAGGAGGAAGGGGAGAGGGATAAGGAAACGAAGGAAGGATGGAAAGGAGAAAAGGGACTGGCGGTGGAAGAGGGGAGGGGGAGGATAGAAAGAGAGAATCGAACTGGCAAGGAGAGCGAGCAGGAATGGAGGAGGTGAAGAAGGAGAAGAAGGGGGAGAGAGCGATAAAGGAAATAAGGCTAAGGGGCTCCGGGGGGGGCGAAGGAGGACGAAGAGACTTAGCGTAAGCGGGGAGTACGCCAGCAGAAGAGAATAAGAGGAAGACGGAGGAGGGAAGAGGAGAAAAAGGAATGAAATAAGTTGAGTAGTGGATTGAGAAAATGAAGGAAGAAAAGGAGGGCGAGGAGAGGAGATGAGGCGGAGGCGGAAACCGAACGCCTTCTGGGAAGCCGGGCGCCGCGGCGGCGGCGGCGCGGCGCGCGGAGCGGGGCGTGGCGGGGCGCGGGCCGGGGGCTAACGGTGCCTGGGCGCGGAGGCTGCGGGGCAGAGCCAGCCAGTCAGCTGCCCGCCCGCCATCCTGCCCGCCCGTCGTCAGTCGGTGAGCGCGCGCGACATGGGCGGCCGGCCGCAGCCTCCGCCGGCGCTGCCGCTGCCGCTGCTGATGCTGGTGTCGCTGTCCGCGGCGTCCGCCAGCGCCGCCGCCGCCGCCCACCAGCCCAGAGGTAAGGCCCGGGCACTCGCAGCCGAGCTATACTGCGGTTTTTATTTCTTGGCGCGTGGGGGCTTGTCTTCATGATGGGACATTCTCACGGTATTTCTCATCGCTCTCCGACGTGACGCTAGGAGTCGCATGATTGCCACCATTGCCACTGTATAAAGCAGCGCTGGCGATCATGCGACTCCCAGTGACACGGCTGTGAACGACGTGAACTACCGTGAGATATTCCATCGCGAAGACAAGCCCCCACGCGCCAAGAAATAAAAACCCAAATATATACTGCGATTTCTCTTGTCCCTCCTTCTCAGCCGTGCCACTGGGAGTCGCATGATCGCCAGCGCTGCTTTACACAGAGGCCATCACGCGACTCCTAGCGTCACGTCGGAGAGCGATGAGAAATACCGGGAGATGTTCCATTATGAAGACAAGCCCCCACGCCCCAAGAAATAAAAACCATAGTATACTCTACACTGCGATTTTGCGACACTGCGATAGAATATGTCACGGTATTTCGCGTCTTTCTCGGTCGTGCCGCTAGATATCGCATGATCGCGACCGTATCAAGCAGTGCTTGCGATCATGCGACATCTACCGGCACGAGGGAGAAAGACGCGAAATGCTGTGTGATATTCCATCGTGGCCATAGGGGTTAGTGGGGCAAAGTTATAAAAGTCGCGCTATAAAGGCGACTCCACACATTCTCTATTCGGCGAACAGCGAGCGACCGGTCGCCGAATCCCGAGTAGTGTGGATGAGTTGCTTGCTATTTGCCGAGTGACGAACATTCGGCGCTCGCCTTATCCATTGCATGTAGGTCTTTTGGACACATCAAATCGAGCGAACATTCGCCGAACACATCCGCTGGTCGGGATTGGGCGAGCAGTAGCTGCCTGGCAAATGCTGAATATGAGGAGCTGCCTTAACACGAGACCAGTTTAATTGTTTCTGGGCGCGTCAATTGCTAACGTCGCGTCGTTAGTCCCAGTGTAGTGCATGTTTTTTTTCTGACGGGACACTGAATGTTTTGCTCTCCCACCGGATGGTGAGATCCGGCGCCGACCTACTCGCACCTTCCGCACCGCCAACCTACACATTTATTAGTGATCCGGTGCGGCATCTGCTTAGGTCATTAGTCCTAGTCTAGTGAATGTTTTTCTGACGGCAGTCGGCGTGTTTTGTCTCCCAGTGGACGATGATATCCGGCACTGACCTACATGTCAGTTTATTGACTGATTTATTAGTGAGGCTGTGATTTATATGCATTTGCATATTTTTTCTGTTAACTAAAACATCCCGTTTCAACAAATTGTATACATTTTGAGGCATTTAGAATCAATTGGGAGGGGTGGAGAGGGGGGAGGGGGGAGGAGAGGAGAAGGAGGACATGTCATATCGCGGCATTCCCTTGTCAGTTCGTGCTAACGAGGGGACTATAAAAATTCGTAGTATCCGAGTATCATCAATGTCAGTGCTCCCTGTGATTTATAAGCATTTGCATATTTTTTCTGTTAACTAAAACATCCCGTTTCAACAAATTGTATACATTTTGAGGCATTTAGAATCAATTGGGAGGGGTGGAGAGGGGTGGGGTGAGGGGGGAGGAGAGGAGAGGGAGGACATGTCATATCGCGGCATTCCCTTGGCAGTTCGTGCTAACGAGGGGACTATAAAAATTCGTAGTATCCGAGTATCATCAATGTCAGTATTATCGTAATCCCTTGCTGGAACCGAAGTTTTGTTCGTGTTACGGCGAAATTCGTATTAAGCGAGTTCGTGCTAACGAGGGTTTATTGTATTTTAAAACCTTCAATAACTAAAAAAATATATTGTGTGGGGTTAAATATGTACCCATTCAGTACGTCAGGTTAAATGTGGTTGTGGTTGCAGTGCTCAACTTCTTTCCGGTGCCCATCGACGAGGAGTGCCCTGCCAACGACGGCCGCCGCTCGGGTGAGTAAAGGGCTGCCGGCCCTTCCAGCCCTTTCCTACCCCTTCCCTGTCTTTTCTACCCAACCCTCTTCTCCCTCCCGACTCTTCCTGCCAAGATTATCCTTCAAATTCTCTTCTTTTCCCCTCGCCTTCCCTCTTTTCCTCCCTATCTCTTTAGACCCATCCTCTTTATTCTCTCCTTGTCCTACTCATGTTCCTACTGCTGCTCACTCATTCCCTGTCTTTTCTTCCCAAACCTCTTCTCCCTTCGACTCTCCTGCCCTGATTATCCCTCTAATTCTCTTCTTTTCCCCCTCGCCTTCCCTCTTTTCCTCCCTATCTCTTTAGACCCATCCTCTTTATTCTCTCCTTGTCCTACTCATGTTCCTACTGCTGCTCACTCATTCCCTGTCTTTTCTTCCCAAACCTCTTCTCCCTTCCGACTCTTCCTGCCCTGATTATCTTTCTAATTCTTTTCTTTTCCCCCTCGCCTTCCCTCTTTCCCTTCCATCTCTTTGGCCCGTACTTTTTATTCTCTCCTTGTCCTACTCATGTTTCCTACTGCTGCTCACTCATTCCCCGTCTTTTCTACCCAACCCTCTTCTCCCTTCCGACTCTTCCTGCCCTGATTATCCTTCAAATTCTCTTCTTTTCCCCCCTCGCCTTCCCTCTTTCCCTCCCTATCTCTTTAGACCTGTCCTCTTTATTCTCTCCTTGTCCTACTCGTGTTCCTTCTGCTGCTTACTAATTTCCTCTCTTTTCCCTTATATTTATGTGGTAATAAACTATGCAATTTACGCATTACTTTCAATTTTTATATTTTAATTTATAAACAACTCAAAAACTATGGTACAAACAATATATTTTTATAAATGTTTCTACCTCAACTTCACTTTTTACTCAAAATATTGTCAAAATAATATAATATAAACTCAAAATACTATCAAACTAAAATATACTCAAAATAATTTAATATAAACTCGTCACCTATTAAATACGAGGGGGGTCCAAAAAAAGTCGTCCATAAATTACGAAACGCTAAAGGGGGAGGAAGAGGTCGTTAAGCTGCTTTACGTAGGGGTAGGGGGTAATAGTTAAGTATTACGTAACATTGATATTTATTTTTTTTAGATTTTTCAACATTTGCTGAAATATTAGTTTTCGAAGCTTGTACAAAAACATTAATATATAACTAATTAATTTGTTTAAAAAAACGTAAATTGTTACAGTAAATGGAAATATTTTTTCAACTTTTTTTGAATCTGTAAGATTACGAAGAAAGTATTCAAAACTGATATGAAGACTATTCTAGAATCCATTTAAATTGGCAATGTAGACTCTCACTCTTGCATCACCCACGACGGCATGTGCGCATAGCTGATCAAAACATTTCTCGCCTAAGAATTCTTCTTCTACTTACACATCTTGCCCCAATCTTACTGTTATATGCAGCCAGCATCGCCAACCAATTTCTACTTTAGTTATTAATTTTAATATTAAACACAAGTAAAATAAATGCAAATTGTTTTTACTGTGCTATAATTTATTTTCACTTCTTGCATTTAAAAAGGCGGGGGGGGGGGTGTCGCAAGCGTTACGTAAATAATTAGGGGGGATTCAAGGGCGTGTTACGGGTGCGTTACGAGGGGGAGAGGAGGATTAAAAATACTCGAAATTTGCGTTACGTAATTTATGGAGGCCCCTTGGCTTACTTCCATATTTTTACCAAATCTCTCCATGCTCATGTTGCCTGGGATCCACGTTGTGTGGATCGGTGTCGTTCACGGAGTACAAATGAACCGTCCAATACGAAAAGGGTACATGTTAACATTTCGGCTATTTTATTATGATTGGTATGCCTTCCTTTTAGCTTTATCTATCATTGTGAAAAAGGTAACTTCTTTACGTTGCCGTTCTTGCTGAAGCCGTGAATTAAAAGAACAACATAACGCAGAAAGGGAAAATGTTGCAAAGATGTAACGTTCTTGCATTGGTTGAAGTTGGTAGCCTTGAGAAATTTCTAAAGGCTGGTTTGTGCGCTATATTTTTTTGTTTGTATTTGAGTTTTCATGCTATTTAAAACGGGTTTGTAAATATTTTTCTAAGGAAATGATATTATAATTTGTTTCCAAACATGAATTTAGATAAAGAACATGAAGGCAAAAATAAGCTTAATTCAGAACTTCGGCAAAGGAAAGTTATTAAGAAATTAGGTTACGTAGACAAAGTTTTGTGAATTCTGAGAAGAATAATTCGAGAGACAAAGGCAGATTGTAAATATCGTTTGAAATGTTTTGAGACTCCACATCCTGATCCAGAAGAGATTTTAAATTATTTCAATAATTTGGAACCAAATAATGGGCCTATATTTAAGACACTTTCTTGCAAGCGCCGGCAAGGACCGTGTTTAATTTGTCAACAATTGAGGCATTCGGGTGTAGGTAATAATTTCTGACATTTTGCGAAAGTAAAATTATTAACATTCCACATCCTTCTTGAAAGTAAGAAACATGGGCTCTCATGGGCATGTTAGTTTTAGAGTCCAAAAAATACCTACGAAAATGTATTCATACTTTATGTTTCATTAGTTGTTTGCAACACATTTCATTACCTAATACGATCATTGCACTTTCGTAATTAACGTCAAATGTCAGCAACCATTGTTTTCCATCCGAACTCCTCATTGTACTTATTGTAAATGTAAATATTTTAGTGGTTAGGCGGAAGAGCAGGCCTTATGGCCTGAGCCTCGCCAGAAATGAAGACATAAAGACATAATATACGAATACTCAAATGATCAACAGTTCTTATGCGAAAATACTTTTTGCTTCGTATATTTTTTCAAAAATTTACTTCGTTTATTTTATTTTTGGAAAAGTTTAAATTAAATATTTTTTTTAAAAACACTCTAGGCAGCTGTGGGCCATAGTCCTTCGGGCGCGTGCGTTACACGGCACTGGATCTGGCGGCAACCTTGTGTCTGTGTTGCAGGCGTGTGCATGAACACGTACGAGTGCCGGCTGCAGGGCGGGCAGTCCTTCGGCCCCATGTGCCATGGGACTGGGAGTCTGCTGCGTCTGTGAGTAACAAAAAATAGTTTCTCAATGTTTTCAAATGGTTCGGTTGATTGATTGATGATTCCCGGTGCGTCAACGGTTAAGGTTGTTAGTCCCGTAAAAGTAGTGCATGTTTTCATTGCTGGAGATGGTGGTGATCTTGCCCTGCTGGCTGGCGAGCTCTGTGCCGACCTAGCGTCTGCTAGCGCGGTTTTCCCCAACCAGGTATCTCCCACCAGATGGCCACCCGCCCCAGCTGGAACAAGCTTTAGACAGGTCTCCCGAAAGTATAGTGTAGTGCATGTAAGTGTGTGTGTGTAAGTGTGGAGTGTAAGTAAGGAGTGATTATAGGATAAGAAAGAGGATGAAAGGTCGTGGAGGTCCGCACTAAATTGCAGTATGTCCTCAAGTTCCCGCACTAAATTGCAGTAATAATAACTTATCTCAAATCTAAACGGAAGTTCCCCTGAACGTGCATTGGGACGAACACACATGCTCTGAGAGAACATTAGCGTTGGCGTCTCTGACAGGTAAAATTGGAGAGGGAGAGTTACCAAGGGAAGTGATTTAAAATCTAGTACCTCCATTGGAATTTTAGTTTAAATCGCGGCAATATTGATACTGATTTATTGAAGTTAGGCTCCCGGCTGGTCTCCCGTCATGTGTAGTGGGGTAGTGCATGTTAGTGTAAGTAAGGGGTGAGGATCGAACAGGGAAGAGAAAGGAAAGATCGCGCGCGGTCCGTGGCCCGTTTGTTAAGGTACTGCTCCGGCATTCGCCTGGTTGATCGGAGAATCCACGGAAAACTACTGATCAGAGCAGCCGGCCGCTAGAATCTCATCCAGGCAGCGCCTGAATTGGACCGGTCTAGATATCTAGCTAGTGAGTAAAATCCTGCAACCGTTGGGTCTCGAACCCTAGGACCTTCTCGGTCTTTCCTTCCTCTTCTTTGTCCTATCCTCTCCCTCTTGCATACACACTTACACGAACATGCACTACACTACCACACATGCCGGGAGGACCGGTCGGGAGCTTACACTTGTCCCGGCTGGGGGCGGTGCCCCATTGGTGGAGATGCCTGGTTGAGGGGAAAAACCCCGCTAGTCGACGGTAGGTCGGCGCCGGATCTCGCCATCTAGCGGAAAAATATCACCGCCACCTCCCGACGGGAAAATACGCACTACACTTACGGGACTAATGACTTACGTAGTTGGCGCGCCCGGAATCACGAACAATCAATCTATTTCCCCGGCATCCGTGGTCTCGTTATCCGAGGCCGAATCTCCTCGCGTTCGGCCACGGTGTAAGATATATAAGTGTGTTTACTCCCAGTCTAAAACTGAAGCTAATGTGAGGATAGTTTTCGCATATAAGCGCGTTGATCTTTGGGTCTCATTTGGCAAGGTCGTGATCCATTCGACAGCTCTGTGGCCAGCCGATTTCAATTTTCAAATCGGTGTTTTGTCGTTTCGCGGTGGAATTGTCAAGTCTAGAGCGAACAGTTACGAAAATGGGTAGAAAATGTTTTGTAAAAGTGTGTAATACGAAAATTAACCTTTTAAAAATGTATAGATTACTTTATCTTATTTATAGCAATAAAAGGTTAATTTTAATCACTAATGGCACTGATCCGTAGCTACAGTTTAAGATGTTATCTTAAGATATATATCTTACACCGTGACCCAAACCGATCGTGCGCACCGTACGGACAAGTGAGAAACTAGCCTCAAACTGGCTTCAGAAAATTTTGCCCCAAAGGCAGCTAGATGACACACCTATATATCTTACACCGTGCCTTCGGCACATTTGTAAAATGGTCACACTATAGAATTAACTCGAGCATCAAATGCCAAACTTTATATTTTAAACTGTAATGATTGGTGTTTAAACAATGAAATAATCATAATTAGATCAGAGTTTGCGAAGGTGTCCTATCTACAAAATCAACTGAAAGCAGGTACTTCAAATTTGGCTATTAGTCTATAGAGTAGTGCTCTTAAGTTTCAACTATTTACTACGACCAGTAGTCAAACGTAAGCTTATTATTCTTCTTTTATGAATGGCTACTGATAAAATTAAAAAGACAAACAGTTTCTTTTGAATTTTAGACATTCAATTTTTATTTTTATTGCAACTAATTGTATGCGACGACGTGACGTTTCGGCTATAGCTCAAACAGCCATCCAGAGTCATGTGTTTACACATGAATTTTTTAATATCTAGTTTTTCCAATGTTCGAGGACATCCAGACATGTCCTTTATGTTATTTGAAGAAAGATCCAACACTTGGAGTTTGGTCAGAGCACAAGTTTCTTAGGTACTTGCGAAATCATATTGCCAGAAGCTTCGAGTATAGTTAGATACCGCGCATTTTGTAACTGCCTTCAAACTCTTAATCTTATTTCAGACACATCGAGATGTTCAATGTTGCATTGCCCGTTTGCGAAGTCATCCAATAGACCGATATAGTTATTAGCGGCAATTAAGTTCCGCAGAGATATAAATTTGTTTCCCATGTTCATTTCTAGGAATATTATTTCCTGACACGGTCTAAATACTGCACTTTTTGGTCAACTGACGCTTCCAAATGCTCTAGAGAAATTTCGTGATAGATTTACTTTCTGAACTGTTGTAGGTCATTAGGAAATTCTTTCAGTTGGTTTTCCGAGAGGTCAATTTTCCAGAAAGCGTTTTCACACCCCGAGTCCTTTTTGTGAAAGTCTGTCAACGCAGGCCCTTGCAGATGACCGGCCCGACTAGTGAAGTCGCAGTCGCACGTTGTTTTCGCTGCGACCACTGCCAGCACCGGGAACCAGGAGAATCAGCGCCTTCATGTTGATATCTCTAAAGACACTTCGTTACTCTACTAACTGACGCATGCATGAAGAAAGTAAACCAGCAAAACTATATATAAAGAAGTGAAGTTATCATGATAGCTTACTCATTTCTGAATGATAAGGTTACTCTTGAGAACGACGATCCTTTTTATCTTGGAAAGCAAGTGTTTTTAACGAAGTGAGTTAGCATTACGAAATTTCTATTGATATGCTGATTATTATTTGATACTCTCCGAAAACGTGATCAAACACCCCATTATCAATAGGGAGTTTGGTCTGTAACGACTAATTTTAATACTATGTATTACTATTAGTACTTTGTACAGTACTGAGTATACTAAGTACTAGTATATATTGGTTTGGCTCCGTAAAGCATACAGAAAATGATTGCATTTTTGAGACTCTGCGCATGCGCAAGCTTGAAATTGAACTCGAAGCTATAGCGGAGCCCTCTATTCCTCCTCTATTTCTCTATGAAATGTGTTCCCAACTCTGGCGGGCGGCAGAGTGTGCACCAACTCTATCATTTCTAGAGTCCCTAGATACAGAGCTTCGAGCACAGAATACATAGAGGCGCCATAGTCGCTTCCTATCCACGTGAGGCAAACATGAAACGACTCCTATGACGTCACAGGTTGGCAGAACATCGGTATCTTCGTATGTTAGGCATCAGGGACTATCTTTCTGTTCCAATTTTAAACGAATTTGTGTATATAAGCTAATTATTTTTACATCGCCGGTAAACAAATGAATCTAAATAGTATTTTTTATGCTTTTGAATAATTTTCATTTCGAACATACTACCTTTTAAGAAACGAAAAATAATGTTCATTGATACGTTTTCAAGTATATTTTCACTGCTATTTGACTCTATTTGAAACAAGGAAATAATTTATAATTTAGTACATTTAACTCCAGGACTAAAATGATTTTACTAATTAAAAAACTAGTGGTGCTACAGAATGGCACAGACTTTTCCGTATTAGGTTTCTAATTCCTTTGGTCTCGGCCAGCTATTTGGACTTGCCGCATTCTCTTGCCACCTGCCATCTATCGCCGCCCAAAGTACATTTTTTGGACATTTATTAATGTTCAGTTTTCAAATAGAACGGAAACATTATTTTAAGAATATTAAAGAACAGGAAAGCCTAGTCTTAATGGCAATTTTCTTTGAAAGATTTGGGAAAGTAAAAATAAAGGTTTATCTCCCCCTTAGCAACGGGGAAGAATTTTAACTTGATTTATCCCAAATAGTTTTGGAGTTACAAGTTTAACTTGCTGACCAATAAAATATTATTTGTATAAAGTTTCTGTTCTTCTAATTTTTCCCTAAGATTTTCATAATCCCCTCCTTCATAATTAAAAACATCTTGCACCGTATTGACAGCAATCTCCAGGTTTATGTATATTTTACTTACTTAAAATAATAGTTATGGATATTATATAATAGGAAGAGGTTAAAAACTTATTTTTCTAAGTTTGAGTACCTGAACGTTTAAGTATTTACAGATATTAAAATTATAGAGAATACTTGTCAGATAGTTGCGTTTGATTCTAAAAAAAACATTATTGATTATTATTTTCAAAACATTGCGAACAAGTAAAAACAGCATCTACCTAACCTAAAAACATATGACCACTAGTACTTACCGAAAAAATAAAATATCAACTCCCTTTGGTGCCAATTCATGCATTTATAAGCACAGCAAGAAACAACCATCTTCACTCGACAGAAAATTACCCTCACAACGCACACAATGTCACAAAATACAGATAAAAGGAAGTCGGGAACTGTATTCGAACGCTACAATCCAGCTGCAATCGCTGTTTTTGCCAACCTGTGATGTCACGGAGCAGAGTTTGCTTCAAAATTCTCCGCCCAGGGCGCCTCTATGTAATCTATGCTCGAAGATACAGAGAGTAGCGCATTCTATTGTTCCACCGATCCCGCCATTTTATGTCCAGTTTTCAGGAAAATTGAAAGTGCGTAATATTGCGTATTTTGAAAACCACGAATACCAATTGATGAACAAACCATGAATCCAAACCAATATTAATATTTTTAAATATCTTCATTATGTCACCAAATGTTATAATTTCCCTTCAGTTTCTGATTGGTGCCTGACGGGGCAGTTGAGTGAGTGGATACTAAATGGCGGCGGTTGCGCTAATCTAGGGACTCTAATCATTTCGTGCTGCATAGAAAGATCATGGCATTAATCTGTAAATGTATTGTTTTAATGAAATGTCATTTTTCCCCTTTTCACTTTAGAACAATACCGTTTAGTATAGACACGGTGTAAGATATATAGGTGTGTCAACTAGCCGCCTTTTGGACAAAATTTTTGAAGCCAGTTTGAGGCTAGTTCCTCGCTTATCTGTACGGTGCGCACGATCGAGTTGGGCATTCATGATGGCGTCTCGCGATTTAATGGCTTCCACCAGAGGTTACAAAGCTATTAAAAAGGATCACCATCTTGTCCCAAAAATGCCAAGTCGTTCGCAGCGCTTACATAGCGAGAACTGTGAGAACTAGCCTCACATTAGCTTCAGTTTTAGACCGGGAGTGAACCCACCTATATCTCTTACACCGTGGTATAGACATTTCTTTTATGTTTTGACAAAAGTGTATGACTCATTTTTACATGTCATTTTTTTCGATTTCGAGTGATAAGTAATTTTACGTTTTCCGTCATTATAACGCATTTTTTGCTCATTCCATTGATTTTAATATAGTTTTAATGGTACTTGCTTGAAATAATATTTACGAGTTACAACAAATGTTCTCCACAAAATACCTGAGTAGCCTACTCGATTTCTTTGCTCAAAACTGTAAAGTCAACCGTTGTAATTTGAATTTCCTGTGACGCCTATCAGCACCATTGTCAGTTTGACCGATTTCAGAGTAACTAAAGACAGATAAAGATCGGTCCAAACCAACGGTTTGCGAGTTGAACTCTAACGAATAGAAGCAGCCTCGATTACATCAGGACGATATCAACTTGATATGTTTCATCCAAGCTGGTATTGATAACATTTGTTCTATAATTTTTGTTTTAGGACTATTTTAAAAACATTTTAAGAGTATTTTATTGATCTTTTTTGGCGATTTTTAGGCCATCTGCTCCTTAGTAATTTATATGGTATTGTTTTATTTAATTAATACGCATGATTAATAACACTACACTACACTACCAGGACCTGTTTAACTACCTGCGGGGTCTGCAGCACTTTTATGATACTCTGCCCATCGTCTATATTATTTCAATAGTATACCTACCTTCTGCGGATCTCACAAGCAAACTATCCTTATAAGTGAGGTATCTAAAGAAAATTTCACGGAGACGTGGCGAATTGCCCTTCAACTTTAAAAAACGAAGGATTTGTTGAAAAAAAAAGAGGAAGTATCTAAATATTAATGTCAAATGCAACCCGCAACACTAGACAGCATTGTCAAAATTTAGATAGTTAAATAACTCCCAAACGAAGCATCCTAGGGCCTTAAAACTTGAAATTTTGAGTCCACAGTTCTCGAAGAAACGTTCTTAAACACCTTAATCTACATGATAAGATATTCTTGAACATTACATTTTACTGATCCGCTTATCGATACTATGAATGCGGGGGCAATGAACTGCCTGGAGGGGGGGGGGATTTCGTCATGGTACTCATGCCACGACTCCCGGTCGTGGCATCGACCTTGACAACACAGCGATAGGGACAGAGCGGAAGGTGCTGGGTGGGCACGGGTGTGGGTGGACAGGTCGGACACACAGGGCCGTGTAGGATCATGTAGGGAGTGCAGGGTAGACTACGGAGCAAGATAAATGGAAGAGGTTGGATGGGCAGAGCAGAAGACTGAAGGCCGAATTGGGTTTGCGGGGGCGACTGGTTAAGTAGGAAGATGGACGAGAGTTCAGGATCCTGTTAAGTGCCTAGGGAATCTGCAAATTTGACAAGGTATAACTTTTTTTTTCCATTTTGTATATTTGTGATTTTGGGGTGGAATGAGCTACGTTACTGTCGAGTCTCAAACAAAGGGCATCTCAGCTTTCGCTCCGAGATGGGGTATACACCTACGAGTTCTTTACATCCTAAATGTCATGTTACAATTCAGTTCAAGTTACATTAAATTATACGTAGATAATATTTGGAAAGCCTGAACAGAAATTACATGACAGTTTAACAACTTTGATAACAATAAAAATACAAGATTTACATTACATACCTGGAAAGTTGCATCATGAAATTTACCATAACCTAAGAGCACAAATACAGGACCTATTGAAACTTTAAAAAATTGTTTACAAAATTTCACAATTTGAAGAAAAATATTATATGATACATGGTTTTTATGCATGCAGTAAGAGTACCCGAGTCTAAAATTAAACCTCGTAATCTCTTACAGATACCCGAAATTTGTACATTTATTTCATTATAACCTTTATTTCTTTCAACATATCTGACAGTACCCAGTGGTGGTGGTGACATTTAAATGCGTTGCTAGAACGTTTTTTTGTAAAGGGGGGGGGGCGGAGAGAAGGCAAGGGGCAGTTGCCCCCTCTGCACAACTTTCATACCTTTATTTTTACCACAATTCCAAAACGTTTAAACAAAGGAAATATAAAACGACAAAAACATTTTAAAATACTTGGAATATAGAATAAATGGAAATGGTGTGAAGGGAAAATGATAAAAAAATACATGTAAAGTGTAATAGCAAAATGAGCTCTCAATCTTAAGGTAGGAAATTTAAGATTTTTCTTGCGTCTCCTCCATGTACGGTAGACCACGATCTTTCATCTCTTAAACATGCATCACTGATGAAGGTAACGCAACGAGCTGCAAGTTCCCGTACGAAAACAGGGATGCCACTCGCTACATGTAGAGAGATATTCCGTTTTATTGATACTTGTGCGCCAAGAAAGAAAAACCTAAGTATAATGACATGGAAAGAGCTGTTACTTCGGAAACGTTCCAAATGTTGCCACTTCGGTTCAATAAAATGCCAGAATCAAAAGTAACACGAGATCTGAAAGTTTCCCCTATTATCAAGGTTGTACCGATTTTTTCAGTTATTTTTGGGGTGCTGCGTGAGCCAGTAGACCTTGCACAGGCCTATTTCTGTTTTTTTAACCATCACAGCGTTATATTACCAAACGATTTCACCATAAATTCGATGTGGCGTACGCTCTTAATGCACGCTTTAAACACTACAGGAATTTGCCACAATGCAACCATTCCTTCTACAATTTGTTCATTTTTAGCGCTGTTTTTTAACCTCTTCATATCACGAATATTTTGACAACACATTCTTCCTTAATGCCATATCCTTAACTAGGAAATGTTTCCACAAAAGAAAACCAAAGTTATCGGAAGGAAGATGTTGAAGTTTCACCATTAAAATGTGTACAGAAAAAACTTACAAGAAAACTGACATTAGTTTCGTTTGTAAACCAGCGTTTCGTTTATATTAGTAAATTACGAAATGCAATGACCTTAACACCTTAAAGTACGTGTCTTTTCAGATTCAGGTGGAGTGTAATAAACAGAATGTTCCTTTCTTTCGTTTTCCTTCGATTTCTGGATTACTTTATATTTGAGAGTATATGTCACGAACACTTTCCACTTTTTAGTGCATTATATACACATTGTAACAAGCAGTAATGTGAGAATAACACAAACATCCTATACTGCATTACATCACAATGCAACTGGATTTTGTCCAGAACCATATTTCCCTTTTATGACCATTGCATCTACTGTATAAATATACCATAGTAGGAGTATATCATACATCATTCCAAAACACTCAATCCTGTATTTTATAGCATTTTATGCACGTGTTGTAATGTAACCTGACAACGCCAAACGCACAATATGATAATCTTATGTTCAGAATTAGATTACACTGTTAGTCAAACTGCGTATCCCAATCATTTAACTGACTGAAATAATAAAAATACGTTTGTATCAGTAACAATAAGAGTACCCATTTCATTCAAGTACAGAGCGAATAAGCATTCTTTGATGTGTTTTAATTTGCTCTGTGAATATTTAATACTTCAGTAAAATTCATTTTCATATCCACAATTGACTTATCTTTTTCTCTTGTCTGTGTGAAACGCTTTTAATTGGTTCAGAGCCCTACGACAAGATCACCAGAGAATCATTTCCTTTGATTTGACTAACGAGGACTACCTTTTGTAACCAATACACTAGTACGATCTTATATACAAGCACACTTATTACGCTACATTAAAATTAAATTTAAATTCATACTGATATCCATTGTCCAACATAACATTTTTCTCAAGTGTTAGAATTCCTTTAATTCTTTCGCTTACTTCGAAAAAAATATCAGTTGACACTTGCGAATAGTTTCATTGGATTTCCTTAAATAAGCACCTCCTTTTCTAACCAACAAAGTCTACTTATTTTATGTATTCACACTCATTACGTTTCATTGTTAATTACTCTATCACCCGTTCGTTATCGATTTCTGTGACGCAAAGACTGACGAGAAATGAGGAACCAAAGGGTCGCGGGTTCCAGTCTCGCACTAGGCACGCGTGTTTTCACAATACATTTTGGCGTGGCTGGGTCGGCGTACCGCCATGGATTGCGTTTGAACCATCACTCCATTCGTTATCATAGACTATCTTAGATCACGTTTGCACCTCTCGGGGTGTAACACTACCAATTCTTTTGGTATACACCAAGAAAAAGATTGCCAGTTGGCATGTGCGAATTGTTTCCTTTCATTTTCCTAAAGAAGCACCACTCGTTATAAACATGAATGCCAACTTCTTGTATGTATCCACACTCAAGTTTCACAGAAACTTGAATTTATTATCCGTTCGTTGCAGTGACGCATAGAATGACCAAACTTTTAGGCCAAAGGGCTGCGGATTCACTCTGGCTCAAGGTGCGGGTGTTTTCACAGTATTGTGTTGATACCTCTTACTACCATGTATTGCTTTTGAACCATCAACCCACTCATTCTACACTTACGAATAGGTTATACCTCGCCTCGTTCTTACACATACGAATAGGTTGTACCTCGCCTCATTATTACACATACGAATAGGTTATAACTCGCCTCTGCGACTAACTGCCTGCCTCTTTGGCACATGGGCTTGAAGCAGCGTTGGAGAACTAGTACCGAGAAAGCGAAGCGTGCTTTTACCTCTCAGTTGTAGCACGTTACTTCTCGCATCACCACATACCATACCTGAATTATCATCCTTTGGACAGTTCTTCATAGATCTTCATTCACAATTCAAAATCCTGCCGACCTGTATAGCCGAGGTCGTTAAAGCTGAAGGGCCGTAGCTGACTGCTCGAAGGGTCGCAGATTCGAATCCAGCCTCGGGCATGGATGTTTGTGTGTGTTCGTGTTGTCCTTACGTGTTCTTCCTATAGTTCTCCTACAGGTAAAACATGAACAGTGGTCGGTATATGACCAAGTTAAAAAAAAGCGACCTCAAAAAAGGCCTTTTTCAAACTTCAAAAACCGCAAGACGAAGATCAACCACCACTGGATATCTGCCTAAGAAATGAGAACAAGTTCAGATTTGCTACCTAAAACTCTTTGGGGATTATAGTACCTAGCCGCTATCTATCCCATTCGCTATCCGTAGCTTTTGCACGTTGGCACAACACTTGCATTTTTCACCTTGCAACCTTCTCACACAATCTGTGCAGCTACCGCACAACCCTTTTTCAACTTTGTGAATGTTTGTCCGTTACAACCACTCCAAGAAACACTAGATACAAATTTGCACACAGTGGATGCACACAATCTGAACCGATTCCAGGTTCTCAAATACACAGAACCTGAAGTTTTTATCATGTTCATTAAAATATCCTCGAATTCACATTTTTGTAAGGGAATCCATCTTCTAGGTAAAAGGCAGCATCAATTGTAGGTTCTAAGAGGAAAGATGGCCCGCACCACTGATAGACTTCATAGATGACTGCAAACAAACATTACGGTTGGAGTTCGTCTTAACAAACGTTTAAGGCACTAATAACGATTTACAATAAATTTACAATTTTCGTTCATCTGATTTCCAATGTTATCTCCAGAATAACAATGAAAATTGCTTCAAAATAAAATATGTTGACTACATTCTGACAAAAATTAGTAGGAAAAGCTATATCTGTTCTGTTCACGTCTAGTTTCCGCAAAATCTAAAGAAAAGTTGTCAACTATTATGCAGAGTACTAAACAGCGTGATACATTTTCTTAGGCTCACAGAGTATCATGAGGTAAATACAAGAAAGTCTTTCAATATTTAGATGTAAAATTTCCCTGCCATAGGGGAGTTGAAAATGGGAATTTCATTGGCCTCCCAAATTCAAAACATGAATTACTGTATTTTCAAAATAATGCCTGGATCGATCAAAAAAGTTTCACAAGTGCAAGGTGGATCTATATTAAAATCTTGCCGTAACCGAAGTACCGACGAAACTATCGAGATGTCCCAAAATGGTCTTACATTTTTATGAAATGAGCTACAACGTTAACAGTCGCAAAGAATAATATTTTTACTGATTTGAACTAGGTATTACACGATTTCCTGCGGGGGTTCCTAACACTTGGTTGAAGTATGCTAGTGGGTGAATATTCGTTAAGAGATTCCGAAAGTTTGTTTAAGTTCCTTGGGTACTGAAGAACCGATAGCCTGAGGCAGTAGATGAATTAAATCATTAAGAAATATAATGCAACACGTCTTAATTCACATTGTGTTATTTGTTAGGACTTTTCTGCTAATAAAGTTAATTACGTCGTGATGAATAGGGTCTTTGTTCACGAGGTAATACTACTTAGACTATTTGTCACACAACGTACTAGCCACCCAATACTGGAAGAAATGTTCCAACAGCACTTAGGAAAAATATTATGAGTTTTAAATATTTTCAACTATAGTTTCGTAATTTAAACGTGAGATAAACGTGAAGCTTCCTAAATAGTGGTTACATAACACGTGATGTTCCCTTAATCTTTTGTTAATTATTGTATAAAAATATTTAGGGAGCATCACTTATTTACGTTGTGTGAAAAAACGTTCATTTCTTCCCCCGTGTTAATAAGGTAAGTCAAACTCACCAGATCCAGTATCTGTGGAACGCCTATTGTGTAGAACGCCGTCCAGCAATTGGAACGACGAATTAGTCTTCGTGCGAGCTCAGCATTTCCTATGGATGGTTGACACTGAAAATAATTTGAATATCTTATCGACTGACTCGTTCTCACACTGCAATATTTATCTGTTCGTGTCCTGTTACATACCGTACATTGATTTGTGCTTACTCGTGAAGCTTTCTTCCTTTACATACTTTAAGTTATCTATTAATTTTTTTTCGAGGAAAAGCACATTATAGAAAATTTATTTTTTGAACTTCTAGAAAGTAAATTTGCCAACTATCTCGTAGAGTTTAAACCAAATTATTACGAATGAACTGTTTGAAAATCGTATCTAATAATTCCAACCAATTTTACATTTGAGCTTTGAACTTAATTTTTCAAGGGCAGAAACCCTTAAAGAGAGAGAGAGAGAGAGAGAGAGAGAGAGAGAGAGAGAGGACGAGAGAGAGAAGAGAGAGAGAGATTCCCTTCAAATTTGGCGGCTTTGACTTCTATGATGGACAGTCATTTCTACTTAAGGTTCTGTCACAAAAAAATTTGAACGTAAGTTATGTAAACGCAAACACTGAGTCACATTGGGTGGAACCAATTCATATTTGCGAACGTGAACGTATCCGTGAACATATTCTACACTTTAACGTGAAAACAAAACACTAGTATACAGCAGCAAGATCCTAAGGACTACTGGATGTTTCGTTAATCACTAAGTAATACATTTGTAGAACCAAGAATTGTCGTTCGTAACTGCTTATGAATCACTTCACAGAATTAATGAAGGTGCTGCTGCAATACGAAATAATGTTCAACCAAGAATTTAATGCTTTAGTGCAGTGAACGTAAGTAGTGAAAGTAAGGGGGGTAGGAGGGGACAAGGAAAGAGGAAGGAAAGATCACGCGCGCGGTTCGTGGCCCGTTTGTTAGAGTACTGCTCCGGCATTCGCCTGGTGTTTGATCGGAGAAGCCCAGAAAACTACCGATCAGATCAGCCGGCCGCCAGAGTTCCCCTCCAGATAGCGGCTGAATTTGTCCTAGCTACGTAGCTAGTGTCGAAAAATCCTGCCACCGTCGGGACTCAACCCCAGGATCTCCTTTCGGAGACACTGCAGTGACGTCACTTCATGCCATGAGCCACCCCTCCCGGTTTATATTGAAAGCAAACGTTTCTGCCCTTACATGAATGACGACGTATTTGTTGTTACTTGCCCTTTACTGCACAACTTCTTCCGGCTTGTCGGATAATCCACTTGTGGTCGTCTTCTGTCTCAGATTTTTTTGTTTGGTCTCCCTCTTCGAGTACGTTCAAAGTCCCAGCGCTGAGAATGGACACAAGGCGCCTTGCACTTCACAAGACACCAACAAAAGCTGAAAGCAATCCAACGAAGATGTCGAAGTTTATGTGCAATAACGGTATCCTATTACAAATTAATGGAAATAAATGTGTGGAAACTAGGAACGTTAAAATGCTGGCGGCAAGTGCATAGAATTTGGATTAAGTTGGAGAGAGATGAAAAAAGGGGGGAGTTACGAGAGGATGGACATGAACGGAAGTATTAAGTCTGAAAAATCATTGACGCGTGAATTCGTGAGCTGTAAAGAATATGTATGGGGAAGCGGTTGGGAAGGTTTACTAGCAAGATTTTTCCCATGGAAAGGAAAGACGCTGGTGACATGTTTAAGTAAATACTCTCCAGAGAAATGTACAATTAGAGATTGTGAAGAGATTAAATTCTCAAATTAACAGGAACATGAAAGGTGCAACAGAACAGTACCGGAAGACGGAGCTGGTGGTTTACGTGTAGTAAACGTGGATAATCGTTTTCGAAGGTGTGACTACAGGTGTAGGATGAGTAGTGTCACGGTCAAATAGACGAGTGAAGAACGAGTTACATGCTTATGAATGGAAAAAGGGAGGAAGACGAATGAAAACCGTTAAAAGTGAAAGAAAAGATTGCAAAGGCTGTGGGTGAAACGTTTTTAAGAAAATTCAAGGTTTAAGGAACTATGAATCCATAACAAACTTAGAAAGGGGGAGGAGTAGCTGCCTGAATAGAAGGAGACTAGCAATAGGTGCACATGGAAAAGTGAAAGGTTGAAGGGAAAAAGGGAAAGCTAATATATAGAGGGGAAGGAGGGTACGAATACGTCAACATATCCTTTTTTTCTACTGGCAGTATTGAAACTGGAACACAATGTTTGAGAGGAAGAAAACTAGAGGTGTTTAAGCCGTTCGAAAAAAAGCGAGGGAGAAACTATAAAGGAAAGGAACTAATAGAAGAAAGTGCAGACAAGCAAATAGATGTGAGAATGGAAAATGGAGAGAGAGAAAAGCATGCCATAAAAATATAGAAGGGGAAAAAAGGGAAAGGAAAAGCAGATGAGAGATGGGGCACTTAGGAGAGAAAGTGAAGGCCAAGGAGGAATTGTAGCAAGGGTGAGGACGAAATTGGTAGGCGGTGGTGAAGAGAATGGTACAAAAGGAGAGATGGAGAAAAAGGTGTCAGAGGGAGCATGCGGAGCATATGTAGGAAATTAGACAGCGAAAAATTTATGTAGAAGTGGACTTAATTTTGTGGGGAGATTTTAATTGAAGGGTGGGTAGTAAAGAATGTTGGAGATGCGAAGATAAGGAGAAACAATCCAGTAAAGAGTAACGCCAAGGAGATTAATACTGTGGTCACGGGGTAAAAGTTGTTAAGTCAATTTTTTGGCAAAAATGGGTTAAGTATTGAAACTACAAGTTAAGTATATTTTATTTCAGTAAACTGCGAAAATTCAAATGTTGCCTTCATAACGACAAAAAGCTTTGGGAAATAGCATTGAGCATAGGAAGGAGCGTTGCCTCTAATATTTAACCCTTGTTTTCTCCAAACTAAGCTTTTTGGCTTGAGAACGTTTACGCCGTGACCACAGAATAAATGGTTGGAAATTCTATTGTATCATAATTTTGTATCACAATAATTATCATAAAACAATATTTTTGTGGACACTTACGTGTGTTCGAACATACAATGGAACGCCTTTGCTTTCGTTAGCATTTTGACCCACGGCAGGTGGTATATGGCGCGAAGCACCCACCCACGCACCCAGGAGACTCCACATTCACAGCCAGGAGACTTAGTTTCCATCAAGTCTTACGAATGACAACCAGCTAAAGGTAACTTCCGTATAAAAATCAAGTGAATGGACGAAATGTGGCATGTGATCTCTCTTTAGCGGCAGAGTGCCATTTCACGGCCGTATTTCTGCACCGTCCATCTGGCGAAGGGGCTATCGAAATTGGGCTAATGATTTAACCATATACACTGCCCTACAAAAAATTGTAAATCTGAAAAATAAAAACATAAAAATGCAGCTACTGCTGTTACACGAATAATAGGTATCAGCTTGAAAAGATTATTCGAACTCATTATAATTGTTAGTACAGTATTTCGCGTAGTAACTTTGGAGGATATGCATTTTAAAAATAATTATTGAGAATACTCTCAATATAACTCAAATTCAAACTAAATTTTCATTAAGGGAAAAATTGGGACACCTTTGTGAACCATAGTATTTTGTTTTATTATTCAACTTCCTGTTAATTTATAATCACCTTTGCAAAATGCCAATAAATGTTGTGTAGTCAGTTTTAGTTCAGAAAAGATCTGCGGAAGAGTTTCAGATTTGGTTTGAATGCCTACTTCAGAAATAATTGTATTTAATTCAAGTTCTAGTGACGAAACTATTCTTTCATTTTTGCGTGTGCTCCCCACCCTGCTAACTCACATCGTGTTGACTCAACCACAACGATGGCTTAGAGTGCAAATATAGTATTATAGCACTAATATTACATGTATTATAATACTTTTCGTATTATGGTTCTTCTCTTAAAATTTATATATAGTTGCATCGACTGCAGGGTCATTAGAGACATTTAGATTTTACAGAGAGTTTACATCCTATATAGAGTTAAACACACCAGTTTGTTTTAAAAATTTCTTAACTTCGTTCACACTGTCAACATTGTCTAAACAGTTGATGTTTTCAGGCAATCCAGTTCACATAGGTAATCTTTACACTTTTAATATATGGGAAATAGAGATTGTAGTCCTATAACACATCTGTACAAGTATTATAATGTGTGTACAAAATATAATATAGAACAAATTAAATCTTCCAACAAACAATGGACGAAGAATGGTTTTAAACCTAATGGAACAGAGAATTTTACGCAACATTGAAAAGTATTCGTGGGGACCCCGGATATCTTGGAATTTCCGGATGGGTTAATATTACTTTATAATGTTCACTGAGATGAAATTTCTACTCGTGGCTTTCGTGAACTTTGCGATGTGTTCAACAAGGGTAAGAGTGAAATTTATGTTCATCTAGCCTCTGATCAATGCTGTACCATCGTGACTCACCTGTGCGCACCAGGTTTGGTGTCTATTTCCAATTTCCTCATTCATTCTTGTATTGATTTCCTAATCTCTGGATGATTTGAAGATGAGCTCGCTTCGAAAGTTCTTTCGATTTTGCTAAAAAAATTTGATGTGATTCACGACTTCGTTGGCGACTGAGTATTTAAAAATTGATTTCTTTGCTCACCAATAAAATTTATTGAAATTTATACTCTATTGTCAATCGCTTTCGATGAGCATGTGCACTCCGCAAAACCCTGAAAAATTATTTTATTTTGGGTTATTTTACTTGGCGTAGAAACTACGTAAGAATGTCACAACCTAGGCTACATATTCTGCATATAAGTTTCATATTTCATACTTTTTTATGTTGCAGCAGAGTTCAGAATACTTACTCATTTATCATAAAAATAAAAACTATACTTTTACGCCCGTTTCAATGTGCCATACAGGTAATCACATCTTATGAATCTTGATTATCAACACCACACTCCTTACTACTTCAGAATCTTTAAAATTAAATGTCATATTGAGCGTTCCTTTTCCCTCCACAAACAAATAGCACAAGACTGCATAACGTAATAATCTTAAATATAAATTTTATATTGAGTAATATTTTACCAACGAAATTCACCGCGCAATAAAACACCTTACAAATACTGAAAAAAATTTATATTGAATAATCTTATACCAACAAAATGCATCACAGAACATTTAACAGCTTGAAAATACGTGTTATGTTTATTATCCTCTTACCAATAAAATTCATCAACAATTAATAGTATACTAATTCTAAAATTAAATTTTATGTTAAGCACCGTTTTACCAACAAAATTCACCACAATAATTAACAGCGCATCAATCCTAAAAATAAATTTTATGTTCAGTACCATTTAACAAAAACTCCATCGCAACAATTAACAGCTTACGAATCCTGAAAATAAATTTAATGTTGAGTAATCTTAACAACAAACTTCATCGCACAACAATTAACTGCTCACGAATTCTGAAAAAAATTTGTTTAGTACCCTTTAAAAAACAAAATCATCGCAACACCATTAACAGCTTACGAATCCTGAAACTAAATTTATGTTCAGTACCCTTTTACCAAGAAAATTCATCGCATAACAATTAACTGCATACTAATCCTAAATATAAATTTTATGTTTAGTAACCTTTTACCAACAAATTCATCGCAGCACAATTAACAGCTTACGAATCCTGAAAATCAATTTTATTTTGAGTAATCTTAACAACATCATCGCACAACAATTAACTGCTTACGAATCCTGAAAAAAATGTTTAGTAGCCTTTAAAAAACGAAGTTCATCCCAACACAACTAACAGCTTTCGAATCCTGAAAATAAATGTTATGTTTAGAACCCTTTCCCAACAAAATTCATCGCAAAGTAATTAACAGCTTGGAATCTTAAAAAAACTATGTTCAGTAATCTTAACACCAATATTCATCGCATAACAATTAACTGCTTACCAATCCTGAAAATAAATTTGATGTTTAGTACCCTTTAAAAACAAAATTCATCGCCAACACAATTAACAACTTTCGAATCCTGAAAATAAATTTTAGTTTAGAACCCTTTACAAACAAAATTCGTCGCAAAATAATTAACAGCTTGGAATCCTGAAAATAAATTTCCATGTTCAATAATCTATTACCAACAAAATTCATTGCACAATTAATGGCATACTAATCCTAAAAATAAATGTAATGTTCAGTAATCTTTTACCAACAAAATTCATCGCACAAAGAATAAATGGCTTACGAATCCTGAAGATGAATTTACCCTTTAGTACCCTTTAACAAACAAAATTCATCGCAACACAATTAACACCTTACGAATCCTGGAAATAAATTTTTATGTTTAGTACCCTTTTACCAACAAAATTCATTACAATTTCTAATTGATAGCAATTTCTAATTGACCTTTACATGCAAGCAATATACTTTTGATGCCCACAAGCAATTACCAGAATCTATTGTTCAAAAGGTAGCTAATTACATAAAGATGCAGGCAAAATACCTTATGACCGCAAGTCTGGGTGATGACCAAAACTGTAAGATCAAGAAAGTTCCACCCAAAATGTCTTCGGCCAAAACATAATGGTCGAATCAATCTCAACTTAGGACCGACTTCCAGGGCCTTTTAATTTCTACGTGAACTAGTGGAAAATATTGCAGATTTTGGCCGATATTTCAGTCTGACGGACAAAATAAAACCATAAGAAATTATTCTTTGCCCTACAGTCATTTTAGGACCCCATCGGAGGTTCTGGTTCATGTTCATTTCAGTTTATCGTCACGTGTTTCAGCGAATCCGACATATAGGACGAAAACTTCTGACGTTTGGCCGACGATATTCACCCTTCCCCGAAAATCTACTCCATTGTGACAACCGCCTAGACTACAGTTACGCACCAATTCTATAGTCTTAGCGAACGTGTGCATGCAGGTTCTAAATGTATTGCCCAGGTTCTAAAGCTAAAGTTACAGGTGCTAATATTGCAAGCATTACGCAAAGCCACACCGCACCATTGCCCTTTCACTCGGCTGGAGGAGAATTTTAGCGGCCGGCTGCTCTGATCGATAGTTTTCCGTGGTTTCTCCGATCAACACCAGGCGAATGCCTAACAAACGGCCACGGACCGCGCGCGATCTTTCCTTCCTCTTCCTTGTCGCATCATCACCCTTTATACACACACACACTCACACACACTAACATGCACTACACTACCACACATACCGGGAGACCGGTCGGGAGCTTACAGCTTGTCCTGGCTGTGGCGGTGCCCCGCTGGTGGGAGATACCTGGTTGAGGGGGAAAACCCGCTAGTCGACAGTAGGTCGGCGCCAGATCTCGTCATCCAAGCGGGGAAAAGATCATCGCCACCTCCCGAGAAAATACACGCACTACACTTACGGGACTAATGATCCAAGTAGTTGACGCGCCCGGAAATACGAATCAATCAACCTTGCACTCTGCAGATATTTTCCCCACTTTCAATAAGAAGTTGATAAGACCTCCCATCAACTCGAAACGAAGATCGGCTTTTGTATCAAGATTCGATCGTCACACAAACGGCGGTGATGAGTGAATCCGCAACTCACCGTCGCCCGCATTACGACAGCCAAATTGGCCCCTACGCCTCCACAGTACCTCCCAAATCGCATTTGACTGAATCGCCCGCATCATAACTGACCGACGGCAGAATGCAACGAGAAGACTGTCCGACACCTTGCGCTGCACACAGTCACTCCAAACGCAAAGGACCAACACTACGCAAAGCCAGGGCATCGGTTGTCGCGACAATTCTAGAGCGACCAGACAGACCAGGACGACTGCCACCGCTCAATCTCCCTTCAGCAATTTCGCACAAAACTGCGGATTCGAATCGGTTGGACATGGATGTAGTTTTTGTTGCGACTTTTACAACTTCATTTTTTCCTTCCTCGTCCGGTGTATTCGAGCACGATTGAGTAGTTCACGAAAGCGATACAACATGACGGCACCGACTCGAAGGACATAGGACCGCTAGTTGCTCTGCGTTCGCTCGTGCATCTGGTGCTACCTTTGTACAAGTCCCCTACTCCGCTCATACCGGTCGGTAGTAGTCCGCGGACTACGCTTTGTGAGGTACAGCAGAACACCCTGACTGTGAGGGCATGCGTGCCCAATCAGGTGATGGAAAGGGGGAATAAGGTGTGCTACCATGGCGACCGCACCTGGATGAAGAGCCAATCTCCCGCTCCTAGGTCTACAGAAGCGGGCCATATCAGATGATCCAAGGACAGAGGACCGACTGACCGCCAGTTCCTCTCCGTTCGCTCGTGCATCTGGTGCTACCTTGGTACAAGTCCCCTACTCCGCTCATTACCCGTCGGTAGTAGTCCGCGGACTAAGCTTTGTGAGGTACAGCAGAACACTCTGACTGAGGGCATGCGTGCCCAATCAGGTAATGGAAAGGGGGAATGTTGCGAGTAGTGGCGAGATCTCTTACGGAATTATGGGAAAATCTATAATGGCCAAAGGTTTTAGGGCGCTAAGTATAGAGAAGGGAAAAAGGAGAACTTACTATCTAATTTCTATGCTTAATATATAGTACATATTTAAATCTACCAATTGCACATTATCCACTAGTCACTGACTACATAGTACTTCCTATTTATACACTAAATATGCAGGCACAACACTATTTTGGCTTCCGTATCACTGATTCACAATATCACACGCTTTTCGTATCGTTTATCACTAATACAGATGTCGTTTCTTTCTGCAGTCTTCTGCTTTCCTACCTCTGTACGTATTGCTCCTATTTTTTTCGTTTATTAACAATCTTCTGGTGTCCTCGAACTGCGATACATTTCCAAAGGTGGTGATTTTACTCGTATCGCGTGACCTGCTCACTGGATTCAAACGCTGAGTACTTTCACAAATGTTGTCTTTCTCTTCATCCTTCGATATGCCTGTTTCAGTTCTTCAGCATTTTTTGAAGAATTTTCGTTTTCCTCTATTGTATTATTAGCTTGATCCTCTCTTGCTGGACATTTTGAAATTCACGTTGGGTCGTACACAGCAATCTTAAGATTTTTCCTTCAATGTTCTGAATTCAGTCACTTTTTTCAATGCTTGACTTGCAAACGATATAGTTTAAGATTTATTTCATAGTATGATTTTATATTTATTTAGTATGTTATGATTTTTTAATTTACAATATAAAGGCCTTTTAGTTTCCCTGGAAAACAGAACAGTAAAAGTTTACTTTCCCAATTAAAGCATTTCCCTTTTTCCCCTAAAATTTATCCGTTTGTATGAAGACATGTCTTTAATAAAGGATTAATGAACGCGGTCGAATGTCGACAAGACTGTAAGATCAAATGTTAGAGCAGAAGAATACTCTGAGCGTAAATAATGTGGATCCACTTAAATGTATCGATATTAAATATTTACTTAGTACGTAAACAATCTAGTTTCTAATAACTGGTTACACTATTCAAGGAAAGTAAAATTCACAGTATACTAGTTTCGAATTAACAAGCATTGCTTTCACCTTCTCAGGACCATAATCCACACCTAGTTCGTTTTACCACAATTTCAAGTTTCTCGAAGGGGGCAAACTAAAATCAGTCAGAACAATTTACGAACTTTTTACTATCGTAAAAATTACAGTTTTTCAGAAGCGAGGTAATATATTAGAGGTACTTAAATCTTATTTTAATCAAAATCAAGACTTAACGTATACGTGTATGTACTTGATTTATGTGCTATTTATGTATTGTGTGTGTACGTGTTATGTACCGAAGTGGAACAGTCTTCTCAAATAGAATACAGAAATAAGAATGGCAGACATCTTTAGGAGACCAACTCGACGTAACTGCGTGGCGCCCCCAGAGTTAATTCAATGCTCTTACCAGGCGTGAAATTGCATTTATACTTCTAGTTTGTTTACGCACATAGTTTTTACTATTAATTAATACTACGTTAAATGCTAGGCTATTTTTCTAATCTTACCATTCATTTTCAAACAATTTTTTAGATTTATCTTTCTGAACCTGTTACCGTTTAATCATTTCATCACATTTTTAGGAATATTTCTTGATTAATGGCATACGTATGTTCGAAAAGTGAAATTGTATTCTGTAAAAGAATGCGGAATTTAAACAATGACCATTTTTTTATATTTGCACTATTTACAAATATTTAATAACTTAAACCCATCCACAGAATTTCTTTGAAATGTGAGTAAAATCTGAGTTGTATAATGACAGAATGAAGTAAATCTTTAAAAACTTTACTTTATAGGTTTTTCTACAGTTTCAAAAATGTTCAGCACGTAAACCATTAAATTATTTTTTGGTGAAAGTGAAAAAAATAGAGATAATTCAATAAATTAGATCTTTTTAATCGACTAACTAGTCTGAAGTAACTAGTTAACTGCAATAGGAAGGTAGTTTGATAATAAGACTGCAACATATTGAATGTCTATCTTGTCCGCAGGGGGAAAACGGCAAATTTTAATGCGAGTTTACTTGTGGTTTGAAAAATCAAGAAAATTCTGAAAGACCTCAGAGAATAAGTAACTCTCATAGCAGTAGAATTGTTCCACAACGCAATCTTAGCCATTTTAAAATTTAAACTATTTCCAAGATGCATAATGCACATACCTTACGTACTATTACAAGCCATTCACCGATTTGTTCATTCAAGAAACTTTTTGAAGAAAATTGTATCTGAAACAGAAAATCATTGTTAGATCTGGCGCCACATACAGAGGTACATTTCTCCTTTTACCCACCAATGTTAAAGTTTAAGACAATTACGTCCAATGTTGAACTTTATTGCATTAGAATATAAGTGTGACCATCTTTCATCAAGGTAGTAACCTTCAAGGGGGTCATTCAAATGTACAAGGGCTATCAGATGTAACGTTTTCACATTTGAGATCCTTTAGGCAATTGAAGTAATCTATTATAAAATACTCTACAAATTCTCTGTATAGTCATGAGTAATGAGATTTGATTTTGTTCCCATTTACAGTGAAATTCAAAACAAGAATGTTAGGTTATGGCAGAATTAATAGTTTGCTACGCCACCGCTTGGAACGCTTTGAATAAACAATATTTATCAGGCGCTAAATTGCTACTGCACGAGCTCACTATCACGAAAGAGCATTTAACTTCATTCACATTTTTTTAAAATCTCTTGGATATTTTCTTTGCAGTGTGGATAAAAGTAGTCTGTACCTCTGCATGTGGCACCTGTTCTCTCAAAAACCATTCGTAATTAGAAATATACTTACTTTCTTAACAAGTGAAGATCGCGGTAGACGCGGATGACCAACTCCCACCCTGTGCTAGACCGTGTTGTGCCCTGGGCGGTCGACCTCACTAGGTATCTTTCTTGAGAAGTCGATCGCCCACCACCTACCGCCGGAAGTGTCATGTGATCCTATCAGGGTTACGAAGCGGATGAGGCGATGAAATCCTTGATGCCGATTATCCTTGACGCCGAAGAAATACTTGATGCCGATGATCCTTGATGTTGATGCGGAACGCAATTCGCCTTGGAAGAATTGGCGATGGCGAAGCAAAGTGAAGCGTTGAAAACGACAACCCTTCTACGAAGTTTGCGACTTCGTTGCGAAGCGGTAACTATCAACATAAAGGAATGAATTATCTTTCCTCTACGCTCGAAACAACGTTGCACCTGAGAAGAAATGGCGAGCAAAACTAATCGTCTGCGTTTTATGCCTTTGTAGGCACTATTTTAGATTTTTCGTCGTTTCGTCTACGTTCGTAGCGGTAAATATTTTGCGATGTATGCTTGTTGCAGCATTATTTTCGTTTTCTCGTCGTTTCGGTCGTGTTCGTAGCGTAGTATAGTTTGCGTTGAATGCTGGCTTCAGCATGGTTTGCGATTTTTCGTCGTTTCAATTATTTTCGTAGCGGAGTATAGTTTACGTTGGATGGTTCAGTGTGGTTTGCGATTTTTCGTCGTTTTTGTTATGTTCGTAGACCTAATTTGCGTAGATTGCTGGTTTAAGCTTGTTTTTTATTCTTTCGTAGGTTACGGTTATGTTCGGGGGAGCTGGATTTGTTTGAGTACGATTTTCGCTATTTAGGAGAGCGGTTGTATTTCTGACCTATTTGTGTTTGCTTTGTTTTTGGCATTATTTTCTGTTTTATTACTTTTTTGTAATTTAGCCTGAATGCGTCTAGAATGCCTAACACACTCTAATATACCTAACACTCTCTAATCTGCCTAATCTTCGACGTTAAGAAACCCGTAAATGAAAATAAAACCGCTTTAAGAAACCATGGTTGGGCCAAAAGTGGCCAGACGCAAACGGAGGATTCTCTACACTTCCCATGGAGTATTTACTAAAATTGAACTTCTCTTTAACTTTACTTCTCTTTACTTTAACTTTACTTCTACTTTACTTTACGTTAAAGGAAATGAAAAATTCTATTCAATATATTAAAAATACTTTGAACTATTTTAATATAAAAAACCTTCAATATCTTTTCAAAATTTAAATTATTTGTAATATTATTTCAGCTCGTGTAACTTTAAATGTTACTACTTTATGTGAATTAAAAATAACTAAAACATTTATTACAATATATCATTTCTTAAATTTGTTTAATGAAAACTTTTACATTATTTATTCAATTCTTTAACACTGAATTGCTTTAAAATGGCAAGATGATCTCCATGGGAAAGTGCCGAGTCGCAGATCCTCTCGGGCACAACACGTTTCTTACGGACGACCCTCTTATCCTAAGCGGCGGAGCCATTGGTCGTACGCACAGGAGAGACACCCACCCTCATGATGTCGCTGTGATGCGCAGGCGAGGAGGCAGCCACGCATGCACGCCGCAACTCACACACCAACATCACTAAACACAAAGTTAGTTCCCTGACATGGCAGCTTACTAAGGACTTCGAACATCACCGTCCCTATTCTGGATGGCAGGAGATTTACCGGTCTCCTCCGCTCCTATCGGGACAACGACGACAACAAAGACAACATCAACAACGGCAACGATGTCACCTTCCGGAGAAGGTGAGGAACGCGTGAGATCGTGATGGGGACCCGCCCCCCCTGCCTGCCTACCCGGGCACGATCTCTTTTTTGGGGCACGAACGACCCGCGAGACTGCGCTCTGGGCGCGTCATTTGATGACCTTCGCATTTACCAAAAAAACGACGACAAAATCAAAGAAATAAAAAATAATGATGTTAAGTGAAGAAGGGAAAGTTAAGAAAAGGGAAAGAAAAATGAAAGAAAAAAAAACGAGAAAAATGCTAAAGGGTAGCTCCGTTCGAAGCCCTTCTCTCTTTAATACATTTCGTTAATATACTCTGCAAAGATTCTATTGATATCAAAACAATACTCTGAACAATGCGGAAGGCATTCTACTGACAAACTGCATTACTCAAACAACGCTGAAGGCATACTAAATCCATGGTTCAATTATACTAATTATTGCTGAAGGCATACTAATTGAAATATTGCTGAAGGCATACTAATTGAAATATTGCTGAAGGCATACTAATTGAAATATTGCTGAAGGCATACTAATTGAAATATTGCTGAAGGCATACTAATTGAAATATTGCTGAAGGCATACTAATTACTCAATATTACATTATTGCATTCAAATCCCTGATCAGCGCAGCCCCGCATCCGCGGCCACCTTGTTCCTCGCTTGCTCGCATGTGTGTCCCCCGTCTCCTGGCGTAGCCGGAGCCGGCGCCCCACAGGGGGGCTCCGGGGGGGGGCGATGGGAGGGGAGGGGGACAGGGGGGCTCCGCCCAAACCTCGTTCGTGCTTCGGTGGGTCCAGCGCTGCACAGACTCGAAAGGCGGGTGTAGCACACCCGAAAGAGGGCTATAGTTCTTCTTCGGACGGACAGACCGCAGACCTATAGCAGAAGGACTCTTGAGGAGGCGTAAGGTCAGTCTTGCGCGTGCCCGCCGCCACGCACGCTCGGAGGATTACCCTGGCCTGCGAACAAGGCGGCAGCACATGAGTGGTGTGATTTTTATCATTGCAAGGTCCATACGTTTTTTCGACAATTGCCTGTTCTTTTATTGTTTAATTTTTTGAACGGACATCTAAAAAACCCAACAATTTTACAAATTTTTATCTGCTAACCGCTAATAACGTTTCGATGGTGCATTGTTTCCTCCATCTTCAGATTCTTACAGGCCCAATTCTGTAATTAGTTTCAATTCGTATTCCTGGGTAAAATTAGTGCGCAAAGGAAGTGGAAAATTCACCACAATGAAACTCAATTGGGGGGCTTGTCGAATTAAGCATTACTTAGCAACGGCAACTTCTCTACTCGATTAAAATTGTCGAAGTCGCGAAGTAATCTGAGTATCACTCGACGTATGCGACGTATCTACTCAAAAGCCACCGTAGGCCGAGCGTTCCGAATACATTTCTTTCTCAACGTCCAAAGCAACGAACGTACGCAACGCTATAACCCATTTGTGACCTAATGGGACATATGTCCCACTAAACATATTCCTCGAAAAGTTCGCTGGGATTTACAGGCGTGTCCGGGGAGGAAACGTCAAAACTTCGAAAATAATCTCTTAGGACAATTCTAAGCATCTTTTGTCTAATAAACTACGTGGATATTCCGAATAGTTCAGCCGCAATAAGCACTCAAAAGTTGGTTTGAAAAAATTATTCTAGGCAAAAATTTGGATTATTGAAGCATAGAAACACTCCAGAAACATGTAATTTGTTTTTTTTATTTTCAAAAGAAATGAATCCATTTGCTCAGACAGAAAAATTAAGCGAGAATTAAAAAAGCAGTCGAAACTGTATAAATTGGTTGCTTTTTTATTTCACGCTTAATTTTTCTTTTTGAACACATATTCATTTCCTTTGTAAATAATAAACCATTTACATTGACCAACCATTTACATGTTCCTGGAGTGTTTCTACGCTTCTGTACAAAATTTTGTTTCGAAATTCCGAAAAAAATTAACGGTCACGAAAGGGATAATCTGCACAAAAAAAAAAACTTTGATGTAGTACTGTTACCTCTAGAACAATTAAGTACTCTTATATAAACAATCCGACCTAGTTCGTGGTAACACCGCATATCCCTGTTGCAATAACTCTGAAATTTTCTTTAGACAATAGGCATCATAGAAGGTAGAGACGCTCAGTTCATCGGGCAACAAAATGCAGAATTTATATGTTAAACGGTTCTCGGGTTTCACAGACTACCCGAATGCACTGCCGGGTTACGTCAAAACATTTTTCTTAAATGAAACCTTTAAAAATGATAAATTAAAACAAGTTGATAATTTAAAAATTCTATTTTATGCAATGAAACTAAGAATGTTGCAAATTCGTCCAGTGAAAGGCCAAAATGTGCCATTTTCAGACATTACCCAAAACTTGCAATATGGTGCAGTAACCCCCAAAACTTGCAGTTTCGTTCAAAATAAAACAAGTACTAGAATAACGTCCGTTTCAGTAGTCAAATTTCTGTCAAGGTTTCGTTCAATTTCAAGTTAGCAAACAAAAGATGCAATTACAGGGGAATCCAGTCTTTAATAATAAATATAATTTTCAAACTTTACAAGAATCAACCAGTCTCGTTGGTGAATTTAATTTTTAATTAAAAAGATCACTCGTCCACTTCACAACCAGATGACTACTGCAGTGCACTATTATTCATAAATGGAAAAGAAAATTTTGTACAGATCAGTCTTCTGTCGTGAATTTTCGAATTTGTGGCGGCACGTGATGCAATGAAGTGGGAAACACTCCAATCAGTATTAGCAGACGCGACTGTACATTTGCATTTCTGTTAATGTTTGGCCAATTTACACTGATAGGAACTATCAAGAGTATTTCAAAGTTTGTACTGCTTTGTTCTTTTATGTTCGTAAAAGCTAGTACAATGTGAAAGAACACTTCCAAATAAAGTCGAACATTAGTACCATTACGTGTATTATCCCATATATTTCCTCCAAAGTTTTCAATCTCATCTTGAAAAATGCGCGTAACTTTACAGTCATCGTATTGGACTGAACATCGTTTACCGTTCATTTCAGCTTATCCAAGTTCAATGCCAAGTCGAATGGGAATCGTACCCGGACTGCATTTGTTCAAGGACTTCTTCTCTAATTACTTTCCGAGTACATAGAGAAATAGTGCAGATCGCTCTGCTAAGTCGTAAATAAATAGATATTTTTCTGTGAATGCCACTAACGCATTCTCACGATTCTGGCGATCTCACATGTTGCACCGAGTTCTGCAGTTATTTTAAGACCAAGACAACAACAATGACACTGTTGTAACTACACCACAAGTTTGGAGGTTTGTCGAGGTTTATGTCTGGACTAGGGAGAAACTATGAAATTTGTTTTCGATGCCCTGAGATGAACGTTAGTCCTTGTCTGGGTTTCATTTTAAGAAATATTCACGGGGTGAGTGAGAAAGGTTACTAAGAGTTCCAAATTCGTTTAATGTCATTTATGATATGTCGTTGAAAATACGTTCGAATTATTTTCACACTGCGTTGCAATTTACTTCTACGTCATTTTCAGTATACAGTTTACCAACTTTAGAGACCTTGCAATTTCATTAAAAATTATTCAATCACTTATTAAAATGAAATCTACTACATTTACGAACTGTTCCGCTTTCAATATGTTGCAAATCCCGTAATAATATCGCGATGCTTTTATCCATAAATTACTAAATATTGTCATACAATTTTGTTCAACATTTGAAAAATTAATCAAATTAACTATTTCAAACCAAATACAAATACTAAAGTAAAATAAATAAATTCATTATAACAAGGGCACTAAAGAAAGGAAACATTTTATCGTCCATTTTTCGACGTCCAAAAGCTTCGTCTCCGAGAATAACGCTAAAATGCCCTTTAGTACATGATATTTCCCTTTCAGATGTCAACACAACCTCTTCATATTTGCAGTTTGCCGTGGGAAAAAGGGAAGTTGAAACTTACGTGAAACCTAAATTTTAGTACAGTCCGTTCCTCAGTTCCACCGCCCATTTACGTCCTTTTTTTAAAAAATAAATGCATTTTCAAGTTTTTTAGTTCATCTAAAGAGCGATGCTAATGTAACATTGACATACTAATACTGTATGAAAATTAAATACCGGTATGTGTTTCATGTCAGACCATAACTGCATTTTAAGCTAACATTCGAACTCATTCTTTGAGAAACCTATTGAGCAAGTACTATTTTATTTATTACGTTTATTTGTTTTCCGACACCAAGCAACATATTCCTTTGCAGGCTTGCAAGCTTTTATGAACGTACACACACTGTACAATTACCTTTCAATATGAGTGTGTATTAATTCATGAAGCAAAAATGCTTTTCTCTTATCCTTAACTTCTCGAGCTCCAGCAACGGTTTCTGCTCTCAAATGCCTGCCTCTTGCCCGCTGCAGCAGGGACTTTGTTTGGGCGTGGCCGCCGGGGAAAAGCCAGGAGTAAGACTGCCCGGGCGGCAAAAATCGTGACCTTCCCCAATTTACAGCCATTTTCATTTATTTTTAAAATTCCTGATGTTTAGACTAATCTCGACCACAACAGAAAACCTGAATTCTGGTGAATTGGTTGATCCCGACTGTACGATACCCCTCGCTGTCATGGCCTCTTTAATGCGTTCCTAAGTAACGTACCGAAGGCGATGTTATGGGCTCGTAAAGTTTTGCGACTCCCTCATACGCTTTGTCCCCGCCGCATTATAATGCCAAATTACTTTAAATGAAAGTTTTCTCGCTTCGCTCGCCCGGATCAAAGTCAAAGCGAGGCTCGGGCCTTCGGCCCTCGCGTTCGCTATAAACAACCTTGAATCTATCCATCGCATAGTTACCGATTCAATTTTATAAGAAATCACTTCAATAAGCACATTATAAGAAAACCTCTAGAATTCAAACTGCGCAGTGAACGATACGTACGAACGTACGAGTATTAACTCGAGAGGTGGCGAGGGGTCCCTGTGACCCCATGCAGCTTTGCTTAGCTGCAGTTGCCTAAATTTGCGAGACAGAAGCTTTACATTTCACTTACATTACACATTACACCACATTCTTTAGCTTTTGTTTGAAAGATATAAGCACTTCGCGACTGCGCGAGGGGTTCCTGGAAGAGCAATATCAGTCGAGCCGTCGTGCAAAATGATCTGTCTGACCCCGCGCCACCACTTCCGTAGGCAGTGCGAGAGCTTTCAGCAGTGCTTCAGTCGTGCCGGTACATTGATAGAATGTGTCAGCGTTAAGTGTATTGTTTATTTATTAGACATTATGAATAATTTGAGGAAAACTAAACTTTTTGTGCTAAATGCAGAAAAGAAGTTTGGAACGATCATCGCGATGTTTTGTGTAAACAATGTAGTTCAGTGAGAAGAGTAATAAATTGTTGACATGCAACATGTTCCTTTTCAAATTTTAGATGCAATAATTCATTTATAAATATTTGTGACACCAATACAAACATTAAATTTCGTACTTTCTCTAAGTTGTGTTGTTTGATTTACAACCATTTTCAATTCATTGTTTTCTTATTTTTGTGTGAGAATGTTAGAAAATGAAACTTATTTAATTTTCAGATACATTTATCATTGAAATATTCAGAAAAATGTAAATAGGTTCACTGTGGCGAGCCACCACTCCACACCGTATATAAAATTAAAGATAAATAATAATTTTGTCCTTTTATTTTTTCAATTCCTCATTTGCACGTTTGTTTATAACATTGCATTATGTTAATACTACCTTATAAATGATTATTAAAATAACTAATTTCACTCTTATTTATTGCTAAATATAATATTATAAAGAGATAAAGGGGTCAGAAAAGACTCCGCGCCACCTCTAACGTAACTCCGGCAACTCGTAACTCCGTATCTCTCTAGGGTTAAGGCCGAGACCGCGAGGGATACCGTACAGTCGGGATCAGCCGGTGAATTCAATGTAAAAATGTCCGACTTGACAATTTTACAGTAAACAGTTTCATTGGGGTGACTTGCATTGACCTTAACATCTAGGGATATTGACAGTGTTAAAGACAACGACAAAAGCCGTTAATTATATTAATCTCGATAGTATCCGTAAAGATTTCAGTTTCGATAAAAACAAATGCACTGTTAAAAATAGATAAAATAATTAGATGGGAATTCTATCCAGCGTTATCGCTCAGGGTTAATCTTCAAAGAACTTCTGCATGTAATTATCGCGCTTGCAAGCCAATTGCACGCTTGTTGTTCCATACGTACCCGCAACCACCAGCAAGAGCACAGGGTGAGCAATAGTGATGGAGAGTCAGCCGTAGGAGTGGTTTTAAGTTTTTTCACCCTGCTTTTGGATTTATTCCAGAATTTTTACAGCACTTCAGCATCAAGCAGCTTTCACATTTCACACATCTCTGAAACAAAGTGCAAATTGTGAGAATGGTGTAACAGTTACTCAATCGATCGACGTTAAATCTAGCTTTCAGTATGGTTCAAGTTCCCGTCGACTGCCAGATATACGCAAAAATTAGTAACATTTTGTCGGTTGAAAAAAACTTAGTGTTAGAGATTAAGAAACTATGAATTTCGAAAGTATTGGCATGACGTTGCCTCAATTTTTTCATTTCAGACATTATCCCTGAAAGAACACTATCAATCCGAGAGCTTCGATAAAAAAAATCTCTACAAATTTCGACCGCATAGATATATTTGATTTAATTTGATTTATTTGGTCAAAAAACAGTAAAAACTGTTTATGACGTATGGGGGCGAAGATTTGCGCACGTTTGGGCGTGCGCATTTGGACGTTTTAAGGTTGCATGAAACATTTGTTAGCTCTAGAGAATGTGTGAAATGTGTTCAGCTTACATTTCCCAGTTTAAAAAATTCTCGAAAAACTACCGTTACAAATAGCCGTGGACTTCTTAATAGTTCACCGTTAAACATTAAAACACTACAACAGTTACAGTTGTTCATCGAGTATTCCTTCGGAAGAGTCGAAGGGCCGACTGCTGCGAGATACTGCAAATCCTTTCCCTCACCGTTCAAATTCACTTCATTCGTTAATGCAAAGAAAGATGCAAGCAAGTGAATGTATCCCCTCTACAGTAAGGCAATATAAAATTTTATTTTCTCGACTATAGCGTAAGAAAATATCATGAATAGCTACGTCAAAAAAAAAGTAACGGAATAATTTACAACCCTTTTGTACTACTTCATATTGACTATTCTTTTAAGTTTATTAACATTTTCTCCGATTAATTGGGTTTCGTGATTTAATTTTCAAGAACATTGACATTTAAACGGTATCACACGAGCGAAAGTATAGAAGACTTTACGATAAATTCGCGATGCGAAAAGTACTTAAAAATTATTTACTTAAAACATTCAGATCTAATTATTTACACGAATTTTTAGCGACTTGCTTGCACTTTTAGAATTAAAACAAAAACTTCAATGTTTCGTCATGTAAAAGTCGGGTTTCACATTTTAAACACTAATAACTGAAACAATGTTGCGAAAAAAAGTGTTCATTTTGTAAATATATGAAGGACGCTACACTACTTCAATCCACATGCGTCGAAGAATAATGTAGTCAAGATCATAATGATTTTCGATCAAATTGCACCTTCAAGTGCACAAAAATCAAAATTATTTAAATAATTTTACAAACAGTATTAAGTTAAGTAATTCAAATTCTATATATAAATTGATAAGCAAATAATTTAAAGAGATATAAAAACGTTAATATGAAAATTAAACAAGTGAGGAATCTGATTCAACAAAACTCCGGTGTCCGAAGTCGGGAACGTGGAGCAGCAAAGAATAGAGTATTTGCCTTCTATTAAAAGTCTTTCTTGATTTCGGAAGAAAACTATTGCTTTAATTTACTAACGCCAATGCCTCAATTATATATAGCATATTTGTAGTACGACAGTAGTTGCAATGCCAATGAATTCATTTGCTGGGTTTAATTTCCGGAAGAATTCTGTTTTTCCACAAAAATCTCGTAACTTTCCGCCAATTCTACATCCACGCCAGGTTTTCGGGTGGTTGTCATTTTGTCACACGCAAGATGCGTAGGATAAGTTATTTCGTCGGCAGGGCTATTAACGCAACATATTTTTAAGAAACCGAGAAAACCTAGCAATTAAATTTACACAACTTGTCTCTTTTGAGCAGAAACGCACAGTATGAATTATATTTAACCAGGAAATAAACAGGATTAAACACGGCGTTTAATAGGATCTATGTGCTTTAATCAGATGAGAAAAACTTATTTGGAGGTGGAAATAGGTCTATTTCAACAGACTCCCCACATGCCAAATCCGAAGCTCGTTTGCCGTTAGAATTTGTTGCTACTACACGCGAGAGAAATTTAAAGAAAAAAGAATTTTATCAAAATAGTTCATTGTTCTCTTCAAAACATAATTCAACTGTACATGGTAATAAAGAGGTCTAGAATTTCAGAGCACAAGAAAGTTTGCACCAGCAATACAAGAAAATGCTCCATACATTTCGCTATTCATTTGACTCACCTGAGGTGTGTGTGGTCTAGAACAACCATGAGCCGCCATCACCGTGCTCACAGGAAATGAGGCGGTCCCGTTTTCCTTGCCGGAGAAAAACTTGGCCTCGATTTTTCTCGATTCTGTGCGATCGCAGCGCAATATGGTGAAAACTAAGATATAGCGCGGACACTTCAAATTGTTCTATTGAAGCAGGATGCAATACTTGAAGTCATCTTTGTCAATTTACATTTTATGAGAGAGCCGCTTTCGACGGCTGCCGCCATCATAAATCTATAAATATACAAATAAATACAAAATCTTAAAAATAATAATAAGCAAAATACAAATAACGCAATTAATACAAATAAAAAAATTAAGATAGGTACATCGAAAAATTGTTTTCCGATAAAAAGGGGGTATAAGACAAATAATGAAATTAAAATAGATACTAATGTCAAATAATATATACCACGTTATTAATGTCATCAGTTCAGGACATCACCTGATGTCACTTCATTACTCTGAATAAGAAGTCCTAGGGTTAGAATCCCGACAGAGTCGCGACTAGCTAGCTTCGATCATCCGACAAGCCGGAAGAAG
Organism: Acheta domesticus; assembly: GCA_031308135.1. Taxonomy (NCBI): domain Eukaryota; kingdom Metazoa; phylum Arthropoda; class Insecta; order Orthoptera; family Gryllidae; genus Acheta; species Acheta domesticus. The sequence continues at coordinate 105,997,738 of JAHLJT010002630.1, read as the reverse complement.
TTGTGACAGTAAAGGGAAAGTAACAACAAATACGTCGTCATTCATGTAAGGGCAGAAACGTTTGCTTTCAATATAAACCGGGAGGGGTGGCTCATGGCATGAAGTGACGTCACTGCAGTGTCTCCGAAAGGAGATCCTGGGGTTTGAGTCCCGACGGTGGCAGGATTTTCGACACTAGCTACGTAGCTAGGACAAATTCAGCCGCTATCTGGAGGGGAACTCTGGCGGCCGGCTGACCTGATCGGTAGTTTTTCGATCTACACCAAGTGAATGCCGGAGCCGCACCCGCATAAACGAGGACGCATACGATCTTCCTTCCTCTTCGTTCTCCTATCTTCATCCCGTTCTTACACAATCTTACACGTATAAGCACTTCAATACCACGCGTTCCGGGAAACCGGTGTGGAGCTTCACCCGGCTGAGGCGGTGCCCCGCTGGTGGGATATACCTAGTTAGGAAAGAACCCCGCTAGCTGACGGCAGGTCAGCGCCGCAGCTCAGTTAAAAAACAAAGTACGTGCTTAAACAGCACGTACTTTCTCGCCTTTCGTAATAGTTATGTAATACTATTTATACCAAAATTTCTCTTCGAATTAACACACCTTAGTCATCATTTTTTGTAAAACTCAATTGAAATTGTAGAACATTTGGTGCGAAAATTAAATACTATCAAGTAATAGATTTTTTTATTCAAAACAAAATTCAAATTATTTGAAATTTATTATTTTTTATTCAAATTTTATGAAAAAGCGCGAGAAAGTAAAAATATATTTCTGGCATTGAATTCATTGTATAAGGTATGAAGTGTATTCCCTAACTTATAGTATAATAGCTATTATTAAACACTATGGTATTGTAATATTCTACAAATATATAAAATTATTATTTTATATTACCGCGAACAAAATACAGCTGTAATTGTCGCCTTAACAGTGCGGCGTTACAACAGTGGGTTACAACAACCGACAACGACCGCTCATCTACTCGTTTTCACATTTAACGCAATTAAAGAATGGAAGTTAAAATGAAATAACAGAAATAAAATATAAATATAATAAATAAAAGTAATAAAATGGAATAGGAAATAATATACAAATTCTAACTTACATATCATCCAACTGCGTTATTTGGAAGCGGGTGACAGAAACTTAGGAATCTTTATTTCATATATAATTCAAATATGTTTTAAATAATTTCTAAAATATTAATTTGTAAAGTATAACAAAAGCTCCAATGGAAGAAACAAACAAAGAAATATAAAATAATATACACATTTATTATACATTAATATACACATTAATACACATTACATTAATATAATATACACATTAATATACACATACATACGTAGCATCCACCTTATTCAAAACACATCTGAAATTACGATTAAGAAGCAAAGGATTTTCAGAGAGGGCGATTAATTTTGACGCTCAAGTACTTTTCAAATACTCATATTTTCGAAAAGTTCAACATGACATTATTTGAAGATATTTATCTTTACAATTGTAGTTGTTGGAAGAGGCCTCATCATATTTGCGAGTAGAACTACACCATGCGGCGTCTCTCGCATCAAAGCTTCCACCTTCTTCTGTCTTGCCAACCGTCGTTCTTCATACATCTATCTTGCATTGCCTGCCTTACTCCATCATTTCAAGAGAGTCTTGGTCTTCCCCTTTTTCTGTGCAGCGGAGGTTTCCAGTGCCAAATTTTCTTTGGCCATCTTTCTTCTGACATTCTTCTAAGATGTCCATACCACCTTAGACGTCTGTCTTCTATCGTGTCAATTATGTTAATTGCGATTACCATGCGTTGCCTAATTCCCCCATTCCTGACCCTATCTGTTTGCTTTATATTGCAGCTACGCCTCCAGAATTCCATCTCCATTGCTTTTAATTTTCCTTCACTTCTTTTAGAAATGTCCCACACTTCTGATCCACACAGAGTAATACCTTCAACAATAGTTTTATATATACTTTTTTTACACTGTTTCTAATATTTTTGTTCCAAATGATTGTGTGTAGCAGTCGTATTGCAATTTTTCCTTCAGTTATTCGTTGTTTTATTTCATCATCGCTACGCCCAAGGTTAGATATTGTTGTTCCTAAATATTTGTAAGAATGGCAGCGCTTCACAATAGACCCATCTTCCGTCATCAGATCTCGGCCTACTCCCCTTACCACCATATATTCAGTCTTCTTAAAGTTTATTTGCAACCCTCATATTCTTCATTCAGCTTCCTTATCATAAAGTACACATCGTCTTCATCTTCTGCAAATAGAACTTGATCATCCGCAAAGTTTAATAAATGTAGCTTATCGTTATCAATACTTATTTTAACGTCAAAAACAGAAAAAAACTGAATGAGATGTACTATGGGAACAAATATATTCTGTGAACGTTTTCGTAAATTCTGGTATCCCCACCCTAATCCATTTACATGTTGAATTCCGAATGTAGATGGAAACGAAACGTTTGTTTTTCGATTAGTAATGTGAAATACACACTGATCTATATGTGATTTGTTTAGTCTACTGAAGGAGGCATTACGTGGAAAGAAGTTCCAGGGTAACAAGGTGATCAAAACTTTGTGGGAAATTGGTTCAAGCACCAAGATAAAGAGTTCTTTGCAGCCTTCATAAAATAGCTGGTAACCCGTTGGGACAAGTGCATAAATGTTGGCGAGTAATATATTAAACAATTGGAAAAGTCCTGTTTTGAAAAAATGCACATTTATTTCTCCAGAAAAATTTGTGTTTTTAATTATTGAATGCCCTTCGTAGTTTCTTGTTACCGGTGGGTCCTGTCAAGGTGCATTCTGTAGGCCGATATACACGGTACAGTTTTCATGTAGATTCTCGTACAGTTTCTGTATAGGAACGTCAAGATCTCAAACTGAAAGTATAAAAGCCAAAAAGTAGCGCATACACGGTCTATACCAGACTTTACGCTTTCTGCACGAATCGCCACAAGCCGCAGCTAGGGGGACTACTGGGAAACAACTGAATTGCGCCGTCCGAATACTTTCAGTCTTCGAGCATAGAATACATAGAGGCGCCATAGTCACTTCCTACCCACGGAAAGTTGAGGCGAACATGAAACGACTCCGATGACGTCACAGCTTGGCAGAAGTCTGGTATCGCCGTATGTTAGGCATCAGGGACTACCTTTCTTTCCCAATTTTAAACGAATTTGTGTATATAAGATAATTATTTTTACATCGCCGGTAAACAAATGAAACTAGCCTATTTTTTATGCTTTTGAATAATTTTCAATTCGACATACCTTTTAAGAAACGAAAAATAATGTTCTTTGATAGTTTTGAGAAACAGGGAAATAATTTATAATTTAGTACATTTAACTCCAAGACTAAAGTGGTTTCACTAATTAAAAAACTAGTGATGCTACATAATGGCACAGACTTTCCTGTATTAGTTTTCTATTTCCTTTGGTCTCGGCTAGCTATTCGGACTTGGCACATTCTCTTGCCACCTGCCATCTATTGCCGACAAAAGTAAATTTTTTGGAAATTTTATTAATTGTTCAGATTCCAAATAGTAGACCGAAAACATTATTTTAAGAATATTTATTATTTATTTGGTCAAAAACAGTAAATACTGTATATGACGCGTGGGGGAAGAGATTATCTGCGCACATTTTCTTGAGACCCGCAAAAAAAAAAAAAAAGAAGTAGTCTTAAGGGCAATTTTCTTTGAAAGATTTGGGAAAGTAAAAAGAAAGGTTTATCTCCTCCTTAGCAATGGAGAAGAATTTTAACTTGATTTTTTCCAAATAGTTTTTGGAGTTGCAAGTTTAACTTGCAGACCAATCATATATTATTTGTATTAAGATGCTGTTCTTCTAATTTTTCTCCAAGATTTTCACAATCTCCTCCTTCATAATTAAAAACATCTTGCACCATATCGACAGCAATCTCCAGGTTTGTGTATATTTAACTTAGTTAAAAGAATAGATAGTTATGGATGTTATATAATAGGAAAAGGGTTAAAACTTATTTTTCTAAGGCTTGAGTATCTGAACGTTTAAATATTTACAGATTAAAATTAAAGAGAATACTTGTCAGATAGTAACATTTTATTCTCAAAACATACATTATTGATTATTATTTTCAAAACACGTGAAAACAGCATCTACCTAACCTAAAAACATAAGACCACTAGTATTTACCAAAAAAATGAAATATCAACTTCCTTTTGGTACCGATTCGATGCATTTATAAGCAAAGCAAGAAACAACCATCTTCACTCGACAGAAAATTACCCTCACAACGCACACAATGTCACAAAATACAGGTAAAAGTAAGTCGGGAAACTGTATCCGAACGCTGCAATCCCTGTTTGTGCCAACATGTGACGTCACGGAGCAGAGTTATGTTTGCTTCAAAATTCTCCACCCAGGGCGCCTCTATGTAATCTATGCTCGAAGTTTTCAGTCATGGAGCTAAGAATACATGGAGGTCAATCATTTATACATCATTGATGGAGGTGCACTTACCTATCTCTGCAATGTTCAGAAATTGAAGCCAGTCCGCCATATTGCTGTGCCCCAATCACGTCACGTCAATACGTCATTAGCTGCTTGTGACGTAGGAGTATGCAGGCCGACTACAACCATGTACGACAGCCATCTTGCTTTAGTTTATGTTATGATTGTGTTAGAGTTTCATTCTGCGCCGCAATTATCGACAAATTGCTATGAGGTAAATAGAAATAATAATTGCTAAGAGGGAAAATAAAGAGGGAAAAAAACTCATCAGCTATGTTCGAAAATACACTGCATACCGTATACAATGAATTCAATGCCAGAAATATATTTTCATTTCAAGTTATGCACAGAAAACAATCTATTACTTGAAACTACTTAAACTTCGCGCCAAATGTTCTACGATTTCAAATGAGTTTTACAATAAATGATGTCCGAGATGAATTAATTCACAGAGAAATTGTGGTATAAAAAGGATTACATTTACAAATATAAATATATATTAAGTAACCATTACTAAAGGCGAGAAAGTACGTGCTGTTTTTAGCATTACTAGTTTTGTGAATACATTATTTGGATAAATAAACTATGGATTTTTTTATTTGTCACTATTATCAGTAATATTTATTTTCATAATATACAGTGTAAACTGTATAATTATCAGCATAGACATATTTTAATGTCATATTCTTTCCACTTATTGTTTTTCTGTTATAAATTTGATTTTATAGGGACAGAAAGAGAAAATAATACAATATCAGTTATATTGCGGATTTCATTTCTAATTCAATTTGAAGTTGATGATACATATATAAGAATATCTGATACAAAATCGAACATTATACAACTACGTAAATATCGATCGTAATTTTTATAATACAACCTTTAAGGATAAAAAATAAGCACTAAATTACACTGTTGTAATGTACAATAAAATCCTGAAAATACACCACTTGATTTGAAACGTCGAAAGAGTTATGAAGGTAATGGTATAAAAATATCCTATCATCTACATAAAATGTATAATTATCTATTTTTGAGAGCATATTGGATAAGGAAAACACGGAGTGCCTATTTTCATTACGTGATGCGGTGTCTATGATCACTATTGTATTTCTGATGCATTACATTTTTAAGCAATAGTACGTTTTTACGTAAGGAATTAAATCATTTGCACGTTAAATATACCTTAGCAATGAAATCTTATCAGAATAAAAATATAATTTTGAACACAAAATCTAACTTTTATTTGGATGGATTTTCACTTTTACACATTTTACAACACACGTTTTTGCAAATATTTTCACTTTTGAGGTTAAAACTCATCTCTGTTGCGCTTTGAGCGTCGTCCGTCGTCTTCGTTCATCCCAGCGTAGATTTCCGCAGCTTCCAGCCAGGGCAGACCATCCACCTCAGCGCCCTCAGCAATGCATGCGGAGAATTCCCAGTTGCCTTTTGTGAATTCCGCGCAGGCACACGGTGAAGGGTCGATGATGTACTTCTTATAAGGATTTAAATGATATTTGTTTATAACATATTGCGTCGCAGACTTACTTTCAGGAGAACATTTTCCGTCGAAGTATTTCAGTACGTTTGACCATTCTGGGTCATCGCCACGGAAATTATTAATATAAAGCCCAATGCTACGCTCATCTCTGGTGCCAGAGAACATCGTTAAAAGGGCTGAATGGTCAATCTTTGTAATTGAATTTCTAACGAATGAGATATCTGTAACGTTTCTGCCAAACTGCAAGGCTGGTAAAGTTCTTATCTCATTTCCTTCCAAACTCACCTTTTCCAAAGCAGATAAATCGCTAAACGTGTCATGAGACAAAGATTCAATATTGTTGGTATTTATATCAATGCCTTTCAATGACTTCAGCCCCTTGAACAAATAACTTGTTAATACTTTCAAATTATTTCCCGTGAGCTGTAATGATTGAAGAGATGTAAGAGATGCAAATGAACGTTTTTCTATGATGCTGATCTTATTGGCTGATAAGTCCAAGGCTTGTAACGATGTAAGACCTCTAAACGAGGATTCAGTGACTCGCTGAATGTTATTAGAATGGAGATTTAATATTTCCAAAGTTGTTGGAAGACCTGATACGTCCTTTATGATATTTTCAGAAAGATCCAAAACCTGGAGTTCGGTCAAGTGCACAAGTTCCTTAGTTATTTGCGAAATCTTGTTGCCAGAAGCCTCGAGAATGGAGAGATGAGCGCAGTTTGTAACTGCCTTCAACGTCTTAATCTTATTTCCAGACACATCGAGATGAACAATGTTGCACTGTCCGTGTAGGAAGTCGTTCAATAGGCCGAGATCGTTATTAGCAACAATTAAGTGTCGGAGAGTGAGAAATTTGTTCCCCAAGTCGATGTCAAGAATTTCATTCTTTGACACGTCTAAGTAAACCACATTCTGAACAACTGAAGCGTCCAAACGATCTAACGAATTTCGTGATAGATTTACTTTTCTGAACTGTTGTAGGTCATTAGGAAATTCTTCCAGTTGGTTTTCCGAGAGGTCAATTTTCCAGAAAGCGTTTTCACACCCCGAGTCCTTTTTGTGAAAGTCTGTCAAACGCAGGCCCTTGCA